>JAOTOM010005109.1:650000-972342 GCA_034440615.1 Ashinkailepas kermadecensis
GCTCCGACGAGCTGCAGCGCCACCTGCGCACGCACACCGGCGAGAAGCGCTTCGCGTGTCCGATTTGCAGCAAGCGCTTCATGCGGTCCGACCACCTAGCGAAACACTCCAAAACGCACGTGGAGGGCAGCACGAAGCGCGGCTCTGGCAGCGACTCGGAATCGCAGAGCGAGGGGCACAGCGTCAACTCGCCGGCGTCGCTGTCCAACGGCGTGGCCGCCGACGACCTCAAGTCGACGTAAGGGACCGCCAGCGAGGCGGTGGGGGAGGGACAGGGGAGGGAGGGGGAGCGGATGGCATAGTTCGCCGTCGTTGTGCCAAACAGTGGGCGAGCTGCGCCATGAGTGTCGCTGCCGTCACTTCAACTGTGATTATCCCCGGGAGGTAGCCCAGCACTGGCGGCTGCGGTCTCTGCCGAGATGTGACGTCACATGGCGTCACGTGACGTGACAACTCGGATACCAGACTTAACTCTGATGTTGAAAGTGATGCGATTCTGATGTCAGACGTGACGAGACTCTGCTGTTGGACGCGATTACGATGTCGGACGTGACGAGGCTCTGTTTTCATGCGTGACGTGGCGTGGCTCGGACGTTAGACGCGAGTGTTGTAGCCGTGTCACGCTCTCCATAGTGATCCAGGGAGCAGTAATTCATTGAGGCTCAGCCAGGCCTCGATAATATGATGATATGACGATATTCGCAGTATTTTGTGAAGTCCATCTACCACTCACTTCGACAGGGCTCAGGTGATGTTGCTCTGTTTGAGCCCCTTGCTCATTTCGATCCCTTATGTTGATTTTGTGTGCGATGACCCGTGAAGCGTATGTCATGCATTATGCGCCGTGACTTCAACATGCCAATACATGAATGCGTATATGACCTATGATTTATTGTACAAATATGATGATGCTAAGAATACTAATAATAATGAACAATGAAGTGCGCTGATGTCTTTCTTTGGTCTATCTAATGCTTCTCTGACCAGAATGGAAGGTGAATTCTGAACACTGCCTGGAGTTGCGATACTGATGCAATGCATCGACGTGCCTTTGTCGCCAGCTTCATCAGAGCATCACGAATGAGCTCGACGTGCCTTTGTTGCCAGCTTCACCAGAGCATCACGAATGAGCGTGTCAGGTGCGCTATCAGCCGCGCATGACTCTCATGAATAGATGGAGGTTTCACATATTTATTGGTGTTGCCAGCATCTCATTCAGCCACATCCAGTTCATGCTACGACTAGTGGCGTACCTAGGTTTTGCGTCCGGAAGGGGGGGGGACAAGCGGATTTGGATGGGCCCACCTACACCATTTAATAACTCCCTGTATCCCGACCACTATTCTTTAAACGGACTCATTTGATATTTTTTAACTATAATAATTGGTAACCAAACTAATTGTCCTATGGAAGGGGCCCAATCTACTACTATCGTTTCTGATTCACCGGATTTCAACCCTATCTCCCTCCATCTTGTTCGACGGATTTCCTTTTGGCATCCCTCGATAAGTCACCTTACACTGCTGAAATTACATATGTGCAAATCACTTTAAAATGTAGAATTTTTCCAATTTCAGACATTCCAGTTCATAACGCCCGCTCGCCAACACGCCAACATTCGTGCACGTCTACACCCACCTTGCGCATTCCGCACATTCGCCACACATCGTGCGGTTCTCCGGGTTCTGCTAGGCCTCGTATGTTTCGCTAATTGCTGTCACATGATAGTCTGGTGCCATATTTGACGTGTGGAATGCTGCGTATAGGGGTTCGCTGGGAAAATTCGATGTGTTCAATTCGATGCTTAGTTCACTTATTCCCCATATTTTCTGGTGGTTAAGAATTCCGGTACCCGCTGAGCTTTGATGGACCTCATCTCTTTGGTTAAATATGCTTCCAGATTGGCAACCGAACCGAGGCCCTAGGTGTTCTTTTTTGGACACGTTGCGTTTCTTCGCCTACAGATGTGTCTTAGGGCTCCAGCCAGTTTTTGTTAGGTGCCCGGCACATTTTTTAAATCCCGTCTTTTTTTAGGGTTTCGTTGGTTTTTTGTGCACGGACGTTATTTTGGAGGTACCGTCACGTTTTCGGAGAGCCCAATCTATTTACTTAGTGCTCTATCTTGTTGTTCCTTTTTTAGAACCATGTCACTTCTTGAGGGCCCCAGCCTGTTTTTGAGGCCCCATGCTCATGGTCCCGTTGAGCTTTGAGGGCCTCCAGTGTGTTTCTTTAAGAACTCCCAGTGTGTTAGAGCTGCAACGCATGCAGACTCGACACGCTTTGGAAGGCCCGGTGCATTTTCGGCCTCCCGTTGTGCTGGATCCCGCTGTGTGCATTCGGGGCTCCTGACGCACATTCGTGGGACCCCAACACATTTTTTGGGGCTCCGGCATGATTTCTCGGGGCCCCGGTGCGACTTTTCGATCCCAGGCGAGTGGTTCTGGGGAGACCCAACACCAACTTTCTAAGCTCGACTCATTTATTTGCGACTTCTGAATTTTTAAAGTCTGAGTCCCGGTCTGATTATTTGGGCCCCCGGCGCCATATTTCTCTGTCTCGCCGGCATTTTTTTTCGAGCTCCGGTACGCTTCTTTCGGGGCCATATGCGATTTTTAAAAGCATCTGGTGTTATGTTTAGGGATACTGAACGACTTTCCTGGCTTGGACATCTATTTTCGGAATATCTCCTTTCTTTTTTTTGGGGGGCTCCGGCTTGATTTTTGTCGGGTCCTGATGCGATTTTGAGGGGCATGCTGTTGTTAATTTTGGACTTCGACGCTTATTTTTGGGAGCCCCGACGGGACTTTTTGACGTTCCGACCCGAATTTTTGGGGCTACCGACGGGAATTTTCTATCCCGAGCGCGATGTTTCGGGGCGGGGGGCTCGGCGCGAGTTTGCGGAGCGCGTTGTACTTAGCTATGCCCCAGTGCGATTTTGGCGGGCTCCGGCGCAAATTTTCGGGCCTGGGATGAGTGTTTTGAAGCTCGATTAATTTATTTGGCGCTCCCTGCGTGAATTCAGGGGTCCCGACGCGAATATATGGGACACAGCGCGATGTTTGGGGACCCGGCGCCATTTTTGGGAGCTTACCCTTCAGGAGGATTGGGGACATTTGCCCCTTTGGTGCGCCACTGCGGCTGCTCGACGAGTTTTTTTTTAAACAATGTCACCCTGCAGAGTAGAAAGGCAATTCGGATAATTTTCATTCGGGGCCTGTTCTGAATTTTCCCGTGCTCAGGTCGATTCGATAGTGTCCCTTTGTGATTTTTGTGGCCGAGTTTTATTTTTGTAAGCCCCCTGCGCGTTATTTTTGCCCTCGGTATGATTCTTCGGGCGCCCGGTGAATGTTTTTTTTTCGGTGCCACAACACTTTTCTTTTCCGAGGCTTCAGGCGTTTTTAGGGTATTTAACTAAATTTCGCGAACCTTAGCGGCCTCGACACATTTTTCTGGGTCCAGCACGTTTTGGGGGCTTTTGGTGCGATTGTTGGAACCCCAGAATTAATTTTTCATGTCCAGACCGCTTTTTTCCTTGCCCTACTTCATTTTTGCGTGATCCCGATGAGACCTTTGCGGCCCCATGTGCGACCTGTTGAGCCCATAGCGTGATTTGCAAGGGCCCAACAGTCTTGGCCCCTGTCGTGTTTTTCAAAAACCCTGGCACGACTTTTTGGGGCCCCAGATGATTTTCAGGAGCTCCGGTCCGACAAGGTCTCCAACGATATGCTCGTGCACCTGGGGAAGCGCGGCCGCAAGCGGCTCCTCGACCTGATCAACCTCTCGTGTATCAGGAGGGAAGTGCCATCCGCCTGGACAAAAGCGGAGATTGTACCGATCGTGAAGAAGAGGAAACCACCGGAAAAGGTGGAGTCGTACAGGCCGATTAGCCTGCTCAGTTGCATCGGGAAGCTTTGCGAGCGTCTGATCAACCGACGACTCATGTATCTGCTGGGGGAGAGAAACCTGCTGAACCCCTGCCAGGCTGGCTTCAGAAGAAAGCGGACCACTGAAGACCAGATCTTACGGCTGACACAGCCTATCGCGGATGGCATGCAGGAGAAAAAGCGGACGATGTTAGTGCTCGTGGATTTTTCGCGAGCCTTTGATGAAGCATGGAGGACCGGCATCATATACAAGATGATGAAGATGGGCCTCACACGCTGCTACATCGCCTGGATCAAGGCGTTCCTGACCGACCACCAGGCCTGCGTTCGACTCAACGGCGCGGAGCAAATTCCGACTACTCCGGGACGGTGCACCACAAGGCCCGACTACTCCGGGACGGTACACCACAAGGCCCGACTACTCCGGGACGGTACACCACAAGGCCCGACTACTCCGGGACTGTACACCACAAGGCCAAGTAACATCACCAGCGCCGCTTAACATTATGATAAATGACATGACGGAGGAATTCCCAGCAGAGGTGGACACGTCACTCTTCGCCGACGACCTGGCAATGTACAGTCGCCACCAAGACATCAGCGTGGCCGACGGTAGGCTGCAGGAGGCGCTGGAGAAGCTGGAGCGGTGGGCGACAAGATGAAGATGACGGTTGGCCTAGAAAAGACCGTTTCCACCGTATTCACGCTGGACCCAAGCGAGACCAAGAAGGAAGCGACCCTCTTCTTTCAGCAGCGACCGATCAGCCATACACCCTCGCCCACCTTTCTGTGAGTCACTCTAGACCGCACCATGACGTTCAGCCACCACATCCAGACCATCAAGGGGCGGATGAAGCAACAAAACAACATCCTGAGGGATATCAGCGGGACCACGTAGGGATGCGCGCCGTCAGATCTGCGCAGCGTCATGGTGGCCTTCTCCATGGCGTGCGCCGACTATGCGGCAGGAGCCTGGATGCCGGGTTTCAGTAACACCAACATCAATGAACTGGAGATCACACAACGACAGGCCTGCCGCACAGTAACAGGATGTTTAAGGTCCATGCCCACGGGCGCGCTCTCCAGAGAAGCTGGCCTGAAGCCCTTCACTTACCGGCGTAAACTGTTGGCCGCGATCGCAGTGGAGAAACACTCGCGCAGCTTACCGGGGGATCCGATCCAAGAACTCCTCAGGCCCTACCACAGGCCACGGAGCCGCCCCCATCATGATCGAGGCTGGGCAAGGACGGACCTGGAGACGACCGCAGCGGTGGGCCTCGACGCCTTCCCCAGAGAACCGCTGACGATCGCGGCCAGTACCCCTCCGTGGGAGTCTGCACCAGTGAACGTCACCATCCACACCAGCCTGACCAGGACCGTGCCTCGGGACGGACCGGCAGAGGAGCGACGCACGGCCGACAAGGAAACCCTACGCCGGCTCCCGGAAACCGACGCCCTGGTCTTCACGGACGGCTCGGCCACTGCAGGATCAGAGGACGGCGGAGCCGGAATCGCCGTTTGGGAGGGACCGGGAAACTCGGAGGATACGGACTCCCGCCGGCAAATACACCTCCAGCTATATCACTGAACTTCACGCCCTCAACGAAGCACTGAAACACGTGGAGCAGCTTGAGCCCGCCTTCGAGACCCCCCCCAAAAAAAAAAAAAAAAAACATCCACATCTACACCGACTCCCAGTCCGCCCTCATGCGCCTGAAGACAGGTCCAGCAAGCCAGACGGACCCGCCACCTGACTAGATCTGGACGCGCATGAAGAAAGTCGGCCGCAGACATCAAATAGACGTCCAGTGGGTCCCGGGGTACGCCGGCATCCCGGGAAATGAAATAGCCGACGAAGTGGCAAGGCAGGCGGCCACACTGAACCAAGACCAGATACCAATTAAAATTAATACCGCAAAAACCCAGCTCAAGTTACACCTGGGACGAGAGTGGACCGAGAGCAACCGCGGGACGCGACACTTCAACATTGTGGGCCTTGGCAAGATCCGCCTAGGAGACAAGTTCGGCCTCACCAGAGCCGAGGGAGTGGCCCTGGCCCGCCTGAGGTCGGGCCACTCCACACTGGTGAGGGCGTACCGACACCGGTTCGACCTGGTGGACGACCGTCTGCACTGGATGCGACGACGGGGAGTCGGAGGACGTCGACCACATGATGACCAAATGCCCAGCCACGGCGAGACTCCGCCACGACATTTTCGGACGCCACGATCCGTCTCTGGCGGCGACTGGGGTCGCCTCAGGAACTGACTGACGGAGTCTCTGACGCCCCCGATATGCACACAGTCCAAGACTGGAAGTACAACAACAACAACACTTTTTTTTTTGGGGGGCCCAGCGCGATTGGTAGGGGCCACGGCCCGACCTTTTCGGCCCCAGCGTGATTTTTCAGGGGCCCCGACTAGACTTCTTGAGCCCGCAGCGCAAAGGGGGCAACTGCTCCCTTTGCTCCCCCCACTTCGGTACGCCACTGGCTACGACGCACACCTAATGCAAAAGTGTGAGAATTGTTGGTCTTGTATTGGCAGGACAACATATTCAGAAGTCTCCAGCCATAGGCGTAGGAACGTCTAAAAAAATGGGTGGGCCAGGGTCAACAGCAGGGGCGCACCCAGGAATTTCGCAAAGTACCATGGTTGAGCACTTTTGGATAGATAACCCGATCATTTTTACAGCAAACACAACTTTCACCGCTAACGGGGGGAGGCCCCCTGGGCGCGCCTATGGCTAACAGCAACATGTGGTCCTAAAAAAGAACGATCATCGCGGTATAAGTACTTTCAAATTCACACTTTTCGCTGGACTTGGAACTCTCTTCACGACCGATGGATTCTTTTGTAAAAATTCGTTTATCTTCCTGGTGCGAGTGAAATCATTTAGTATTACTGTTCAAACAAAATTTCTTCAACTTTCGCTATGTGCGTGTGTGCGTGGGGGGGTGCAAGCTCACTACAGCCTCACTAATTGGTATGTGGTGTGCCCTAGTTTCCATGATATAGTACTATACGTCTTTAAGATGTCCCCCGTTGTAAATGTTCACCGATGTTGGTGAAGAGAAAGAATAAGCAAGAACGTAGCTTACTTGCTGGCCCATGACAAAAAAAGTATCATGATTGATGCTGGAAAGGTTGAGAAACAGGAAAGACTGGTGATCGCTGGTTGAAAATTCTTTGATCCGGTGTGTGGCAGACAAGGATTGGCAGACGACTTGCCAAGTTCGCACGAATCTGAATAATTGTTGAGAAAATACGGAACATCATACTTTTTGTGGGGGCTATGCAGATGCTTGTTTTTCCTCGTTAAGGAAGTACAGGCAACAGTACACGGCAGTCGAGCAAATTGCGATGCACGAGAGTAGCAGGGTCAATACCGGTTGGAGTCGGTTAGTAAAATACTCTGCAGTAAAGTCAGCTTGGTTGAATGGATGCTTAGTGTAAGGGAGAGCGAGCCGTTGCCACCTAGCAGTCAACATCGTCACCCAGAGCCAACATCGTCTGCCGGGCTTCATATGTCGGCTAAGACCCTTGGACCGTGACTCGGGAAATTCGAATACATGAGGCAGGCGAGGCACAAGCACGAATTTAGGCTGCAGTGCAGCACGCTAGGCCACATAATGCAGCAATGCTGCAATGCAATATCCATACTGCTAGCGTCATAGGATGCGATTATTAAGATGTTGCGATTATTAAGATTAAGAAGTATAAGATTCAGAAGAAAATATCCATCATACTATGCGCATAGCTGAAGATCCCTGATGGGTCGGGAGGGTCCGGACCCCTGGTTTAGTATCCTGCTATTATTAATTTGTCACTTTCCCCATTCAATCTGAAAATATGTCCTGGAAATATGGACCTACACACCCTGGTTTGGTGACAGATTTCCAGCCTTCACTATGCGCCACCGAATCAGGCACCATATGTCAGCAGAAACGCTTGGCTATGTGTCCCAACATATACGGAATATTACAGCCTTATGACTTCGCATCAAGACCTTCATGATGCGTCTTGCCCTTCCATTGTATATTGTGCGTAATAGAGAGGAGTATTGTGCATATCGTGCAGAATAGAAAAGAGAAAGAAAAGTGAAGAGGTGTGTGTGTGTGTCTGTTTGTGCGTGTGTGTGTGTGTGTGTGTGCGTATGTTATATATATATATATATATATATATATATATATATATATATATATATATATATATATATATATATATATATATATATATATATATATATATATATATATATATATATATATATATATATATATATATATATATATATATATATATATATATATATATATATATATATATATATATATATATATATATATATATATATATATATATATATATATATATATATATATATATATATATATATATAGATATATATATATATATATAGAGAGAGAGAGAGATAGAGAGATAGATAGAGAGATATATAGAGATATAGATAGATAGATATAGATAGAGAGATATATAGAGAGATAGAGATAGAGAGATAGAGAGATAGAGAGAGAGAGAGAGAGAGAGAGAGAGAGAGAGAGAGAGAGAGAGAGAGAGAGAGAGAGAGAGAGAGAGAGAGAGAGAGAGAGAGAGAGAGAGAGAAGGAACACGATGACAAATCAGAAGTGGGAAACTGGGAAAGAGAACATTTCGAATATTCGTTTTGTTTCAACAGCTCGTGAGCAATTCAATCGGCCATTAGGCGTTCTTTTGATCTTGTGATCAATGCAGCCAGGCAAATGTAGCCAGCTCCAATTCATAAACACGACACTTGCACAGACCGTGCCGTGATTGGTATTTGTATTTAGGATTGCCATCTCTCCTTCTATATATTAGATACCTACAACTTTTTCTTTGACGTCTTTCCTTCTTCAAATCCAGTTTAATTTTATGCGAAACATTCTGGGAACTTGGGGCTCGTGCGTCATACTTGGGCATATTAATATTTGGTATATACATGGGTAGCTATCGCTCTAAAAGCAACATTTCAAGCTATTCTGATTGTGCTTTTTATTGCATTGATCAACCAGCTTACTGTATCTGATTTTATGTCTTGATACGATTGTTTATTGAATTACAAAGTATTTCAGTTTGAGGGCAGATTATGTGGGTGCATCGCATTGGTGGTAAAAAAAAGGCCGCTGCTCAGCAGTCTTCCTGGCCAACGAGATCATTAACATAGTCGTCTCGGGCCACGTTCTCTCCTTCCGGTCCTTTTTCATATTGTAACAATTGCGACTATACCCAAATCCTTCTCAGCATTACACACAATCAACCGAAACGAACAGCCACCCGGCTTGAACTAGGTGTTCTCACACTTGTCCTCGTAAAAACCTATTCGAAATAGCGCCGGCCAGACATGAGACATCGTTATTGTCGTACACAGGCCGACCTCGACTGACACGAAGATGAATACAGGGCCCCGGCCGAAGTCGCGGCCGCTTCGTGGCGTCGTTTACGCCAGCGGACGCTAAATCAAACTGTGAAAATGTCTCGGCTAATGTGGCTAATGGTCCAGTTATTCGGGTCGGGTCGGCGCCGCACTGTGTGCCGCTGTCTGTTGGACTGGCGCCTCACAAAGGGCGCGGTCGTTGCGTTAAAGCGTGGCTGGCGGCTAACGACGGGGCGGCGTCTTTCGGTCAGCTGTTGCGGCTCTTGTGTGTGTCGGAACTGTCGCCAGTGAGACGTGAGTGGCGCCCCGTGTGAGAAGAGGCATGCCCGGCTCAGCGCGGATATGTGGTGCGTCCGACGTGAGATGGTGAGCTGCTACCATGCAGAAAGCGATGGTGTGCGTCAAAGACTTACATGCGTACAACCGACGGTGAACAGCTGTACTGTAAACCTACCCTACGCATTGTCCAAATGCAATTATGTGCGGTTGATTTCGCATTCGTTTCATCAGACATGTAATTATTGTTTTGGTGTTTTTCGTCCGTAACGGAGCAAAAGATCCTCTAATTTACGACAGCGAGGTAAGCGGCTCAATGTGGAGTTTTCTGCCGTCACGACCCATTATAATCACGCGCAGGTGCCTCGCTGCGCGCCGTAACCGTCGCAGATGAGTCGATTGGCAGTGTTTGGTGTTGGTTTTTGTCAGCTGCCGGCCCAGCCAAGGTCGACTGGCGCACGGGCGGCGCGGCCGACTGTTGTGCAGACTGCACGAATGATCGGCTGGCTGGCGCCGACCACACACAGACATACACACACACACACACACCCAGCTGCCACTCCCAGGTCATGAGGCTGTACGGCGCCGGCCACACCCAGCTGCCGCTCCCAGGTCATGAGGATGTCCGGCGCCGGCCACACACAGCTGCCGCTCCCAGGTCATGAGGCTCTTCAGCGCCGACCACACACAGCTGCCGCTCCCAGGTCATGAGGATGTCCGGCGCCGGCCACACACAGCTGCCGCTCCCAGGTCATGAGGCTCTTCAGCGCCGACCACACACAGCTGTCGCTCTCAGGTCATGAGGATCTTCAGCGCCGGCCACACCCAGCTGCCGCTCCCAGGTCATGAGGCTGTCCGGCGCCGACCACACACAGCTGCCGCTCCCAGGTCATGAGGCTGCCCGGCGCCGACCACACACAGCTGCCGCTCCCAGGTCATGAGGCTGCCCGGCGCCGACCACACACAGCTGCCGCTCCCAGGTCATGAGGCTGCCCGGCGCCGACCACACACAGCTGCCGCTCCCAGGTCATGAGGCTGTCCAAAGCCGACCACACACAGCTGCCGCTCCCAGGTCATGAGGCTGTCCAAAGCCGACCACACACAGCTGCCGCTCCCAGGTCATGAGGCTCTTCAGCGCCGGCCACACACAGCTGCCGCTCCCAGGTCATGAGGATGTCCGGCGCCGGCCACACACAGCTGCCGCTCCCAGTCATGAGGATCTTCAGCGCCGGCCACACCCAGCTGCCGCTCCCAGGTCATGAGGATGTCCGGCGCCGGCCACACACAGCTGCCGCTCCCAGGTCATGAGGATCTTCAGCGCCGGCCACACCCAGCTGCCGCTCCCAGGTCATGAGACTGTCCGGCGCCGGCCACACACAGCTGCCGCTCCCAGTCATGAGGCTCTTCAGCGCCGGCCACACCCAGCTGCCGCTCCCAGGTCATGAGGATGTCCGGCGCCGGCCACACACAGCTGCCGCTCCCAGTCATGAGGCTCTTCAGCGCCGGCCACACCCAGCTGCCGCTCCCAGGTCATGAGGATGTCCGGCGCCGACCACACACAGCTGCCGCTCCCAGTCATGAGGAT
The DNA here is from genome assembly GCA_034440615.1 of Ashinkailepas kermadecensis. Classification (NCBI taxonomy): domain Eukaryota; kingdom Metazoa; phylum Arthropoda; class Thecostraca; family Neolepadidae; genus Ashinkailepas; species Ashinkailepas kermadecensis. Next base: position 661,161 of record JAOTOM010005109.1, read on the forward strand.
CTTCAGCGCCGGCCACACCCAGCTGCCGCTCCCAGGTCATGAGGATGTCCGGCGCCGGCCACACACAGCTGCCGCTCCCAGTCATGAGGATCTTCAGCGCCGGCCACACCCAGCTGCCGCTCCCAGGTCATGAGACTGTCCGGCGCCGGCCACACACAGCTGCCGCTCCCAGTCATGAGGCTCTTCAGCGCCGACCACACACAGCTGTGGCTCGCGAGTCACCCGGCGCCCGGTACAGCTCCCGGCATGGTGTACTGCGGTGCACAGCATGACCGGGCCGTGTTGCGCCCATGCTACTGTTCCTCTGTGAGTGTTTTTCTAGGGTGTTTGTATGTGGGTTCAGCTCACTGGATGCTCCTGATCCTCGTCACTTTCGCAGCGTGTGACACTGCACGTGGCGTGTCTATGTCGTGTCTATGTCGTGTCTATGTCGTGTCTGTCGTGTGGTTAGTAGTCACCTGTAGTCTGTCCCTGGTACCGGCTCTGTGCTGTTCTTCGAGTTACGATTTAGGTAAGCGTGCACTGCCCTGACATACCTATGGCTTTTTGTTATTGTTTTTATGGTTATGAGTATTATTATTATTATTGTTTGATGCAATTATACAAATATATATATATATATATATATATATATATATATATATATATATATATATATATATACATATATATGTATATATATTATATATATATATATATATATATATATAAATGGCAAGCCAAATGAAGTGTGGGTACCAATTATATCTATGAAGTTATTGCCAAAAATGTCTGAATGTACGGGCCACGACTTAGGGTTTGCATGCTTTTGGACGGCAAAAATATTTTTGGGAGGGAATCTACACTCCTGGCTACCATCACGAGCAAGTTCTTGCCCTCTTCTGCTATTAGGAGTCCACCACAGTTCTCAATAGTTCTGTTTGGCTTCCATCCCAGTGTTATTCCAGTTCTGGGACGGACCATCACCATTCCTCTGTTCTGTGGATCCTGGTCATCCCCGAAGTGGACCTGTCAAATTTAAAGAGCATCCCAGCCCTCTCTGGCAATCAGACGTTCGGTCTATTCCTCAGGAGATATCGGGGCATTGTTTAATGTGTAGTCCCCAGCTGTTAGGGTCTCTTTCCTGCCGAGACGGCCCTATCCAGCTGACATAGGCATTCCAGGTCTCATAATTTTCTGTTCTATTTCCAGACTTCCACTTTATAGACTTCTCGGCTCTTGTCAGCCCTCAGGATGGACAGCTTTAGTTTCCAGGGGCCCTTGCGGGCACCGTGTGTTTGGGTTCGATTCTTGGCGTGAAACCGCCGTCTGTTAGGAGTATGTGGGTGTGCCAGCTACGGGCTGAGGAATTGTACAGAGATTATGTAAAGGTACGGTGGGCATCATACGACTTGGGGCTAAATGTCTGTACATTTTTTACGCCCCGGACTGTTTCGCTGTGACACTATCGCTGTTGGAAGAAGAGCTAGTTTTGCCATCGCGACTTGTAGCTCGGTGCGTCATCATAGCGAGTCACCTGTGCACCGCAAAGCCTCTTAGCCAATTTCACAAGTGTAGCCGTACATGCAGCCGGAAAATGCAAGCAATCGCGTGCAGCCATTCGTAGTCATTTGTTCGCACTGATCATCTCGAGGTGGCGGCCCACCTTTAAGCAGCCTTTGTTGCAGCTTTTCGACAGCCTGGCCACTTGTCGGCTGGCTGCGGCGGATGTTCGCGGGTTTCGGCCCGCTCTAGAACGGCAGATTTTGGAGGAGCTTGCAGTTAAAGCACGTGGTGCCATTGTCTAGGCAATTTTACAATGCAATTAGCGAAAATTCGCTCATGCAGTGGTTTGCGGCACGGAAGGTTACCAACAGACTCTTTGTCCGATAGAATATACGAAGATGCCATGGGCGTCACAACGCTTGGAGCTACGCGTTACCTCTGATAACTACGGAGGTCCAATGTCCAGTAACCCCGGTACAAATAGTAAAGCAGCTGGTTGTCTGCTTTCTGTTATGTGTCTGCTCGTTTGATATCCGTCAAAACAAGGATACAATCAAAATTGTTATGTTTGTAGCTGCTTTTCTACCTGAGACCATATATTAATTTTTAGATTCACGTGCGACCGGGATTTACCTTTATACAGTGTGATAGCATCGTCTCGAGAACTGTTGCACGTGCTCGTACCATGGCCCCATATCATTATTCATTCCAAACTGGCTGCTATGATACAACGCTTTCGTGAACACGTAGGAGCAGCAGCACCTATGAATGGTCCAACTGCATGCTGACCGGTCTCAACAGCTCCTCCGCCTACACCTCTCCACTCCATCCTGCCTCTCTCCAGGCCACCATACCTTCCGATCGAGTTGCCGCTGGCTGGGGTCGTACATTGCGCTCAACAACTGGGAATTAGCCGTATTCCTTTCCGAGTAATGAAATAATGCCCACGTTCAGGGTGATTGATTGCACTGGGAGGAAAACAGCACGCACGGTGCTTCATAAGCACCCAACTAAAGCACGAGTTATTGAGCCATTACGTCACGGTGTTGTTAGTGACGTCATTGGCGTACACATCGTTCCGTGACGTAGTTGAACGAACAGCGCAGCTGGCACCCCACTGGCTGGAACTGCACGCGATACCGAGCAGCACGCCACTCCATCTTGTTTCATTCAATGATTTTGAATCAGTAGATAATTGGGCAGTTGATACTATGAGACACTGGCGGAAGGAAGAAAAGCTGGGCATTCGCTGAGAATAAGTACCTAGGTTACTAAAGGATTGCCATCCGGATGCTGTTTCATAATACTTGTAAACGGTGAAAACGTTCACAAGTACTTCTCAAGGCAACTTGAGAAGGGAAGTGGGGAAGGGGAAAGGAGGGGAGGTGGGATTGAGCGGGGTTGAGCGCTGTTCCTGGATGACGACTTTGCAAAGTTTGCATTTATGCAAGATAACTTGACTTGGAGAAAGCACGCTTATCCTTCTTTTCCTTAAAGATATCCCGAGTACATTGGCACACAAAATTCCATGTTGGCACCCATTTCAGTTATGATAATATTAGCAAAAATGTTTGAATGTAGGAATCCGCGGCATCGCATAGACTGTACATGACTTTTGATATCCAAAAACAAATTAAGGGAGGGAATCCACATTCCCGGCTACCATCACTAGCTAGTGCTTGCCGGAGTGACGTTTCGTTGGGCACGCGACTGATGTGCAGTGTTTTGATTGTTCACCAGTCGCTGCCGCTAAGTTCATTCCATGCATGCTTTCTTATTGACGAATCTGAATCGGTGTCTGCAAAATATTATAAACCGGCTAAACTGGGGAAGAGTGCACGTTTCTGGGCTATTCACGTGCCTGTCGAGCATTAATTACTGGATAGAAACACACCTGTGTCTGCGCAATCCCTTGTATCTGTTCAGATCTTCTACATGCCAAATGTTATGAAGGACGGCCTGATGAATGCATATTTTCTGCACATCTACCTAGTTTTGTGCATCGCTTGCACACCCGCCCATTTCAGTAAATCCTATCCGCATCCTCTCATTGTATATACCTCTTCCGCACGTAGATCTTATGAGAGTAGATCAAACGAACGTAGATCATCTGCGCGTAGTTCTTATGAATGTATGCCTTCTGCACGTATATTTTCTGAACGTAAATTCATGATGCACATCTTTATCAGCGAGGTGCATTGAAACATAACCATTCTCAACATCTTCTTGGATGGTAAGCTATTGCAATTTTATCGCATAGGCCGTCTAAACATCCGGGTTTCGCGCTCGTATATCATGGTCCCGTGATGTTGAATATTGACATTTTGCTTCCACATGTACATTAACGACTATATTTCTTTAGCTTAATATTGATAAGCTACACATTACCCGAAGTCTCGAGGTATTTATTTATTTTTATTTATTTCACAAAGTAAAAGGTATGTAAAAAGTCTTCAAGCAAGGCACTAAGGCACTTAGTGTAACACTGGGCGAAACCAGTGATGAATGGACAAGTTGATTGAACCATCTGCCAGTGCACAAGAAGAACCAAGTGCGCAAAATTAACTCGCTTTAGGCATTCCCGACATTCATCTGAAGTGGCACACACCCATAGTGATATGCCAGGCGGTATCATTTTCCATCGATATCGCCAAACCTGTGGCCAGTACGCTGAAGTGGCCCAGACCACCTAGCCCAAGGCCGCATGCAGGTCGTGCCGTTGGTCTGTGCAGACCGTCCCGCGGCTGGTCGGCCTGGACCATCGTGTCGTTGGTCAGTTCATGCCTTCGCCCCGTCGGCCGGTCTGGGCCGTCCCGCCACGCCGTGAGTTAGTCCTGGCTGTCCGGCCGTCGGGCGGTCTGGACCGTCCCGCCACGCCGTGAGTTAGTCCTGGCTGTCCGGCCGTCGGCCCGTCTGGACCGGTCCGGCCGTCGGGCGGTCTGGACCGTCCCGCCGCGCCGTTGCGCAGTGGTCGGACTGAGCCAGGATAGCCACGATAGGTTACCGCATCACGACCTTCTGACGACTCTTTTGAGGCCGCTCGCTTTGCTCTCTCGCCCATCTTTTCATAGCCGTTGTGGAGCGGCCCCTTGATTTACGCGAAGGTCGCCCGTCACCTAAGTCATCAGTTCCCTCAGTTCTCTTATTCGTAATCACAACGTCCAGATACAAATTGAGAGCCCTTTCCGGCCACACTTATTCCACTCAGCCTGTCCGCCTGACCGCTTCCACGCTTGTCCCAATTGTTTGTGACGTTCCTTGCGAATGCTTCCACTCCGTCATGCAGCTCTTCCTCACAGGCATCTGACAACTGAGCAATGGGGTTGACTTTTGCTGATATTATTCCCCGCTCAATTGTGCGCTTCTTGCTGTTCGGTGCTTGTTTTAACAGTAATTGTCCATTTACCATTGTGTCTAAAAAGTGTTCTAAAGAAGGGCAACGTCCATCGCCCATCTTATGCACTACTGCCACAGATAGGAAATGGGTCAAATGCTAAAAAGAGACAGATATTTATGATGTAGGAGAGAGTGATGTTAGCTACTCGCGCGATCTCAAGCCAACTCAGCCATTTATTCACAATGCTCCGTCCCTTTGTGCCTGGGCAGCTTGTCTTATCTATCCAGTCGGCGGAAAGTGCTATTGTAGTGTAAAGTATATGCAGCAATCGGTCTCTGGGGGGTGTGGGTGGGAGGGGGGGGGGGAAGCATGGCTTCATTGGCCCCCTGGATCCGCCCCTGGGAGGATACGACAAAGATGTTTGTCATTTTGTGGCAAAACATTGAATCGACGCAGCTGGCAGAAACGGATGCAACTTGACATGCATGTAAAAAAAAACTTCGAATACCTTCGGAATGCTTGCGGTATGTCGTTAGGCTTCCTGACATTCTGCGCTTTAGAGAATGCCAATTTCCAACCATTTTGGAAAAGTTAAAGAACAATGGGGTTGTGGCCACTTTTGAGCCAGAGTTAGCACACTGTGCGTCGGAAGGCGGCGGGCTGCGGCTGCGGCTGCGGCTGCGGCGTCACCGGCAGCGTCGGGCCGGCAGCCGCACATTAGCATGTTTTGCCGCCTGTCTGCGGCAGATGACGACTGTGGACTGGAGAGCAAGCCGTGCGTGTGGCCTCAGTCAGCTGACGAGTGGCTGAGGCCCGACGGCACGGCTGGAGCTGACAGCGGCGGCGGCGCCCGGGACGGCAAACCGCTCGGCAGATCGCCACGCGACTCGCTCACCGCCAAACCTTCCCACTCAACTCAACTCGTTACTGAAGCGATGTCACAGCTTCCCTTCAGTGCTGACGAGATGTGGGCCTGTCCGCCATGCATATATCCTGGGAAGAGCATATGTTTGTCTGCATCCACTTCAAGCCTTTTCACCAGGGATGGTGATCTCTCACGAAGCCAGAAGGGTTCCCAGTCTTTATTTTCATGACATATTTTCAGATTGAATATGGAAAAGACAAATTAACATTAGCACGATACCAAACCAGGAGGGGAAGGAGGGGTCCAGACCGCCGATCCACCAGGATCTCCAGTCGTACGTTACACCTTTCGTCGCATCCGACCGCTCCAGAGTTGATTTACCCCATCCGTAATTTTGGGAACCTGTATAAATCCATGCTGAGCTAGCTCTGTGCCTTCCTGGCCTTAACTCTGTGCTAACGGTTCGCTGTTGACTTAATGCTGCCCGCTCTGTGCATGGTGACGTCCTTCCCTGTGTATGGCGACGTCCTACCCTGTGTATGGCGACGTCCCTCCCCAGTATGGCGACGTCCCGCTTCGTGCATGGCGACGTCCCACCCTGTTTATGATGACGTCCCGCCCTGTGCTACCGAGCGTCCCTCCACCGGTTATGACAGAATGGCGGTGCCAGGAAAACTGCGAGCCCGCCATGTTGCGAACATAAAGCGGTGTCCCGTCCGCCTGGCTTCAGCCTCTCCCCCCAAAAAAAAGGTGTCGAAACAAAAACAATCTTTACACCAAGGAATGAGTCTGAGCGGAGTTAGGTGGCGCGTTGCTCCACTAGTTGCAAAGACAGACGTACATGTAGCTGTCCGCTCGACTACATGACCAGGAAGGCCTGCTGACCGCTCGAATAGTTCCTCAGTTGACATTTCACCACAGGTTACACCGAGCAGTATTAATATCTCATGTCAGCCGTGCGTGAGATCTAAAGCCGTCAGCTAGCGATACACGGGCCCTTGAATAATCTGCCGATCGCCAGCCAGCCCACGTGACGGCCAAGCGACACTGTCCGGCGACAACACTGTCCGTCCGGCCAGCCACCGCACGTGACGGCCAGGCGACACTGTCCGGCGCCAACACTGTCCGTCCGGCCAGCCACCCCACGTGACGGCCAGGCGACACTGTCCGGCGACAACACTGTCCGTCCGGCCAGCCACCCCACGTGACGGCCAGGCGACACTGTCCGGCGACAACACTGTCCGTCCGGCCAGCCACCGCGCGTGACGGCCAGGCGACACTGTCCGGCGACAACACTGTCCGTCCGGCCAGCCACCCCACGTGACGGCCAGGCGACACTGTCCGGCGACAACTGTCCGTCCGTCCAGCCAGCCCACATGACGGCCAGGCGACACTGTCCGGCGACAACACTGTCCGTCCGTCCAGCCAGCCCACGTGACAGCCAGGCGACACTGTCCGGCGACAACACTGTCCGTCCGTCCAGCCAGCCCAGGTGACGGCCAGGCGACACTGTCCGGCGCCAACACTGTCCGTCCGTCCAGCCAGCCCACGTGACGGCCAGGCGACACTGTCCGTCGACAACACTGTCCGTCCGTCCAGCCAGCCCACGTGACGGCCAGGCGACACTGTCCGGCGACAACACTGTCCGTCCGGCCAGCCACCGCGCGTGACGGCCAGGCGACACTGTCCGGCGACAACACTGTCCGTCCGGCCAGCCACCGCGCGTGACGGCCAGGCGACACTGTCCGGCGACAACACTGTCCGTCCGTCCAGCCACCCCAGGCGATGGCCAGGCGACACTGTCCGGCGACAACACTGTCCGTCCGTCCAGCCACCCCACGTGACGGCCAGGCGACACTGTCCGTCCGTCCAGCCAGCCCACGTGACGGCCAGGCGACACTGTCCGGCGACAACACTGTCCGTCCAGCCAGCCCACGTGACGGCCAGGCGACACTGTCCGGCGACAACACTGTCCGTCCGTCCAGCCACCCCACGTGACGGCCAGGCGACACTGTCCGTCCGTCCAGCCAGCCCACGTGACGGCCAGGCGACACTGTCCGGCGACAACACTGTCCGTCCAGCCAGCCCACGTGACGGCCAGGCGACACTGTCCGGCGACAACACTGTCCGTCCGTCCAGCCACCCCACGTGACGGCCAGGCGACACTGTCCGTCCGTCCAGCCAGCCCACGTGACGGCCAGGCGACACTGTCCGGCGACAACACTGTCCGTCCAGCCAGCCCACGTGACGGCCAGGCGACACTGTCCGGCGACAAGACTGTCCGTCCGTCCAGCCACCCCACGTGACGGCCAGGCGACACTGTCCGTCCGTCCAGCCACCGCACGTGACGGCCAGGCGACACTGTCCGGCAACAACTGTCCGTCCAGCCAGCCCACGTGACGGCCAGGCGACACTGTCCGGCGACAACACTGTCCGTCCGTCCAGCCACCGCACGTGACGGCCAGGCGACACTGTCCGGCGACAACACTGTCCGTCCGTCCAGCCACCGCACGTGACGGCCAGGCGACACTGTCCGGCGACAACACTGTCCGTCCGGCCAGCCACCCCACGTGACGGCCAGGCGACACTGTCCGGCGACAACACTGTCCGTCCGTCCAGCCACCCCACGTGATGGCCAGGCGACACTGTCCGGCGACAACACTGTCCGTCCGGCCAGCCACCCCACGTGACGGCCAGGCGACACTGTCCGGCGACAACACTGTCCGTCCGTCCAGCCACCCCAGGCGATGGCCAGGCGACACTGTCCGGCGACAACACTGTCCGTCCGTCCAGCCACCCCACGCGATGGCCAGGCGACACTGTCCGGCGACAACACTGTCCGTCCGGCCAGCCACCCCACGTGATGGCCAGGCGACACTGTCCGGCGACAACACTGTCCGTCCGGCCAGCCACCCCACGTGACGGCCAGGCGACACTGTCCGGCGACAACACTGTCCGTCCGTCCAGCCAGCCCACGTGACAGCCAGGCGACACTGTCCGTCCGTCCAGCCACCCCAGGCGATGGCCAGGCGACACTGTCCGTCCGGCCAGCCACCCCACGTGATGGCCAGGCGACACTGTCCGGCGACAACACTGGTGATCCATGCCACCTGGCAACAGCCGCCAACGGCTGATCCGTGGCATCTGGCAACAGCCGCCAACGGCTGATCCGTGGCATCTGGCAACAGCCGCCAACGGCTGATCCGTGGCATCTGGCAACAGCCGCCAACGGCTGATCCGTGGCATCTGGCAACAGCCGCCAACGGATCATACGTGGCATCTGACAACAGCCGCAAACGGCTGATCCGTGGCATCTGGCAACAGCCGCCAACGGCTGATCCGTGGCATCTGACAACAGCCGCAAACGGCTGATCCGTGGCATCTGGCAACAGCCGCCAACGGCTGATCCGTGGCATCTGGCAACAGCCGCCAACGGCTGATCCGTGGCATCTGGCAACAGCCGCCAACGGCTGATCCGTGGCATCTGCTGACAACAGTCGCCAACGTGATGGTGAGCGGAGGAACATCTATTCAATATGCAATGACAGCTGGATACATCTCGACATGAAGCGGGCTGTGTCTGGTAGCACATCCGCACCATCTGCAACGGCAGCTGTAGATGCATCTGCATGGTCTGACTGCACCTGCTGAGCGCTGATCAGCCGCCCATTCGGACCGTGGAGCAGCTGCGTTCGCTGGAAAACATGTCTGGTCCGGCCGGCACCAGTAGCTGTAATTTCGCTTCCCACGCAGGCCAGCGAAATGCTGTTCCTGACGCGTGATAGCTAAATGCAGGGCCTTTGTCACTCTTTGTTGTCGGAACATCGCCAAAGTGGTATGCATTGCAGGCGGTTCATGTGCCGGTGGATGTAGCGATATTCCGTCATGCTGATGCGTCCATGCTCCCTCACACGTCAGATATGCTGATCCCTGACAAATCGCGCATCGTAACATGCTGATCAGCTCTCTGAGGCCACACTCGGTGCTCCTGTGAAGTAGATCTGTGTCTGGAGATCTCAGACATGCTGCGCGTGCTGTGGGTCTAGTAGTGTCGTCACAGAACGACGTATTTTCGCGTCTTTTCCAGTACGACGACGGTTACATAAATCGACCCGGAAACAGGCGAGGTCTTATTCCTGACGAAGAATAAGAGGCTGGTGGGATGCTCCGAGAAAAACTTATAGAAACGGGTCCTGCCATGTATAGTTTTACGGTGAGTATTTCAGCTTCGTGTTAAATCAAGGCATGTTTTCCAAGGTATTAACTAAGATAACAATTATATACAGACTATTAAGACTGACTGAAGGCTTTTAACCGAATTAACTCCTTTATTAGTGTAATCCGAGCCATCCTCCGACGTGCAAAGGGGAAAGGAGCCACTTCCCTTAAGTCTCCTCGATGGCTCTTTTCCACCCCTGATGGCAGCGGGGGCGACATTCCATCGACCTTTGACTTCATTAATCACGCTCGTCACTTTCCTGCGGCTGACATGTGTTCGCTCGCGCACGCCGACGGCTCAATCCAGCCATGGACGGCCGACTATTTGACCACCGCCTGCCGCGTACCTCTGACCGGCGCCTGGTCGAAGGAGGTGCTACCTTCGACCGCCGGCCGCTCTCGGCGCCGTCCCTCCTGACCGGAGGAGGTGCCGCCGCCCGCCGCGCCGAGCCGTACCCGGCGACAGTCGGCAGGACGTCATGGGCATCGGCGGAGGTGCCGCCGCCCGCCGCGCCGAGCCGTACCCGGCGACAGTCGGCAGGACGTCATGGGCATCGGCGGAGGTGCCGCCGCCCGCCGCGCTGAGCCGTACCGGCGACAGTCGGCAGGACGTCATGGGCATCGGCGGAGGTGCCGCCGCCCGCCGCGCCGTACCCGGCGACAGTCGGCAGGACGTCATGGGCATCGGCGCCGGCACCACATAGCTCACCGGAAGTAGCCGCCGGGCCGGACACTACCGGTCAGACGGTGGCTGGGGCCGGACACTACCGGTCAGACGGTGGCTGGGGCCGGACACTACCGGTCAGACGGTGTTTGGGGCCGGACACTATCAGTCAGACGGTGCGCTGGGGCGAGACACTACCGGTCAGACGGTGGCTGGGGCCGGACACTACCGGTCAGACGGTGGCTGGGGCCGGACACTACCGGTCAGACGGTGGCTGGGGGCTGGACACTATCAGTCAGACGGTGTCTGGGGCCGGACATTACCGGTCAGACGGTGTCTGGGGCCGGACATTACCGGTCAGACGGTGGCTGGGGCCGGACATTACCGGTCAGACGGTGGCTGGGGCCGGACATTACCGGTCAGACGGTGGCTGGGGCTAGACACTACCGGTCAGACGGTGGCTGGGGCTGGACACTACCGGTCAGACGGTGGCTGGGGGCTGTACACTATCAGTCAGACGGTGTCTGGGGCCGGACACTACCGGTCAGACGGTGTCTGGGGCCGGACATTACCGGTCAGACGGTAGCTGGGGCTGGACACTACCGGTCAGACGGTGGCTGGGGCTGGACATTACCGGTCAGACGGTGGCTGGGGCCGGACATTACCGGTCAGACGGTGGCTGGGGCTAGACACTACCGGTCAGACGGTGGCTGGGGGCTGGACACTATCAGTCAGACGGTGTCTGGGGCCGGACATTACCGGTCAGACGGTAGCTGGGGCTGGACACTACCGGTCAGACGGTGGCTGGGGGCTGGACACTATCAGTCAGACGGTGTCTGGGGCCGGACACTATCAGTCAGACGGTGTCTGGGGCCGGACATTACCGGTCAGACGGTGTTTGGGGCCGGACACTATCAGTCAGACGGTGGCTGGGGCTAGACACTACCGGTCAGACGGTGGCTGGGGGCTGGACACTATCAGTCAGACGGTGGCTGGGGCCGGACACTACCGGTCAGACGGTGGCTGGGGGCTGGACACTATCAGTCAGACGGTGGCTGGGGCCGGACACTACCGGTCAGACGGTGTCTGGGGCCGGACATTACCGGTCAGACGGTGGCTGGGGCTGGACATTAACGGTCAGACGGTGTCTGGGGCCGGACATTACCGGTCAGACGGTGGCTGGGGCTAGACACTACCGGTCAGACGGTGGCTGGGGCTGGACACTATCAGTCAGACGGTGGCTGGGGGCTGGACACTATCAGTCAGACGGTGTCTGGGGCCGGACACTACCGGTCAGACGGTGGCTGGGGCTGGACACTACCGGTCAGACGGTAGCTGGGGCTGGACACTACCGGTCAGACGGTGGCTGGGGCTGGACACTACCGGTCAGACGGTGGCTGGGGCCGGACACTACCGGTCAGACGGTGGCTGGGGCTGGACACTACCGGTCAGACGGTGGCTGGGGGCTGGACACTATCAGTCAGACGGTGTCTGGGGCCGGACACTATCGGTCAGACGGTGGCTGGGGCTAGACACTACCGGTCAGACGGTGGCTGGGGGCTGGACACTATCAGTCAGACGGTGTCTGGGGCCGGACACTACCGGTCAGACGGTGACTGGGGGCTGGACACTATCAGTCAGACGGTGGCTGGGGCCGGACACTACCGGTCAGACGGTGGCTGGGGGCTGGACACTATCAGTCAGACGGTGGCTGGGGCTAGACACTACCGGTCAGACGGTGGCTGGGGGCTGGACACTATCAGTCAGACGGTGTCTGGGGCCGGACATTACCGGTCAGACGGTGACTGGAGGCTGGACACTATCAGTCAGACGGTGGCTGGGGCCGGACACTACCGGTCAGACGGTGGCTGGGGATGGACACTACCGGTCAGACGGTGGCTGGGGGCTGGACACTATCAGTCAGACGGTGGCTGGGACCGGGCACCACCGGTCAGACGGTGGTCGATTCGGCGGTGGTCGGAGGTGGGGTGACCGTGGCGTCCCACCACCGATGCCTTGCGGGTGGTCCCCGGTCGAGGTCGGGGTGTCGGCTGCGGCCTACAAATGGCCACCAATTGCTCATTACGGCTGGACGTCCACGCAAATAGTTCTCTACTGACTGGGCTCCAGTGGACACAAGGCGCACATTTACTCGCGGGAAAAAATGCACTGGGGTAATAATTTGTGCTACAGACATGTCCTGAGGTGTACAAATTCCAGAATGAGAATGCCATCAAATGTCAAGGAACTACTTCAGACATCAGCTCGGGAAACGAATGGAATATGCGTGTCTCAACTGAAATAAGGTGTTAAACTTGAACATTGTCCCAGCTTTCAATTTAAATTTTAAAACAGCACAGCTGAACGGATGCATCTGGTTTGACTGTTGCCACGTGTCTCCCTCTGACTGACAACTTCAATTCAAATTCAAATACCCCGATCAATGGCAGTATAAACAATGTTATCTCGATACATGATGACATTGAGGCTAACCCACTAAGCACACACAAATATCATTCTGCCATTCCGTCATTCTGCCATTTAAGTACCAGTGTGCCGTCAGGTCCTCACCAGCCCGGCCACTCTGGTCGGCCGTCACAGTCACAGGGCCACCATTCCGCCGTCTCGTCCTCACCAGCCCGGCCACTCTCGCTCATCGGCCCCGCGCCACCCATCCGTCTCTCCGCGCGCGAGAGACGTGGCCAGGTGCCCCCGCCGGACCTAGCGCGCGACGGCGCTCATGAATTTTACAAATGGCCTGCGGCGGTGGCGTCTGACGGCCGCTGCCGCCCTGACATAGGTCACGTGACCGGCGGCCGCGCCGCCTGTCACGCGCGAGACTGATGGCGGCGGCCGCCTCCGCCGACGCTGATGCTCTGTTTGACATGGCAGATGCCATCACACACAGGCCACCTCCGGTATACAGCGCACGCCCCAGTCCGGTCGGCGCGCGCCGCCGATCGCCAGATAGCATGCTAAACCGGTGCCATCTGCATGTGATTAAATCCCAGCATAACACAGCTCTACACACTACATGGACCGCCGGCGGAGAGGCTTGCACGCCGCTGGCCGATGCAGCGGCTGCCGTTTTCGCCGCCTTTTATAACAAAGTGCATATGTGCATGTTGAATGAAGAATGTGCACTTCCAATGCAGCCTGAGCTAGTCGGCGCCTAAATAAAGAGTTCATGGCATGCCGATCGATGGTGAATGCATCCGTGGGCCGAGATGCCAGAACACTACTGAATTTACACAATTTAGCGTTCAACCCTATGACATTGTATCCCATGGTAGCTTCAAGACAAACCCTCCCCTCATGAGCGAAGGAACATAAATGAAGGGACATGGGTAGTCTAGCTTTGGACCCTTGAACACCATAAACGTTGAATGGGAAGACATAGACTTTCTTCTACGCCTCCGTATAAGAACACTATGTGAGTTTGTGCAAACCAAATCTGATTACAAATTGCTGTGGTTTCATCGTCCATACAGTCGCGCAGCCAAAGGGGGCTAATGGTGTCATAAGTCCTGCAGTTTTTGGGAGATCAAAGTTTCGAAACACACAGCACGTTTTTTGTAAGTGAAAGGAAACTATGCGACTCTGAAATAGCAGTGCTAATGCTGGCTTCTCAGATAAATTAAGTTTTTTTCTGACTGGAATTTTCTGTTAGAAATCCTAGTATCGCCACCGGAACTGTGTGCTTACATTTTGCATTATTTTTAACGTTCTACGACACATGCTTGCAGATCTGGCGTCGTGCAAAATAAGTGTTACTGCCAGCTGGTCCTATATTGTTTTGTTGATTAATTCTGATGCCAATCATAGGCAAGTATCACGAATAAACACGAACAGAGAGAAAACAACGCACAACGAGTCACAGGTCCATGGCGTCAGTATTTTTGTCCAGGACATAAAGTGCGTGGACCACGACACTGACCAGTAGCGCAACCAGGGTGGGGGGCCAAGGGGCCATGGCCCCCCCCCGATATTTTTTGGGCGGCTCGGAGTGGGCCACTCTACTCAAAGCCCTGGCTAGGGGCCCGCGAAGCGGATCTGTAGCTCGAATCAGGGGCCCTTTGAACCAACTGAAAATCTGGGAGCCCGTTTTAACCAGGGCCCGCCTCGAACCGGGGCCACTGATAAAGGAAAAGTGCTTTTATTTCTGCGAAGTTTTACAAACATAGGGGCCCGCTCAAAAGTAAGTGCATGTTTTCCGCAGACTTTTTAAAAACATGAGGGGGGGCCCGCTTGCGAGGGGGCCCGCTCTCCAACCCTGCCCCCCCGAACTGAAATCCTGGTTGCGCCACTGACACTGACATCAAAGCGCAGCGCAGTGGCGGACTCGTCGCAGTTGTATATGCACTTCCGAAAGGACATGCCATATATTCTTCAGATTTTCATATTCCATTAGGCCTTGCATCCCATTTGCACCCAGTCGTCCATCATGGATCAGTGTAGCAGTTGCGCGACTGCCGTTCCGGAACAATACCGCCAGTCGTGATGCGCTACTGGGTATCCAGACGGGTGAGTTTGGTGGTGCCCTGTTGACTGGGCCGGATATGTGTTGGGTATCCAGACGGGTGAGTTTGGTGGTGCCCTGTTGGCTGGGCCGGATATGTGTTGGGTACCCAGATGGGTGAGTTTGGTGGTGCCCTGTTGACTGGGCCGGATATGTGTTGGGTACCCAGATGGGTGAGTTTGGTGGTGCCCTGTTGGCTGGGCCAGATGTGTGCTGGGTACCCAGATGGGTGAGTTTGGTGGTGCCCTGTTGACTGGGCCGGATATGTGTTGGGTACCCAGATGGGTGAGTTTGGTGGTGCCCTGTTGGCTGGGCCAGATGTGTGCTGGGTACCCAGATGGGTGAGTTTGGTGGTGCCCTGTTGGCTGGGCCGGATATGTGTTGGGTACCCAGAGGAGTGAGTTTGGTGGTGCCCTGTTGGCTGGGCCGGATATGTGTTGGGTACCCAGAGGAGTGAGTTTGGTGGTGCCCTGTTGGCTGGGCCGGATATGTGCTGGGTACCCAGATGGGTGAGTTTGGTGGTGCCCTGTTGACTGGGCCGGATATGTGTTGGGTACCCAGAGGAGTGAGTTTGGTGGTGCCCTGTTGACTGGGCCGGATATGTGTTGGGTACCCAGACGAGTGAGTTTGGTGGTGCCCTGTTGGCTGGGCCGGATGTGTGCTCACGGTCGCGCCGTTCCTCACAGTCAGCGCAGACCTGAAACCCGAGAAGGTCGGCTTGCTCAGTGTCTCTCGCCCGCCCCGCTCGAAATCCAATCCTGCACTTACTCACAAAAGATACTGTACTTTTCAATAACCGAACCATGGAAGCTGGCACATTTTCACTAGACTGATGGAGGCCGCTATTAGGGGAGGATCAGAACCGTGCGTTAGCATTCAGTTAACATCCGGTGAAATTGTAGCGTACAAAAGCCACGGGTGCTGGGCCTATCTCAGATGCTACTTAACTAGATAAGCCGAGACCTAAGCCACATTTTCGGCAGTGACGTCAAACTGTAGGCTGCATGTTGGCTGTCACCATCAGAATGTCATTGCCTGTGTCATTATATCAATTAGTTGCTCTTACCTGATTGAAGATTATCGGCTCTTTAGGCATTTGGAGGGAAGAGTGTTGGAAGTATTAAGCCTCATGCATGGTTTTCCTTGTTGATTCACGCAGCTGAGAAAGGGGATGTCTTGAGGTCATCCTGTCAAACAAGTTGGACGAAATTGGAATAGCAATCTTCAGACTTAATTAAACATGCCCTTTTACCTTTGGTGCACTTGACACCCACTTTAAGCAGCGTGATCCCTTTACGAGCCACTACACACCCCAGCTAGACAGACGCTCCGCTGCTGTTGCATATTTTCCAATTATGCAAAGCTTACCCACCGTAAAAGTTCTGCTGTAAAAGAGCAATCCGTTGCCGCCGACGTTATGGTGATGTCCTTGAATGACAATGGTGCGACGACGACGCAACGAGCAATCACTGGAAAAATAAGGTGCACGAAACCACATTTGCGGATCCGGGGACGGTCTGGGGGCACGTTCCCCATTCACGACGGAGACGCGGCGCCCTCTGACTGCAGACAGGTGCCCTTCCAGGACGTTCAAGTGCATCCTCTCTTTACATTTTACAGCCGAAGGCGCCTCTCTAAGTAGAAATGGCACCCCTTTGGGTAGAAAAGGCATCCTGGTACAACCCTCGAGTGTAACCTCCCCCGACCTTGAAAATGTTCTTAAAGCCAGTGGCGCTCCTCCCTCCGGAGAAATGGCACACCTCGAAATACATGACACCCCTCCAGAGAAATGTCCCCTCTCAACTTCCTGGATCCGCCCTTGCACAGCTCCATACAGAAGCAGGTGCCATAGTACGAGACATTAACATTAAATCAAAGCATAATTTCTTCCCGGTTCAGTTTCTCACTTGTCTAATTTCTACCATAAAGCAGGTTATAATTTCTGACGTGAAGCGGACGCAAAGGAAATCAAATCAAACCCAAGGCTCTCTGCATGATGTGGAAATTAATTGTCCGGAATTGTAAAGCCTATATTCGGCGGGTTAAGGCTATTTCAAGCAGAATGTTTCAGCACCCATGTAATTTCCGAATACAAGGCTACTCTTGCTGTCGACAAAGGGCAGTGTGATGTGCCATGTATGTAAGTACAACGTCGTGTGCATCGTCTTGTTGAACTTGCTGCTGTTCTGTCGCTGGCGGCATTCTATCAATAAGTGAGCTTTGCCCAATGTTGATGACCTGTGTTGTTGTATTCACAAACAGATCCGTCTGGTGGCCCTAACTCCGTTCGTCTTCATTATCTCTTTCTCTGCCAGCTGCTCATGGACGCGAAATATTTAGTGTTTGTGACACTTGACGGTTGCTATGGAATGCGGTTGTACTCTCGGAGCGCTTACCTCTTTTTGTATTTATTCCCCTTGTAATTGTATCTTTTGGTTCTGAGGGCTGGTGGCATATAGATATATATATATATGTATGTATATATGCGTTTTGTCTTCTCCATTACACCTTTCTGAGGATTGCTGCCCGTTGCGCATATTTTCTGGTCGTTTCCGTTGGAATTTTTAAACTACATTGAGATCTACTTCTGGAGTCAAAAGGCAGGTTTCTTCAATAAAAAGGCAAATATTTGACAAAATGTTAATACCCATTGATATGGATGTTCCGAAAAACTGTCTTATTGCACTCTCTCCCTACACTTTTAACTACATACGCCAGAATCGCATAGTCTCCGACTGGTAAATGGAGCCTCGTTAGAATATGTTCCGGAATATTCCCGTCACCCAGTGAAATAATACGGTTACAGAAGTTTGAACAGCAATGCTTCGTCACAACGTGAAAAAGTTACAAAACAATTTGCTGTGCTCGGTATTGCTTTTGAGCAGAATACTTTCATATCCACGACTGCTTTTTAAATTTGAGCGAATTCCGCAGTTTTGCATGCCATCCAATGAAGCACTCAATTTGCACAGGTTTCGCCCACAGGTATCTGCATGGCATTCCCGAATGGCGAATGCTTCATTGCGGCGCAGTAGTCACGAGTAAGTAATCTAAATTAAGTCGACGTGGCGCAGTAGTCACGAGTAAGTAATCTAAATTAAGTCGACGTGTGAGGACAGTAGGACCTCCCTACGAAAAATCAACGCCGTGCAAAATATCAGATTTCGTTCTTTTTTTGCATATTTATTTTATGAGATGCATAGCTAACCAGGGTGCAAAGAAGTGCACATGTATTGTCCTGCCAACATTCTACTCCGGTGTGTATGTCATAGATACTGCAGCCAGCAGATGACTTCGGAGGAGCTGGAGACAATTCTGCTGGGAAAGCGGTGAGATCAACTTCCGGCACGTTCAATCACAATCCAAACTTGAACGAATTTATGTTATACCTGTTTTCCATGGGGTAGCATATGGTTATTATCTATTTATATTTGCAATGTGGTTATGCATGGTATTCTACCCTATCACCTTATTTATCTGGTGTCTATGACAGCTACACATTATAGCCCTTATTCATGGTGCATTATGTTGATAATTTACGCTTTAAAGTTTCGTAGTTGCCGATTGGGTTAGTAGAAATATAATCCATTCTCATCATGCGGTATTGTACACGTGCAGAATATATCCACATTTGCGACCATGAGATAGAAGAAAATGTGCTTCGTTACTGAGTGCTTGGGCTACGCCACAAAGCTGCATTGTGGCAACTACTACAAATAACGATCCCGGCAATCCCAAGACCATGTTCCCGCCCGGGGTTGGACCGGGTGCCTTCCGCGTGTCATGCGGATGTGATAACCACTACACAACGGACCGAGCATGCGTGGGCGGTGTCGCAGCTTGGGCCGGCAGACGGCCGGGTGTTGATACTCCCTGGACGTCGAGAGACGTGTCAAGCACGCAGTGAAAGGTAGTCGTCCACGGCCACAAAGTGTGATGCTAGATACAAATTACGTCAGCAAAGGGGGCCGTAGCTCAAGTGGTAGAGCGCTCGTTTAGCATGTGAGAGTCACGGGGGTCCATAGCCCGCAGATCCAAGGCGCACGTCTTGGGTGCCGTTTTCGAGGCGACGTATGTTTTCTTTGCCTGCCATGGCGTGATGATTGAAATGTCCTCTGTGCCTACCTACTCTACGACGTCGAAAGGTACTTGGTGCACAAGTGAATACTTGGACACTGAAGCCGAGACATCGCCTATGCACACTGTTTTAAGTCGAATAACTTTAATGGCGTGATTGCATCTGGTCTGAAGTGTGGGTGCATTGCTATTATGAAATGCACATCCCTAAGATAAGATAATTGATTTTTAGTATATCATGTGGAAATATCCAGGCATTGCCATTTTGGCGTGGTCCTGGCTAGCTGAGGAGCCAGCTTCCTCACGAGTTTCCATGCCCTCGCCCATGTGTTGTAGCGCCCTCACACGTCTGGTACACCATGCGCGTTTCACGATGTGGGCATGAACTGTTTGGGAAAGGCTGAGTTATTCACGTGCATTTTTTGTCTCTAAGCTGCAGGCTGTTGGTAGCCCACTTTGCACTTTGGCACCTGCACATCGCATTATTTATGTCGCTGTACATTCGATGAACATTCCGTGAACCAACACGCATTCTAAGGATACCGTATCAACATACCCATGAGCATTCCAGCATACATTACGAGGCGACTGTTCTTCATCCTTACTGGGCGGCATGAGGGTGTCCCACGTCTTGTAAGGATGGTGATAGCCATCCACTGATCGCCACCGCCACCATGTTTAGGGGTGCTCCACTTGCCTGATCCTGAATGATATTCTTCACTTACTTAGCGAGTCACTTTCAGACCGTGAATGTGCACGGTGCGGAACTGTGCTGACCCCCACCTCAACCCTCACGGATACAAGTGCGCAGAAAACTCCAACTCACTACACACCCAGCACAGTACATCAATGCTGATGCGCAACAACAAATTAAAATGGAACAATTCAACATTCTTAATTGAGCATTCACTTAACTCGTTCAAGGTGCGACGTGCACACTCTCATTAACCGTTCACATTTGCTCAAAATGTCTCCATGCCAATAATATTATAAAATATCGGCGGATAAAATGTCAAAATATAAAAATTTACATAAATATCGAAAATCAGCGCATGTCTGGAACACAAAAAAAAATGTCTTCTGGGATCATGAGATTCGATCCTAGACCAGGACTGACGACCCAAGCGCACCCGAATCAATGAGGATACAACCGCTTCCCAATGAATAAGGATCTCAAGCCAGCACTGGCGACCCAACCGCATCCGAATCAAATCGGCCGTCGGCATCGAAGTTTGACGGATGCTGGCGTGCGACGTTGTGTTGATGCTCTGCAGATATTGGTGTAATGCTGGTGCAGCCAATTACTGATGATGTTCTGGTGCGACCAGACGGGCGAGTCTAGTCGTAGTCACTAAAAGCCAGAGGCAGATCCAGGGGAAGGGGCACAGGGGACTTGAGTCTTATGTGAAAGCGGTGCATCTTTGAGTGGAAAAAGGTTCGACAGTAACATCTCAGTGCATTATCATCCGCCCTCCTTGCATTTTTCAGCCGAAGGCGTCCCTTCGGGAACATTAGAGTGCACCAGGCTTCAAAACTTTTATCAGTCAGTGGCGCCCCTCCGGGAAAATGTCGCCCCTTCAGATGAGTGCCCTACGCATAACAAACTGCCTGGACCCGCCCCTGCCAGAAGCCATCCCTGAAAATAGCTAATCCTCCCAAAAATTGATGCCCTCCACACATGTCACACACAAAAACTGCGTCCATGTTAATGTTTCGGGTCCGCAGTCTGCCCAGGAGCATACATATGGATGAGACTCATCAGATGGTGATGGGGTGGGCAGCCAGCTCTGTAGCGGCCTGGTGGTGGACGGCCAGCAGGTCGTCGTCCCGGGCAGCCGCCTGTGCAGACGGCGACACCCACGTGCTGGCCACACAAACACGCCACACGGTGGACAGTAGGGCTCAGGGACTCATCGCTTCCGTGCAACGGACGCATGTTTACTGCTAGATACCAAACATGGCCGGGGGAAGCAACACCCCAGCCGTCGAGTGGCGGGCAAGGTGGCTCCACCTGGCTATGAAGGAGTTAGAAGAAAACGAGACCATGCAGAAATGTGAACATACATCGGTGTGCCAACACACTCTCTTGACAGACACTATTTCCAGCATGGTGAAGGAGCCTATCTCAAATAGATGTCCAGCGCATTAATCGTCGGAGCCCGTCTACTGCTATTTGACGAGTGATCTGCTCTTTGCTCGTGTATCATTCGTGATCAATGCATACGGTTGCACAGCTTACACCTTTGATAATTGTAATTTCCTTCCACCTTAATTCAAACCGTCAGCAAATCTTGATTGAATCGCACTAAGTGTGTGTACGCTTCAAATTGAACAGCCTGCATGGTTTATGGCTCTCATGTGTTCATTGTGGGCACCGGGACTTGTTGATATTCAAGCAACTGAAACCATGTCCTAGAGCAGCAGCTACCAGGATATCATACGAAAATGTCGATAAGGCCGCCACGCAAAACACGGGATAAAAGCTGCAGCATTGCTAGAGGCTGCAAGCCATAGTACACCACTAGCAACACCCAGATACCTTTTATTCTAAGTACCACAAAGTTTGAGATTTGTCGAAGTTGATCACTTTTGGCCTTTAGCGGCTTTCCTCACTCCTTTTTGACTGCAGAAGTACATTTATTTGAGTGTATTGGTCCCAAAGATATGGCAGTAACCAGACGTATGATGGCACTATGATAGCAAGAATCGCACACAACTCTGGTCTTCGCGCTACTTTGGCCTGGAAATTAGCCATTTGATTACAGACTTCATCAACCCACGAACCCCGGAGGGGCGAACCGAACTGGCAGTTAGCTTCCCAGTCCCTGAATGCCATTAGAGTCTGGAGAAACTTGCATGTCCACACCGAGTAGTGATCAGTTATGCCATAAGCTATGGAAAAAA
The DNA here is from genome assembly GCA_034440615.1 of Ashinkailepas kermadecensis. Taxonomy (NCBI): domain Eukaryota; kingdom Metazoa; phylum Arthropoda; class Thecostraca; family Neolepadidae; genus Ashinkailepas; species Ashinkailepas kermadecensis. Next base: position 683,230 of record JAOTOM010005109.1, read on the forward strand.
AACCCAGTAAGACTGAATAGCGATGAGTAGCCATCAATCAATATCGCTGAAGGAGCTGACTCTTCCCCCCCCCCTCTCCCTCTCTTATTAAGATCCACCTTCACAGAATAGATAACCCGACTGGCACATGATTGTCAAATGGCTCCACGTAATTTCAGATTTATCGAATGCGAAGGCTGAGCATCACTAAACAGGTGTAAGTTCCTCTCTAGGTTCGCTAAAGTTGCTAAAGTTGCAAAGTTCTCTTTGGACAGCTGATGAAGTTATGATCAGACGGCAGCGAGACACTTCTGAATTTCAGTTTATATAAATGCTACCGATGATGACGCGATTTTTTGGGGATAAGGAAGAGCAGCAGTTCAAAACATAGATGAAAGAGAGAAATAGAGAGAAGAGAGATAAAAAAATGATAGAGAGACAGAAAATGGAAGATGGCATGTGCGAACGGTTCTTGGAAAGCTTTGCTAGCTCAGCAAGCCTGAAGTACACTTGTTGGCTGTTCCAATTCGATATTGTATTAGCATGTATACTTCTTTTAGTCTAAAGCAAAATATCTTGCCAGTGCCAGCTATTCGTACAAAATGTCCACTGATTAAAATTCCTCAGAACCATTTCCATAGCCCTTCGATATTACATTAAAGAAAGAACTCCGCTCAATACCTTCCAGCTTGCGAGGCGCGATAAGAGAAGTTGTTCAGTTGTATGCAAAAGAAACGTGCACCGGATGAATCATGTCATCAAACTCATATGGTCAATGGGGATGTTATGCAGCGAACGAAAATGCCAACAGGTGGAAACATAGCGAATCTGATACCAATTCTCCGGGACCTTTATTTTTGGAAGGCAATATATGCTTGGTGAGGTACCACATATATCGATGCGTGATTTTTCTTGATTTTGGAGCAGCATGGTAAAATATTGGAAAGTCTGCCGCCCCACCATTACACAAAGATGGAGGAGCTAAAATTTCTGATTACCTCTACGGGTGGAATTTGGGAAAAAAACGATTGTGGCATTTAAATATTTCCAAGGTAGAGATTTATTCTCGAAAGTGATTGACAGGAGCATTACTGCATAAGTGAATACAAAGATGGTCCTCAAATTGTGTTTGAATGAGGAAACACTCGATTACACATCCATATTTTTGAAGTTATTGGAGGCCCCAAAGAAGAAAGTGAGCAAGGTTATCTTCCAATGCGTATGGTTTTATACCAGTGCAACGCATAGGCGTGGGGTTGACACGTGCTCGTAGAAGGAGGGTGAGGAATCAGCCTAGAGGAATCTTGGACGAAATCTCATAAACGGGAGGGATATTGTACTGAAGTCTTGTGATCGTTGAAAATTGACAAGCGCATCGCATGCATATTTGAAAACCTTCAGTCAATGCATGAACTGCGGGCGTGCGAAGTCGACCGACCGGCAGTCGGCCGGCCACCACACACGTTTCGGCAGTCGGCCGGCCACCACACACGTTTCGGCAGTCGGGCCGGCCACCACACACGTTTCGGCAGTCGGCCGGCCACCACACACGTTTCGGCAGTCGGCCGACTACCACACACGTTTCGGCAATCGGACGGCCACCACACACGTTTCGGCAGTCGGCCGGCCACCACACACGTTTCGGCAGTCGGCCGGCCACCACACACGTTTCGGCAGTCGGCCGGCCACCACACACGTTTCGGCAGTCGGCCGGCCACCACACACGTTTCGGCAGTCGGCCGGCCACCACACACGTTTTGGCAGTCGGCCGGCCACCACACACGTTTCGGCAGTCGGCCGGCCACCACACACGTTTCGGCAGTCGGCCGGCCACCACACACGTTTCGGCAGTCGGCCGGCCACCACACACGTTTCAGCAGTCGGCCGGCCACCACACACGTTTCGGCAGTCGGCCGGCCACCACACACGTTTTGGCAGTCGGCCGGCCACCACACACGTTTTGGCAGTCGGCCGGCCACCACACACGTTTCGGCAGTCGGGCCGGCCACCACACACGTTTCGACAGTCGGCCGGCCACCACACACGTTTCGGCAGTCGGCCGGCCACCACACACGTTTCGGCGTCGGCCGGCCACCACACACGTTTCGGCAGTCGGCCGGCCACCACACACGTTTCGGCAGTCGGCCGGCCACCACACACGTTTCGGCAGTCGGCCGGCCACCACACACGTTTCGGCAGTCGGCCGGCCACCACACACGTTTCGGCAGTCGGCCGGCCACCACACACGTTTCGGCAGTCGGCCGGCCACCACACACGTTTCGGCAGTCGGCCGGCCACCACACACGTTTCGGCAGTCGGCCGGCCACCACACACGTTTCGGCAGTCGGCCGGCCACCACACACGTTTCGACAGTCGGCCGGCCACCACACACGTTTCGGCAGTCGGCCGGCCACCACACACGTTTCGGCAGTCGGCCGGCCACCACACACGTTTCGGCAGTCGGCCGGCCACCACACACGTTTCGGCGCGGCAGCGCGACGCGCCGGCCGATCAGTCGACCTCATTTGACCTTAAAAGCATTAACCTAGGATCATCAAATTTATACTGCGGATAGTTCAGCACAACAACAATCTTGCCCCCAAATGTGTTTCTATCTTCAGCGATTTCCCACGATCTTTCGGGGTGGCGAATCCGTCCTCACTCTCCGGTTCGCGTTTTGTGGGAGGCCCTCCGGTGCGCACGTGAGTGATAAGAGTGATAAAATCATCGGGAAGCTCGAGGTACGAAAATTCGTCGGCGGTTCCATGCCTGGATCTTACCACATGTGAGCGCCAGCATGCTGGTTCTTTGTCATAGTCCATCGACGTACGACTTTGCAAGGTAAACATCTTCCTCTCATTTGCTCTTTTTTTTAGTGATTATGAATGCTACATCTAGTTCCGGCACATCGCTATACAGGCCACACAACAAACCCAAAAGCCTTGTTGTCACACTTATGGACACAGGCGTTTTGTGATTGGCAATGAAGGATCACCAGAATGTCTCGATTCCCCTAACATGAAAAGCAGCCACGTGCCCTGGATATCAGTGGAGATCATGCGACCATATGTGGTGACCTATTATGATCCCGATGACCGAGGTAGTCAGCTGAAGAGGTGGCATCAGCGCGACCATACCGCGTCTGGATCTCACCGCCACCATGTAGTGCTCAATTGGCTGTAAAACTGGCGTGCAACGTCTCCTTGACTTCTCTTGAGTTTTGGATCTCGTTTTCAAGTAGTTTATGTCGTCTGCTGAGCCTCTAGCACAGGGCTATTAATGATTGCCTGGAACGGTGGAGTTGGTCGTCTATGACGATTGCCCCGAGGTCTCGAAGTGGCCTCTCGCTTGTCTTTGGGATTCCGTTGTCTGGATCGGGCTCAATATGTGTGTTTGGCGGCTCATTGTCATCCGTGAGCCCCGCAATCGCTTTGCCATGCGTGCTGTTTCCTCCACCTAAGTGTAAGTGCGACGAAAATCTGGGGACAATTGTGTGAACAGGCAAACACATTGTAAGTAGCAAAAATTGGAAACAATGATAAAATAGCAAGGATCGCTAAACGTTGATTGCTCTATAATTGTGTGGAATCATTCTAAATGAGCATTTGGTTCACATGTGAGGAGATAGTGGTAGTGATCAATCCTCCGAATTGCTTTGGCGTGTATTTCTGGATCTTTGGGCACTGCCTGAAAAAAGGACTCTTAGCACTAGTATGTATATATTAACGTATATCTACGTCCATTACCAACTCCTAGATGTGGACCGAGGACATGTTTTCGTCATGAGAAAGACGGAATATTATTGTGCATAGAACGTGCATGAAACCGATAATTACCTTTAGTAGAAATATGCTAACCCTAGGACAGGAAGATAGCATGCTAGACAGTCGCCCCTAGCATGGCACCTCATGTTTTTATTGTGGTGTAGCTATTTTTCCCCAAGACCGTTACCTCATTTCACCGGCTCTGATTGGAGGGGAAAATGAACTAGGATGGCCATGTTTTGTATTTTGTAGTATCGCTTCTGGTTTGGTGCTTCTCTAAGTAATGGAAATGCAAGGCCCATGACGGAAATAGTGTCACCATGTCAGTTGCTATTTAGATGTTGCTTAGATATTGCCCTTGCTCTTAAAGCCACAACATGAACAAGCTGGAAAATGAGTGTAGAAAGAAAGATGAGTCACTTAGATGGATGCTAGTGAGTCTTCAGTGTTGATAAGGAGATTCAGGATGGGTGTTGTATTGTAAACATTACAGCTGCAGCACCAGAGCTCGTGTTGATACGCCAGCTTTTCCACATTAATATTACTTTGCGAAGTCAATTTCATCAACTTCCTCCAAATTTGAGTGATAAGGTGCAATTTGTAGCATCATATTTGCTGCACGTTTTTCACCGGTCGGTTCGAGACGGAGCTGGACGAGTGGATGCGGGTACTATTCTTGTTTAGCGTCTTGCTATCATATTTTGCTTGTACTGAGCCGCTTTGTCTATGGATTCGACAAACACTGATGAGATCACGCCACATCACCCCAGGCGATTTGGCTGGGACCGGGGCAGATAATTATGCAAGTCGCCGTCCCAAACAAACACACAAACACACACCTGTTCCGCCAAACAAACGCCCCCGCCTGAGGCACAGACCCAGACTGGATAGCTTCCAGTGCATGACCCAACAGCGATTGGGGTAGTCGCTGCACCCGTCCGGCGCCCACCGAGCCCAGTCCGTCAGTACCCGTCCGGCGCCCACCGAGCCCAGTCCGTCAGTACCCGTCCGGCGTCCACCGAGCCCAGTCCGTCAGTACCCGTCCGGCGCCCACCGAGCCCAGTCCGTCAGTACCCGTCCGGCGCCCACCGAGCCCAGTCCGTCAGTACCCGTCCGGCGCCCACCGAGCCCAGTCCGTCAGACCCAGACTGGAGAGCTTCCAGTGCATGACCCAACAGCGACTGGGGTAGTCGCTGCACCCGTCCGGCGTCCACCGAGCCCAGTCTGTCAGTACCGGTGGGGTAGTCGCTGCACCCGTCCGGCGTCCACCGAGCCCAGTCCGTCAGTACCCGTCCGGCGTCCACCGAGCCCAGTCCGTCAGTACCCGTCCGGCGCCCACCGAGCCCAGTCCGTCAGTACCCGTCCGGCGCCCACCGAGCCCAGTCCGTCAGACCCAGACTGGAGAGCTTCCAGTGCATGACCCAACAGCGATTGGGGTAGTCGCTGCACCCGTCCGGCGTCCACCGAGCCCAGTCCGTCAGACCCAGACTGGAGAGCTTCCAGTGCATGACCCAACAGCGACTGGGGTAGTCGCTGCACCCGTCCGGCGTCCACCGAGCCCAGTCCGTCAGTACCGGTTCATGGAGCAACAACATCCAAAAATGTCTGTGTCTGTGGAGAACACTAAGCACATGCTAAGTCAGGTTTTCCATGCAACGCCGATACCGAGAGTGGTTTACGTTACCAGTAACCAGCGTGCGGCGACATTAGAGGCGCCGGACCAGCGAGGGCACCAGACGGGCTGCGACACATTATCGGCACCGCTCCACCACAGCGTGCGGCGACATTAGAGGCGCCGGACCAGCGAAGGCACCAGACGGGCTGCGACACATTATCGGCACCGCTCCACCACGGCGTGCGGCAACATTAGAGGTGCCGGACCAGCGAAGGCACCAGACGAGCTGCGACACATTATCGGACACCATTCCACCACAGCGTGCGGTGACATAAGAGGCGCCGGACCAGCGAGGGCACCAGACGGGCTGCGACACATTATCGGCACCGCTCCACCACAGCGTGCGGCGACATTAGAGGCGCCGGACCAGCGAGGGCACCAGACGGGCTGCGACACATTATCGGCACCGCTCCACCACAGCGTGCGGCGACATTAGAGGCGCCGGACCAGCGAGGGCACCAGACGGGCTGCGACATGTTATCGGACACCATTCCACCACAGCGTGCGGCGACATTAGAGGCGCCGGACCAGCGAGGGCACCAGACGGGCTGCGACATGTTATCGGACACCATTCCACCACAGCCAACCCGCGAACGGACCGAAACTGCGCTCTCTCGGCAACCGGTGTAAACGTGCACTTAACTACCGAGAATTGAAAGTACCGAGTCATTCTGGATTTGAGTCCGGATGGCACAAGTCGATACATGAGCCCTTCTGGCGCATTGTGATCTGGTCGACTGAATGACCTCCATGCGGTCAGCACGCGGTTCCCTGGTGCGTGGGGCGGGGCTGATCGGATGGCAGCGTACGGGAAGGGTTTGGAACCATCCGGCTGCGTTTGTTCTCCGAAGTAAGCATTTAGGCGGCACAGACGCATACCTCTGAACGAATATTGAGAGTACTTCAGAGGAAATATTGTGATGAAGGTGGTACATCTGGAAAGTAATAAAATCGGCCTACTTTAGGTTATTTTTATAATATAATTTATGTAATATAATCTTATTTTCCTACTCAGGGTCACTGAGTAGGAAAATTACAACTTGAAATTCGGCATTGCACCTTGAATCGCTGCTGACCGTTGACCGCGAGCGTGCGTGGCGTCACTGACCACTTTGTTTCATGACAGATTGAGAGCACTTAAGGACGAATCTTGCGATACTATTGGCAAATTCAGAATTAAAAGAAGACATCTGACTGGATGAATACAAATGAGACTGTAATGTGCAGTAGGCCCTCCCCACCCCCACCCCCACCCCCACCGCGTGACGGTCGGACCGGCTGGGCCGCTCAGATAGACGTTTGTAACACATGTACCACAGTAGATCTGCCAGGGCTCCACCTTCTCGCTAACGGTGCAAGACACCTTTAGAGGCGCTGTACGAGCCGGGGCAAGTGTTAAAAGCGCAGTGCAGTCGAATCCTCGTGCCTACCTCAGCCATGGACGCATTGCCTCGAGTGTTTATACAGCCCCGCGTCCTCAAGTATGTATACAGAGATAAAATGCTTTCGGATGTGATACATCCACCCAATTGCATTATTAATGGCAGAAATAAAACGCCCCATCCCTCGTTGTGACGTAACGTGAGATCCCGGAACACAATTTAAACACTTTAATCATTTACTAATGCTGAGAGTCTTCAGCAGAAATATGGTGATCAAATGAAGGAAGGTGTGGAATGAAATCAGTAGCACCTGAGCAGAAATGTAGTTGGGTTGCAAGAATACACAAAGATACAAGGACGCAAGTTACAAGAGTTAAGAAGGGAAGATGGTTACAGGAGAAGGGATAAACTATGTGCGCCAATATTGCAGTGTCAGGTTATCTTTTGTTAAATCCATTGCATTGTCATCACTTGTGATCTTTGGTATCCTCAGTAATTGCACTACCCATAATGTTTGAATTTGTTTTCATATCTTGATTCCTTCGTCAGTAGTGGCAGTCCCCACGATAAGTGGTGTGTGATCTGACCACTGCGACCCGTAGTCAATTAAAATTGAAAAATTCAGAAACAAACTTATCAAATCAAAAGAATACTGCAATGAACAGTTGAGGTAGGCTGTACACCAAACTCAATTAGTATCTAATGACAAGTAAAACGTATTCATATTAGTTAGGATTACGTTAAAATATTCATAAAAGTGGGATTTTAGCTTCTTTTTGCTATCACGGACAACTACCAATGTCCACACGTGGATCGCCTGACGAGCGCGTCCATTTCTAACGCTGAAATGATATAAATGTTGACAATCTGCATACATTGCAAGTGCCACATCATACTGCATGTATTTCAAGGAGTGCTCTCTGGAGTGCTGTTCATCACTGTCGCTCGGGTTGTGAGCAAGACGTTGGCGATGGGCCTAGGAGAAAATGTCACCAGGACTGAAATTATCCAAGTGATCGTGAGGTTCATGGCAGGTGCACTGGAATGTAATAACGCAACACATGTGGAGCTACGCATTGTATTTCACGGGCCACTGAATCTCATGTGAGGCACACCTCTGACCACAAGCGGATAGAGATCAGTGCGGTTCATGCACTGGGGCTGCCATAATGTGGCGTAGTTGCCACAATATCCCGCCCATCGCTACGGTGCAAATCTCCCTTTTGTGGATTATTTACGCATGGCATTACTCTGATATATATTTCAGAGATATAGAGTAGACTGTATCATCCCAATACGCCTACAACGGCGCAAAGCGGCACACAGAAGGCAACACGTGTCATTTCCTCACCATTTTTGAGATATTGCGGTACCATCCCACTTTGATCATATAAAGCCTACAACCAGAAAACCCGAACACCGTCGTAGACCCCAGCACACGTGAACCCACACAATGCTCTTTATCCGTATTCATGGGCGTAATGCACATTTGGCGGACATTTCACTGTGTTTGCCATGGTCTCCACAGTCATAGATCATTCGTTTTTCCGCTCCCCTCGCTGCCTATCAATTCCAAATTAGATCCATTTATGTAGGCGCCCTTTCATGCGACAACGCACGCGAAAAAGGTGGCGATAGGCGGCGCGCCGGCGGCTTTGTCGGCGCTTTTCGACGCCAGTGGCCCGAAATCGTCGGCCAGCCGTCAGGTGGCTTTTAGACGCACACAAAGGCCGCTCCGGCCAAAAGGATACCCGTCAAAGCCACCCGAAACCGACAATCACGGTCGTGGATGATTTAGTCGGACGCCGCTTTCAATCGGCGTATCGGCGGCACCAGTCAAAGGAGCACCGGAGTCGCCTGTGGCGATCGTGGCGTGGCTCTGTGACGATCGTGGAGCGGCACACTAACTCCCATGACGATCGTGGCGCGAATCTGAGTCCTACGACGATCGTGGCGCGGATTTGACTTCTGCGACGATCGTGGCGCGAACTGATTCCTGTGATGATGGTGGCGCAGCTGTAGCCGAGACGACGTGAAATGCGCACCTCTACCTGTTGGTAATCACGTCACGAATCTCCGAAAATTACGTGATGTGCTTCTGGAGGCAATACTTTCAGCCTGTAATTTGCAATTCACGACGCATAATGACCACCTGCATGCAGGGTGAGGAAAATGCGATATAGCACAGAGTACGTACTTACCGTTATTTATAACAAAACTTGTACTTCTTCACCTGCAATTGCGTGCAATTTGTACAAGATTACGACTAAGCGTACACACCTCCCGGATTTATTCGAGCTGTTATGAGATAATGATAAAGACAGCCGTTATAAGGCTAAAATGACGAATGAGGGCCTCAGTGCTCTGGAATTCGAACAGCGCCGTTATTTAGCCATTTCACCACTGATGCTGAACAATAGCACCTTAGTCAGTCATTGCACCAGACCAAGCAACTGCGAGCTATAACTCGGATTTCAACTTGCTGTGCGTCTGTGCGTCTGTTTGTTGTTCGATCACGGAACGACTAATGAATCATCTCGGAGTACTCATCCCAGCCAAGTATGCAGTGGTAGTCCTAAAGTTGGCAGTGCCTATTCGAGTCACTTCGGAACAATTTCTTTCGCTGCGACTCCACATAGGTAATGTATGGACTCATCCAAGACTGGCAGGCCGTCCTCGTGCCATACCAAATGCCGCATTCGCATGGTTTCAATCACATTTCTTTTAAAAAGTAATTTTCAAGAGTAATTTATTTCTGTGAAATATCCTCCCTAGGTTCGATTAGTCTTTATGCCGTGCTTCGAAAAGCAATTGTGCATGTACTGAACATGCAGTGAATTCGTAGACATATGAACCTTAAAACAACGACCTTCTTAGCTGAGTATATTTTCTCCATGATCAGGCGCTTGGCAATTAAACATAATGTTTTTCGCAAACAAAACGTGGCCCATAACGCAGGACGTGCAAAATTATTTACGAAAGGTTGCTTCATAATGTTCGGAAGTGTCCTAAAAATCGTGCTAAGCACGTAACGTATAAAAATTGCACATTATTTGGAAGCACTTTCGATTCTCAATCAATAGATACCATTGGATGTCCCCAGTATACACTGGGGCGATTATCTTTGCCTGTTCTCTGATTGGTCATGAAGCGGAACAGTCATTTCAGACTGTCGCCGAAAATTGATCGCAAAATTTCATTTCAGAGTGAGGTCATTCGTGCACACGTTCTCGCTGGCGAAGTCCGGCTAAAGGTGCATAGGCTTCTCGCCAAAGCTTATTCTGACGATGCTGAGTCCCTACCGACCGGCTGCCTCTTGCTTCGCCGATTCAGTACCTTCTAGGCAAGCAAGCACCTTGAACAATTATCACCCAGGGCCAGGGACTTCCCGGAGGTCACGCACTCCGCGCGCCAGGTTGAGGAAATGGCTTTGAAGGACAGGCATCCCATGCTTTAAAAAATCGTTCATCAGCTGGACATTAGCAATGCGACAGTGAGAGTGACAGTGACAGTGAGAGTGACTGCGATAGTGAGAATGACATCGACAGTTAGAGTGACAGCGACAGTGAGAGTGACAGCGATGGTGAGAATGACATCGACAGTGAGAATGACAGCGACAGTGAGAGTGACAGCGATAGTGAGAATGACATCGACAGTGAAAAGGGTGCTCAATCAATTTGGGTGCACCAAGGTCTGCTGCCGATGGATACGTTATCATCTCACTCAGTAGCAAAAGAGAGCGCGCGTGCAGGTTGCGCAAGAGCTGTTCACCCAGTATGATTTCGATGGCCAACCATCTTTAAATTAAGCAATTACTGTTGACGAGACACGGGCAAGCTTCTACGACCCTCTTACAATAATGGGGAGCAAACAATGGAAGAAGAGAAGCGAAAGCACCCCTAGGGTACCGAAAATTGGATGCACGACTGGGAAGGTCATGTGCAAGGGCTTCTTGAACGCAGATAGCACCGTGCGCATGAATTTTCTACAAGAAGGCAAGACCATCAATTCAGTAAGATATGCTCATTCGCTGAGAAAGATGCTGAGGGTAATCAGCAAGAAGCGGTGACCAACCACGCGTGGTCACCGGCTCATGGTCCACCATGACCACGCCAGGCCCCAGACCTCCCAGAAGACGAAGACGTTCCTGGAGTCAGGAGCTGTAGACGGTTAAACACGTACATAGTTCAGAAAGACCTGCATTTCTTGATGGCAAATCATTGTAGACTTATTAATAGTTAAATCGATCCCGACGATCCAGGAAAGACGTGAAGTTATAAAAATTACAAAGCTATATTGCGACTTTTCGACCATAGGTTTTTGTCAAGCTATAACCTTATAGCTTGACAATAACCTATGGTTGAAACGTCGCAATATCGCTTCACAAATTTTCCAATTATAAGTCTTTCCGGGATCCTGAAGATCAATTTAACCTTTTATCGGTTTACAATGACGTTTAAACACCCAGCATACTCACCTGACCTGGTTCCTGCCAACTTGTTATTTTTCATCAAAACTCAAGAAGGTATTGCGCGCAAACAGTTCACTGGCGTCTCAGAGCTGGAGCTTGCAGTGCGCTCAGAACGAAGAGACTCCTTGTATGTGCGCGTAGGTGGTGAATATGTTGAACCACTAATTATGATTGCTTCATGCCCGTGTGATTTGTGTCCATGGAATATAGACATGTCATACATTGTGAAACAGCCTTCGTGTTTCAGAAATATATTGCCAACAGCATAAACCGTTCTACTCAGTAGCTTTTAAAAATGGAAGTACACACTTCCGTCGTCATAAACAGGAACTCCGTCCAACAGCATACATTCCGTCGAACAGAAAGGGCTTTGGTTGTGCATGAAACGTAACACACTGCATATGCTTAGTCATCGAAAACTACTATGCTTGTTATCAATTTGTTGCAAACCGGCATGGAGCGGACAACGCAACCATTTGGCTAACAGCAACAAAAGCATTAAGCAGCTGGTGCCAATGGTGTGGTTGTCGTTCGAGTCCCTGGGATCTGAATCCCACCTATAATTACTTTTCGTACGCTCGGACTCACCTTAAAACTGGAAATTTCCAGGAATATACGATATCATTATGAAATTTTCCAATTTCGGTATCAGGCAATACGTGAAAGAGGCGAGTGGGAGGGATCGCTCGATGGTCCTACCGCTGGCCCGCCGAGCTGGTGTCCGTTTCGGACCAGTGCCACCATGCCCAGCGGCTGGGCGGTCCAGTGGGCCCGGCTGCCCGTCTGACCTGCCACTAAAGCTGATTACCTTTGAAATTGTTGTGCATCTATTTTACATCATTGCGTATTGCAAAGCAATGAGATGATGTTTCTCTTCCTCCACGCTGTTGGCCCCCAAAAAACCATCCTCATCGTAGCGGTGGTTGTCACCTGTTGACTATGGATGAGCCATGACAGTTGGTCACCCTGCCACGCTGTTGGCCCCCTAGATAAAACCAGTCCTGCCATCTGACTAGGGATGAGATGACAGTTGGTCAGGGCTACTGCATTGACTATGGATGAGCCATGACAGTTGGTCAGCAGCGGGTACCTACTGCCATCTGACTATAGATGAGCCATGAAAGTGTACAGTTGGTCAGCAGCGGGTAGCTACTGCCACCTGACTATGGATGAGCAATGACAGTTGGTCAGCAGCGGGTAGCTACTGCATCTGATATGGATGAGCTGACAGTTGTACTGCCATCTATTGAGCTATGAGATTTGCCCAGGATCTGACTATGGATGAGCCATGACAGTTGGTCAGCAGCGGGTAGCTATTGCCATCTGACTATGGATGAGCCATGACAGTTGGTCAGCAGCGGGTAGCTACTGCCACCTGACTATGGATGAGCAATGACAGTTGGTCAGCAGCGGGTAGCTACTGCCATCTGACTATGGATGAGCCATGACAGTTGGTCAGCAGGTAAGTGGGCGGGTAGCTACTGCCATCTGACTATGGATGAGCCATGACAGTTGGTCAGCAGCGGGTAGCTACTGCATTGACTATGGATGAGCCATGCAGTTGGTCAGCAGGTAGCTACTGCCATCTGACTATGGATGAGCCATGAATGGTTGGTCAGGCAGCGGGTAGCTACTGCCTCTTTGGGTTACTGCCATCTGACTATGGATAAGGGAGCGCATGGACTAGGTTGGTCAGCAGCGGGTAGCTACTGCCATCTGACTATGGATGAGCCATGACAGTTGGTCAGCAGCGGGTAGCTACTGCCATCTGACTATGGATGAGCCATGACAGTTGGTCAGCAGCGGGTAGCTACTGCCATCTGACTATGGATGAGCCATGACAGTTGGTCAGCAGCGGGTAGCTACTGCCATCTGCAACCCATAGGCACAGTACGGAGCCAGTACAACCCATTGGCACGACATTGGCAATGGGCGGAGCTGCAGTAGCACGGCAACGAGGCCGGGCCCTAAAGACATAACATAAAGGCCGTAAAGGCCATTTTGTGTCGAAATAAAATGCCATTTTGTGATTTGGGGAAGCAAGCTGTTTTTGTTTCTATGGCTGGAAGTTTGGGAGGTCATTGCCGTTTGCGCCCGGGCTAGTCGGGGACAAAGAAACAGATGTAGGGCAGAGGCTGGGCTGTGAAGCAAGAGAACCGAAGACTTTAATCGTAAAAATGAAGAGTGTAAAAATGGAACTCCTGAACCAAAGTGACAGTAATCAGGGAAGTGTCTTCGTTAAAAGAGATAGCGACGGGCACGATCATATAATCCTCCCAACTTGAAAATCGTCGGTGCGTCCCTGCTGTTGAACCAAATGTGGCAACTGAAAATGGCGACATACTTTGCTGGTGCCTCCAGTTACTCTCGTCACACATGCAAGAAGATCTGGAGTACATCCCGACGTCAGCCCATGCCGCCCCCCCCCCCCCCCAGCGACCTGGTCCGGCATACGGCGTTACACGCGCCAGCACATGTTAGGCGTTACCGGTCGGCATGCGGTGTCTCAAACGATACATGCCGACTACAGCTAGATCCAACTGTTTTATTGGCAAGTCTATGATAGAGCGTGAGCACAGCAGTAGAGAAAACTACGTGACATTAGCTGGGGCTTTTACTGAACACCATTGGCTGCGGATCAATATAAAGTCCGGATCAAGATCAGACTGATCCGAGTCAGGATTTGACGGCTAGTGCGCAGCTCGCCGCACGCCGCTCCGCCGCCTCAGCCACCAGAAGTCGACAAGAGCGCGCCGTCGCCGCCGCCGCGCCACGACCGCCGCGCCGCCGCCGCCGCCGCGCCACTGCCAGCCGCGGATGTCAATTACGGCTCTTCTGTGGCGCGGCCCCGCCCACTCACGTGCTCGCCATTTGTCACTGTCGTCTTCATTTAGTTGCCAGCTCGTCGTCGGCGAGATTGATGTGTGCTAGTAATGGCAGACGGGAGCCGAAGCGGCAGGGGTCGCGCTGGGCTTCTCGGATGACTGGCCCGGACTCGGGTTACCGGTGTCGTCGGCATCTCGCCTGGGGGTCTCGGGTGACTCTCCCGGACTCGGTTTAGCGATGTAGTCGGCGTCTCGCCTGGGAGTCTCGGGCGACTCGCCCGGACTCGAGTTACCAGTGTCGTCAGAGTCTCGCCGGAGCTTTGACTGCCGCCACCTCCGGCAGTTCGCCAACGTCAGCCGCCATCGGTGCTCGGGGCCGTGGACTTTCGTGTTTGCGACCAATGGCGTGTCTCAGAATCATCGCATCCGTGTCCGCTGTCAATCGGGTTGTCTGGACTTTTGGAGTAGCTGAGCCCTCAGACTTGCGGAGCTATGGGAAGGCTGTGTGATAGTCATAGCGGATGTAACGTCAATCAATTAATTGCAATCATAGCACGCGGCCGGTAAGACGGTCTGGTCTGGTTGACTTCAAATACGAGGAAATTTAAGATTAATATTGTGGTAATTCTGAGTCTGCCCTTGATGATCACAACATCACAGACAATAATGAACTTATATTGCTATGGGTTTTATTCAGGCAGATATCCGTATATGTCGAGCTGCGAGTCAAATCAGTTGATGTAGTATATATACCCACTACGACTATGATACCGCCTTTCCATAGGTCCGCAGGTCTGAGTGCCCATCAACTTTAAAGTCTACACGGCCTGGCTGACTGCGATGTCTCTTAGGCACATCGTCGGAACTAAGCGCGAAACTCGATGGCCCCGAACATCGATGATGGCCGATGCTGGTGATCCACCGGAACCGGTTCCGATAACACGAGTCTGAGCGGTCTCGGTCAGCACGGGCAGGCTCAGAGACCACGCGCGGCATCAGTTCAACCTGCTCTGGCAGCGTGCCACCACCGTGCCATGTCATCTTCCTCGGAGGCGTATCAGCCGACGACGGCGTGTGGCGGCTGTGTCCTCCCCGACCCGCCCCGACCCGCCCTGAGCCGCCCTGAGCCGCCTCGACCCGCCCAGACCCGCCCCACGCCGGCCGGCCGGGGCGGGCGCCGCCCAGCCCGTGCCCGGCCCGGATCCAGCTCGGCCCCGGCGCGGCCGACGTCGGCAGCGGGCAGCTCGCGTGCCATTCAGCGGCCAACGAGCCGTGTCATTCGCCGCCGGCACATTGTGGTGTGGCCAAGTGAGAGCGCGGCGCCGGCTGGCTGGCCCGTGTCGCCGGCCAGCCGCCCCGACAGCCGGACACCGTCAAAGCGGCTCGGCCCGGCTGCCATTCAGCGCCGCCAGCCGGCCGGCTGACGTTTCTGCCGGCATCAATGGCGCCGGGTGGAGTTTTTACCGCGTCGCGACGGGCAGCCGCCGCCCATCAGACGGCCAGCCACGCGCTCACTTGCCGGTCGGGCTGTCGCGCCACGCGGTCGTCGCGGCTGATCGACGCGCCACACGGCCGCCGTCGGCACGACGCGGCCAGGTGCCGGTCAGTAGGGCTCTGCGGTGGCGCACCACCCCGCCACAATTCTCGCATCGGTCGAGCGCGACCAAAAGTCGGCCCTCGACTGACCACCGCCAGGGGTGGCTGCCCCAGTGCCGGCGCCGGCCCTCGACTGACCACCGCCAGGGGTGGCTGCCCCAGTGCCGGCGCCGGCCCTCGACTGACCACCGCCAGGGGTGGCTGCCCCAGTGCCGGCGCCGGCCCTCGACTGACCACCGCCAGGGGTGGCTGCCCCAGTGCCGGCGCCGGCCCTCGACTGACCACCGCCAGGGGTGGCTGCCCCAGTGCCGGCGCCGGCCCTCGACTGACCACCGCCAGGGGTGGCTGCCCCAGTGCCGGCGCCGGCCCTCGACTGACCACCGCCAGGGGTGGCTGCCCCAGTGCCGGCGCCGGCCCTCGACTGACCACCGCCAGGGGTGGCTGCCCCAGTGCCGGCGCCGGCCCTCGACTGACCACCGCCAGGGGTGGCTGCCCCAGTGCCGGCGCCGACCCTCGACTGACCACCGCCAGGGGTGGCTGCCCCAGTGCCGGCGCCGGCCCTCGACGACCACCGCCAGGGGTGGCTGCCCCAGTGCCGGCGCCGGCCCTCAACTGACCACCGCCAGGGGTGGCTGCCCCAGTGCCGGCGCCGGCCCTCGACTGACCACCGCCAGGTGTGGCTGCCCAGTGCCGGCGCCGGCCCTCGACTGACCACCGCCAGGGGTGGCTGCCCCAGTGCCGGCGCCGGCCCTCGACTGACCACCGCCAGGGGTGGCTGCCCCAGTGCCGGCGCCGGCCCTAACTGACCACCGCCAGGGGTGGCTGCCCCAGTGCCGGCGCCGGCCCTCGACTGACCACCGCCAGGGGTGGCTGCCCTAGTGCCGGCGCCGGCCCTCGACTGACCACCGCCAGGGGTGGCTGCCCCAGTGCCGGCGCCGGCCCTCAACTGACCACCGCCAGGGGTGGCTGCCCCAGTGCCGGCGCCGGCCCTCAACTGACCACCGCCAGGGGTGGCTGCCCCAGTGCCGGCGCCAGCCCTCGACTGACCACCGCCAGGGGTGGCTGTCCCAGTGCCGGCGCCGGCCCGCGACTGACCACCGCCAGGGGTGGCTGCCCCAGTGCCGGCGCCGGCCCTCGACTGACCAGGGGTGGCTGCCCCAGTGCCGGCGCCGGCCCTCGACTGACCACCGCCAGGGTGGCTGTCCCAGTGCCGGCGCCGACCTTCAACTGACCACCGCCAGGGTGGCTGCCATGCCGGCGCCGACCCTCGACTGACCACCGCCAGGGGTGGCTGCCCCAGTGCCGGCGCCGGCCCTCGACTGACCACTGCCGGGGTGGCTGCCCCAGTGCCGGCGCCAGCCTCGACTGACCACCGCCAGGGTGGCTGCCCCAGTGCCGGCGCCGGCCCTCAACTGACCACCGCCAGGGGTGGCTGCCCCAGTGCCGGCGCCGGCCCTCGACTGACCACCGCCAGGGGTGGCTGCCCCAGTGCCGGCGCCGGCCCTCGACTGACCACCGCCAGGGGTGGCTGCCCCAGTGCCGGCGCCGACCCTCGACTGACCACCGCCAGGGGTGGCTGTCCCAGTGCCGGCGCCGGCCCTCGACTGACCACCGCCAGGGGTGGCTGTCCCAGTGCCGGCGCCGGCCCTCGACTGACCACCGCCAGGGGTGGCTGCCCCAGTGCCGGCGCCGGCCCTCGACTGACCACCGCCAGGGGTGGCTGCCCCAGTGCCGGCGCCGGCCCTCGACTGACCACCGCCAGGGGTGGCTGCCCCAGTGCCGGCGCCGGCCCTCGACTGACCACCGCCAGGGGTGGCTGCCCCAGTGCCGGCGCCGGCCCTCGACTGACCACCGCCAGGGGTGGCTGCCCCAGTGCCGGCGCCGCGCCGCAACACGTAATTAGCGCCGATAAATCACCATGGCGGCTCGGCCGCGTCAACTCAGCAGGGCGCCCTGCAGTGGGTCGGGACGGATCCGTATCCGCCGATGGCTGGAGGCCATGCTCCCTGCCGTTGGTAACGCTCCCTCTGGGGTGGCAGTGACTAGTGTCGGTCACGGCAGCTGGAAGTCGTGCCATTGACCGATATATATCGGTCAGGTCTCAGCCAGGCTCTGGCCCATATTCACGGACCGGCCCGAACCAGTCAATTCACATGGCATAGTGGCCCGGGCTCGAGCCGAAAAGGCTAATGGAATACAATATAAGTATCGCAAGAGTCAAGAAAGACCCGTCTTTTCTTATCTGCCAAAACAATATATTTAAAACCATAACTGATCTGTCTAAAACTATAGTTAGTTATTGTAGTTTATGGGCGCGTCGACTGCACAGGTCATATAGCGCCCATGTCTAAAACTATAGTTGATCTGTCTAAAACCATAGCTGATGTGTCTAAAACCGTCTTATATGTATAAAACTGTATTTCTTAACTGCCTCTAACACCATCTGTCTAAAACTATACCCGATCTGCTAAAACCATATTTATTATATGTCTAAAACCAATTTGGATGTAGTTCATCTTGAATGCAGACCCACTTATGTTAACTCAGGAAACAACAACCAATCACGTCTGATTGATAACCATGGCTTTCTATGGCTTGGCTGAACTTTGTGCAGCTGTGACTGTGCCTGAGGAGAATTGTTAGCGGAGCCATCCGATGCTGTTGGGACCAAATTAACTCCACCTCCAGCCGGTCCAACAGCCAACAGTAGCTAAAAGACTAGCCGTGGCCATGACAGGTGTCAGCGGTCGGTCGTTAGTCGTGCGGTGGTCAAAAACTGGTGACCAGAGGTCAGTGGCTTCAAGCTGGTGACTAAAGGTCAGTGGCTACAAGCTGGTGATCAGAGGTCAGTGGCTACAAGCTGGTGACCACAGGTCAGTGATCACAAGTTGATGACCACAGGTCAGTGATCACCATCTAAGTAAGGGACCATGACCGGGGCGTGGCCGAGGCCAAAAGATGATAGTTTGCACTGGGCAGCTTTTTAGGTGTTTGTGGATTAGAAGTGCCGAACCGTTTGCTTCGCTGTATCATCAAATAAAGCGCACTGCTTTTCAACGTCTCTATATTTGTCGGCAAAAGCATTCAAAAGCAGAAGAAATAAGGCTTACTCATTCAATCTTACATTTATTTGATGTTCATGCGTATATGGCTGTAATATGATTCACTTCAGATTCCCTCTCGCATTGCGGGGGTCAATTTTACCCCATGTGGTTTGCTTGTGTCAACTCGCCAGCCATTTAGGATATCACTTTAATATTTGGGACATATTCTCACAATTGATAATAATTGATGGTAATGATGAATTGATAATTGATTGTCGGAAGGCAGAGGTTTAGTCCCTTAAGGTCACGGAGCTGGGGTAGGTTAAGGCCAGGACACGACATGGTCACAATGCGGTGCTAGACGTAGATTAAAACATTCTTCATGAAAATATGTTACAGGATGCAGCCAAAACATCAGGCATCCCACTATCCTTTTTCAATATGGTCCAATATTGAAAGTGAGTGAGTGTATGGACAAATAATTAGATAACATGCAAAAATGCAAAACGTGACCTCAGGCCAAGCAAACATTTAGGCTGGAAAAACAAGCTGTGTGCATGATCTTGTCACTAACAAATGTTAGTTCAAGAACCGGAACACATATAACGGCAAATAGTGTCATATGATCAGAGGTGCAAAAAAGTACTCTCTTACTTCGATAACGCAACTCCTTGGTAGCACAATATTGTCGAAAACATCAGTAGTCCCCACTGTGTTAAAATGGATGTTTCATGTCAACGAAGATGCTAATCGAAATTGCATGTATTAACTTAGAAACATTGTAGCAGGGGTGGATCCATAAATTTTCAGTAGGTGGAGACACTTGTCTGGAGAAGCACCATTTCATCGGAGGGCCAGCATTGCAAAAGTCCCCGGAACGACGCATTCGGCAGTAAATCGTTGAACGAGGGAGGGGTGAACTCCAGCATGCTGAAGTGGTGCCTTTTCGTCTTAGGGGCCGCCTTTTCCTCCGAGAGGTGAGCCTTTGGCTGAGAAATCCCTGGAGCGGAAGGTGGGCGGATGCACTCCAGCCTTCCTGGAGGGGAGCCACCTTTCCACGCGGAGGGGATACATGCCACCACTGCTTCCCCACCCCTGTATCCGCCTCTGACTAGAAGACATTTGGGGATAGCACTTCGTGTTGTGGTAGCAACAGTCCATATCCTATATTATTTTCTACCGTTGGTCATTCTAAAATCTGATTGGTCGAATACCAGAGAAACGTAAGCTGGTTGGTGCGATGGTTGAGATAGGATACCCTATTGAAGAAAGTGATGGTCCATTCACCCTCTCGAGTCGTTTGGCCTGATATGTTTTGCCATACTTTGCCAAAGTATGTTTTAATGGTGTGAGGTATAAATACAAAACAAAATGTAGTAACTTAGTAACTTCTTCGTTCACTACTTTCTGAAAATAAAATTATTTCAAACATTTAGCAATAATTAGGCGCCAATACAGTTATGACGCGGTTGCGCCAATTGTGAATTCCTCCTTGTCACCCGCCAACGGATAGGATGAACAACGATTGGAAACGTGCGCTCATCTCTAATTGTGCGTCATGTACCTAATTGTGGGTAGAAATGGACTTTAGGGTTCATTGGAGTCCAGGTTATGATTAGGAAAACAGCTTGGTCGAGGATTTCCAACATTAAAACATCATCCCGTCATAGCCTCCTTCTCTAGCGATTGTTAAGCCATGCATGTGTTTGGCAGAGTTTAAGCTTATTGCTATGTCATATAAATGTAAAAACCAACTGAAATATTCAAAATGAAGTCTCGAATATCACAAACACAAAGTAAATTATGATCTCCACATTTATGTCCGATTATCTAAAAACATTCTTCCCAATTCCATGATTCCAAGATATAAATCAAACCATTGTTTTCTTGCAAAATTTAACTCATGTCAATCATGCAATTCTTCCAATAAATATCCATCACACCATGCCATTGTGGGTCATCTGTGTTGCATGGTTAATGTCCAAGATTCATTTTTGGAAGGATGGAGATTTCCCAGATTCCAAAAATACGACTGCTCCTGGAAACTGAACCGCCTGAACATCAATATAAAAAGAAATAGCAGGCATTTCAAAGGGTCATTGAGAAACACCTGGAAACATGGCTGGGTAAATATGTACCTGAAGGTAATTTTGGAATTCTTGGAATCCCTTTTTCTAATGCAATGTTTATGAATGTGGTCAACATGAAGTGGCCACTCATTTCTTCTGCAATTGCATACTTCTCAAATAGCAGACAAAATAACATCAGAACTAGGCTTGGAGTAGAGTAATTTGGCATCCAAAGAAATGTTTTTAAAATGTGGCTTAACCTAACCTAATCTAGCATATCAGTCAATGTGAAAATAAGTTAAAAAGAACATTTTCAAGCCATTTTTCCCTTTCGAAAATTTCACTTCTTAATTTATTTATTTATTTCACGATACATGCCCTCCACGTACTGTGGCTGTTATGGACAGTCTGGGTATAACTCACATATATTTACAACGAAAGAATAGATTTGTGGTGTCAATAGTGGGAGCAGATGCGCAACAAACATTCATACACCAACATAATACAATACCCATATCACTATCTGCACTGCACACACCGTGCTTGCAACACGAGCTATAAACGAGTGGTATATAGAAGTGATAGGAGAGCGATGGCCTAAAAGTGAGTTCATAGTGTACACACATCCATGGTGTAAGTTTTTTTTTTGTGCGACTAGTGTGAAACCTAATTTAACCTTTTTGCTTTTCCTGTTCCTTTGTGATATATTGAATATCAACACTTGGTGTCTAATGAATGTCTTTTAATCATGGATTTAGAGGAAAATTGTGAGCATGCCTACTCTGGGAGGATAGTGTCCTTCCTATTTGTAGTATGTGAAACACCTGTGACTTCCAAGTGAGTTGCAAACCTAATGCCAAAAGTAAATCAACAATGAATGTTGCACCATTCAACCTTCAAACTAGAAAATGGAAGATACTTTTATTTTTGGAGAAGACAATCCTCTAGGTGGAAAAGATCCAGAACCAGTCTGCTTTTGTTTCATACCTGTACCCATGGTGTTGCAATGCAATTTTGGAAGCTTTATTGTCATGTTATGGTTTTGGCAACCTCAGCTTGTTCTGGCATCTTTGACATTTTATCTACATTCACTTTTAGCAACTGAAGTGTGTTGTGACACAAATTGGTATGTTTTGTAGGCACACTGATTTGACATTCTTGGTTGACATATTGCAGTTCTAGCATACCCAGTGTGTCAATACAATTTTGAACCTTTGTTGCCATGCTGCACCTTTGCACCATTGCTAAGCTTGCTAATCCATTGCTTGTATGGGCATCTATGTAATATTTCTTGTCACCAATAAATCAAGGACTGAGGAAAATCAATGTTTGCATTCCCAAGAGTAATTAGGTAGTGATTTGCATCTTCAGTGGCGGTGCTGTGCGCTGGAATGTAAGGATAAAGAGGTAAATGCACAAGGTAGGGCCGCATGTGATAGGTAGCAAAACTGGCCTTTGCAATAAAGCGGGGGTATTCGATTGGGACATTTTTGCACCTCTGCCTATGATTGTGCTGCAGGTGCCAAGTCAATATCAGGTTAAGTTTGTGGCAGATGATTGGGAACGGTCCAGGAGTGCACGCATCACAGGCATTTTGGAGAATAAAATATGGACAATCACAATGTAAAAATGGCTAAATCAGTGTCTACTAGGCTATTTCTACACACCGATTTCGTGTTGGACGTGATTGTAGTCACGGAATTTAGCTTGCAATTTTTGGCTTAAAAACTTGGAAACGATATGCATATGCATAGCTTTGGGATTTGTGTGAAAATGCATGCAAAGGGAAGCACTTGGCTTTGCTTTCGTGTCACTGATTATCTTTTCCTCGACGCAATTCGTATAGAAAACCTTCTGTTTCGACAGTTCGTCACATATTTCTTCGTATCCAATCTTCACGTGACTTCGTGATCTTGACCTTTGTACTTGCAAAGTTATTAGAGTAGATCTTCAGTTTGCGTATCACCGATATTGAAGCGCGAGGTTATATTTGTTCCAGAACAACGTCTGAAAACTGCGACGACAACCGAATGACTGACTGCTCTGAACATTAACCTATTTGACCTGACTTGTGAGGTCAACGAAAAAAGCATGACACAAATGCCCAAGGAAAAACTGATAAATCAAGAATAAAGTTACGTCATGCCGTTCACCACATCTTTATCTAGCTTTCGACAAAAGTGATTAGCTGTCATATTGATTCTGGCAGTACGAGAAACCTCTAGCAGGAAGGTGGAACTCTATCGCACTGCGAGGATTATAACAATCTATTCCGGCCATACTTGCGCTACCGCTACTTGGACCGTCAATGCACAGGCAGTGGTCTGGACAGAGCAGTCAGTTGGTCATTGCTCCAGGCCAGTCAAATTCAGTCAGAATGCTTACAGGACAAAAATGGTAATCGGAATTTTGGCCGTTCGCTAGTATTCATTCGTTCTTGTAATTCCGTTGAGTGTTCGAAGTTGAGGTTCCCAAGATTACATTTGTGTCAAATTGCATCATCCGTGTCACATATTCGATGTTGGCATAGTCGCTATTGCGTCAGGATAACTGCCTAGATATGGCTGAGTTAACCTGGATATAGCTCAGCTGGTAGAGCGCTGGTCTGCATTGATCTGCCTTGCCCCGGTGGGACAGGGTTAGAGTCACTCCACGCGCTCTCGAAATAGTCCCATGCCGGGAAGTCGGCTGTTGACTGACTGGATAACATCGGGGTAGGGCAACAAGGGTGCAGTGTCGGGGTGGTCCACCATATTGCATTGCATTACTACATCATCATTCACAACCGCACTCAATGCACAATCCGTACTTTAATCCACATTCACAACCGCAATGCCAACCGTATTTACTGTGGAACATTTCCTCTCCTTACCTGCACCCACCTCACAAGTGCCATTTAATCACCCATTTTACGTAATGTTATGCTACATGTGCCCATACATTCTGAGCACGTTTGTCTCTACTGGTCTCCTTGCTTCGTTTTGCTTTTCTCCAAAGTGATATATTTGTTATCGTAATAGCAAGTGATGACGTGTGTTCAATATACTCCGGCGTACCCGAGTGTACTCGGGACGCAACACAAATCAAAAGTTATGGCTACTTTTTGCTCTTCGCAATAGGCGAGATAAAAGGAACAAATATGGGACGGTGCGCATGCTGAAATGAAGGGAACGACGTACGTTAGACACTGAGAGCTTGTACCACAGCGACCACTATCGGCCCCTATCTCAACAAGTAGACGGCAGGATGCAAAGTTAATAATCGCGTACATGCAAGGTAGCACAAAATTGTACCATACACCATGCCCCAGGTAATAGATCTTCCTCAGATTATCTGGAAGGATAAGCCAGTTTACTTCCTGATGAAATATTCATTATGACAAGACTTATTGATTTTCGAGAGATGCTACAGCAATGGAAGTAAAAATTAGATTGTGAAGTTGTTTTCTTGGCTTGCATTCCTTCATTCATTTATTCAAATTCCTGTTGGCTTTCAAATGCATGATCAAGAGAAGAATGTCATAACTTGAAGTCACAAATCCGGATTTACCAAATCAATATTGTGACAGGAAAAATAGCTAATGAAGCAAAGCTTACGAAGGCATGAGTCGTCGAAAGAACCAATACAAATAGCATAGTAGCTGCCCTAATGATATAAACGTTAAACATTTGGCGTCGTTTTGAAACTACGTATGTTGTTCTTTCTCAGCCCATTGGCATTGATGTGCCTTACGACATTTTAACAACAAAGTTCACAAAGAAGCGTGCATGAAAAGTTATACAGTCGCTTATGCTGCTTCGTTCTTGCATGTTGCTTTAGTGTTCATGAAAACAAGTGTAGAATACAATACAAGTGTACAATGCTTGCCTTGCGGTTGGAAGCTTGCTTCCTCCAATGTTTTGGAAGATTGGCCAATTAAGCAAATGTCAAGCAGTCGATGAACGTGAACTCAGTGACCTTCATGACTGTACATTTGGGGTGAAGTTGAATTTCCTAATGTTTTGCGACAACATGCGTTATCTGCCTTGTCTCCATTGATGGTGGACTTAGTAATTGGAGGGGCACATCACTTATAATTATTCACAGGATGGCCAGTCATGAATTTGCAAAAGAACAACGACAATGATATTGTCGTGGACATGACAAAATGTACCGATTATTAGTAAGTTGGTTTGTTGGTTGGCTACTTGGGCATTAGGGCGCACCGACCATGAGGATCACATAGCGCACATGATATCAGTAACAAGTGATTAACAACAAATATGACATTGACTGCATATATGCTTCAGGTACATTACGCGTGCGAAACCTAACTGGCGTGGAAAATACAGTTAAAAGTGTGGCTCGCATCCACGCAATTAGCGAAACTGAAACAGAACATCAAGTAACTCGTCCACATCACACCTCTGCCTTCACTTTTATATTATTATCACAACACTTCGTGACCGTGCATTGTGTGCAATGTATGTAAGATTAGCTTTTTATGTTAGCATCTTTATGAACCTGACTAAAGGGTTTTAATGTATCTGCATTAATATCAATAGTCTGATAAAGGCCAAATTACGTAGGTTCAAAATCAGCACAACTTTTAAATTGGGGATCATAGCTCGTTTAATTTCGACTTTGAGCGACTTCACTCGTCGAGGCGATTAAGAAGAGGTGCAGGTTGATATAGCTATATTTATTAATTCTCAATATACGAATTAACCTAAAGTATGACAACTGAAATGTTTGGATTCCGTGCGCGACCCCAAGGAAGATTCCAAATTTTAATATTTTGGTGCCAATGGATTCCATATGGTTCGATCAAAGGGATAAATTTGTTCAAGCTATAGCTTTTCACACTTTTCGCAAAATGAACATCCTTACTGTTCCATTGGATTCTAGAACAAATGTACGTATCGCAGATGTACGTAAGCGCAGATGTACGAAAGTGCAGAAGTACGTATGGAAAATGTACGTATGACAAATGTACGTAAGAGCAAATGTACGTAAGAGCAAATGTACGTATGACGAAAATACTTAAGCAAATGTACGTAAGCGCAAAAGTACGTAAGCGCAAATGTACGTAAGCGCAAATGTACGTATGCGCAAATATACATAAGCGCAAAAGTACGTATGCGCAAAACTACGTAAGCCCAAATGTACGTCGCAGCAAATGTACGTATGCTAAATATACGCAAGCGTGAATGTACGTATTCGCAAATGTACGTAAGCGCAAATGCGTAAATCCGTAAATGCGTAAATGTACGTAATTGCAATTATACGTAAGCGCAAATGTACGCATGGCAAAGGTACGTATGACAGATGTATGTAATAACAAGTGTACGTATGGCAAAAGTACGTAAGCAAATGTACGCAAGCGCAAAAGTACGCAAGCGCAAAAGTACGTGAGCACAAATGTACATAAGCGCAAATGTACACATGAGCCAATATACGGCAGTGGAAATGTACTTACATGGAAAAGTGCGTACAAGCAAATGTGCGTCCATGCAAATGCACTTATTCCTAAATGTTCGTACGTTGGCTCATACGTACATTTGCATATTACGCATACTTTTACGCTTACATACTGCTACGTGTACGTACATTTGCGTTTCCGTACATTTGCGTTTCCGTACATTTGCGTTTCCGTACATTTGCGCGTTTCCGTACATTTGCGTTTCCCGTACATTTGCGCTTTTACGCTTATGTACATTTACGCATTTTTTACGTACATTTGCGCGCTACATTTACGCATACGTACTTTTGCGCTTACGTACAATTGCGCATACGTACATTTGCCATACGTACATTTCCCATACGTACATTTGCTCTTGCATACTTTTACGCTTACGTACTGCTGCGCTTACGTGCATTTGCGTTTACGTACATTTGCGCGTGCCTACATTTGCGCTTACGTACTTTTGCGTTTACGTACATTTGCGCATACCTACATTTGCGCTTACGTACTTTTGCGCTTACGTATATTTGTGCTTACGTACATTTGCGCTTACGTACATTTCCCGCATACGGACTTTTGCGCATGCGTACATTTGCGCTCACGTATTTTTGCGCATGCGTACCTTTGCGCTTACGTATATTTGCTCATACGTACTTTTGCGCTTACGTACATTTGCGCTTACGTACATTTGCGCTTACGTACATTTGCGCATACGTGCATATGTCATACGTACATTTGCGCTTACGTACATTTGCCATACGTACATCTGCGCTTACGTACATTTGCCATACGTACATCTGCGCTTACGTACAATTGACATACGTACATTTGCTGTACGTACATTTGTCCGGTTACCGTTCAATTGTGAACATTGCCAGGGGTCATCGGCACAGGTGTAGCTGGCTGGGCATTGACTCCGACAGTGGTCGGGCGGAGGGTGACAGCCCCCGGCCCGAATGGGCACCGGCCGAACTCGGTCTCGGTGCCGGTCGACCAGGCGGAGGGTGGCAGCCCCCGGCCCCAGTGAGACACCCGCCGAACTCGGTCTCGGTGCCGGTCGGCCAGGCGGGGGTGGCAGCCCCCCAGTGAGACACCCGCCGAACTCGGTCTCGGTGCCGGTCGACCAGGCGGAGGGTGGCAGCCCCCGGCCCCAGTGAGACACCGGCCGAACTCGGTCTCGGTGCCGGTCGGTTGGGCGCGTAATTACAGGGAGCGTCAGCCCGATGACGGAGCCGAGCACCGCAGAATTTGGGCTCGTGATTACGCAAGAATTCCACAACAACGAGCGACAAAAAAGCCGCCGTAAAAAGGAGCCGATGCTCGTCTAGTCCTGCTATGGGGAGGACATGCTTATTGGTGGCTGATGGAGAACAAGACTTGGCGATGTCAGCTGTGCAAGGCTGACTGGTCGCCACAGGACAGCCTTGTTGCCCGGATG
Organism: Ashinkailepas kermadecensis; assembly: GCA_034440615.1. Taxonomy (NCBI): domain Eukaryota; kingdom Metazoa; phylum Arthropoda; class Thecostraca; family Neolepadidae; genus Ashinkailepas; species Ashinkailepas kermadecensis. The sequence goes on from JAOTOM010005109.1 coordinate 710,916, forward strand.
ATGACATGGAGCAGGCGATGATTTCGGCCTTCCGCCGGGGACGGGTTGGACATGGAGTCTGCAATTATGGCATTTAGCATCCACCCATGTCGCCCAGGATTTACCTCGCTGGCATTATGTTGCTACGAGATAGTCTTCCAACAAGCATAAGGTTCAAGGAGGTTCGAGGTGGGATGAGACCCCCTAGCCACAACTCAGGTCCTTCTTTTCAGGTGATGGCATTGCCCGTATCCTTTATTGCATCATGCAACATCAATGCATCAATCAATGCATGGCATCTTCATTTTCATGCATTTTAAAACATGCATGCAAATATGTCCTGTTATTCTGCGACATGCTCTTTTTTCTATACCGTAATGGAACCTTAGCGAGAAGTGAAGTGGGAATTTATTGATTGAAAGCATGATTCGATAACATAATGCATTTTCCTTGCTTCTGTATTCTACGTTATGCCATGATTACCTGCCATCGCATCGTCTGTCATAGGGCTGAGGGAAGGCCGGTTCAGGCCATGGAATATTGAAGAAAGAAGGGTGGGTCACTAGTTCTTACGACAAGGATTTGTCAGCAAAAGGTTAGTTTTTTTGTGTACTATGTATGCTATGTCAGGTAGTCATTTGTTTTTTTAAGATCTTTTATGTTATCTTAGTGTAATTCTTCTAGCCTTGCATGTTGCTTTTTAACATCTTGAAAGAGATGTTTGAGTGACATTCAAGGTGTTCGTGGGATCGTGATCGTGACCGAAGCTTTGTAGCTTGTAGTTGCTGTCAAAGCTTCACTATGGTTCGATTAATTTATCTTAACTTCTCTCCTTTTTTAAAACTATCTTGAGAATAAAGGGAAGGGACGAACTCAATTCAGTTTCTTTCCAATTGAGAAATAAACTGAATCAGTAATTGGAACACACCACACCTGCCAGAGATTTTCGGGATCTCCTTGCAGGTCGAACTGAGTAGAATAGTGGAGAAAATTAACGTAAGAAACAAAACAAAAAACACATCCAGATGAAGGGGAGTTAGCTGCGGGTAGCATGAGTGTCGGGGTTCCTTGTTAACATGAGCAATCAGATGTAGGTGTTGGCGAGGGAGGTAGAGCACCGGAAACGATTAGTAGTGGAACACATTGTAGGAAACGTTAGTGCAACAGGTCACACGAGGAATATCAGGAGTGGCAACGGAAGAGGTGTTAGGATCGGAGAGTGAAGGGTGACAAGACGTGGGAGTATTAAGTTAGTCCTGTGGAAGGAGAACCACATTATGGAGCTGCAAAATAAGTGTGAGGCTTTGGGGCCAAAATAAGTGTGAGGCATAATCAAGCAGACTAATGTCATGGAGGATGGGGATTTTAGTGATAAAGGGGCTAGTGCTAGTGAGGGCGAGGAGAAGGTTTGAATGAAAAGTGGATTCGAGGATCAGATTCAGAGATCATGCCCTTTGTAGTGAAAACGCAGAACGACCTACTCAAGCCTGTTTCCCCGAGGGCCCAAGCCAACGATGTGAGAGATAGGCTCAGGAGGGTTATGCAGGGGAGTATTGAGAGAGCAACGGTTCTTGTTCATAACGTGTGTGTTCATGATGTAGGTAGTGATAGAAAAGATGAAACGACAGCAGTGTACAGGGCTCCGATAGCAGGCGACAGCAGTGTACAGGGCTTCGATAGCAGGCGACATAAGTGTACAGGGCTCCGATAGCAGGCGACATAAGTGTACAGGGCTCCGATAGCAGGCGACAGCAGTGTACAGGGCTCCGATAGCAGGCGACATAAGTGTACAGGGCTCCGATAGCAGGCGACAGCAGTGTACAGGGCTCCGATAGCAGGCGACAGAAGTGTACAGGGCTCCGATAGCAGGCGACAGAAGTGTACAGGGCTCCGATAGCAGGTTGGCTACAAGTACGCGAGGCGTGTTAACGTCGATTGTTTCGAGGGTGGCGGCGGGTAATGAGTTTTACTCCAGGGTCTTAGGAGTTGATGACAGGGCAGCCAAGCTTTCTATGGAAAACAGGGTAAAGGTTTTGTAAAGCTGGATAAATTAACCACCTTCGGAACTCCAGAACTCAGGACATATCATTGATTAAGGGATTTCAGTCTCTTTGTTTCTCTTCAGATATCATCCTCCTTTCATAGGCGTAACCCAGATGGACCCTGTGGCTTTTTATTTTAGACCCTGATGTCTGTCTTTATGCCTGCCCACATTAAAAAGCAGTGGGAACGTGGCACAACACAGTCAAGTAGTGTAAGATACCTTGACTTTCAGCTAATCTCTCTGTGATATCTATTTCAAGCTCCACTTCGAAATCCGCCACAGGGACCTACATCTGGCAAGGACGATGAAAGTTAGGCACTCGTGCTTGTTTGGTTATTTTGCAGCAAGAGGAAGCTCTGGTTTTTTAGTGCTTACTGTCACTAAAGTTAGCATATTCTTGAAATAAAATAGGTTCGGAGGTTGTTTTTCCTGGTCGAGATTGCTGCGGGCGCACCATTTCGTGAACTGGCGCCGAATATTATTTACAATATAGTTGCCGTTTCTGAGCGATGAATTCCGCTAAACGTTGCAAGACGGACGCAAGACCTGACCGCGCCCGTCCTGTCCCGCACCATGTGTATAGAATGGAGAGAGCGAATTAGAGGTCCTCCTCAGAGATCCCGTCCTGTCCCGCACCATGTGTATATAATGGAGAGAGCGAATGAGAGGTCCTCCTCAGAGATCCCGTCCTGTCCCGCACCATGTGTATAGAATGGAGAGAGCGAATGAGAGGTCCTCCTCAGAGATCCCGTCCTGTCACGCACCATGTGTATAGAATGGAGAGAGCGAATGAGAGGTCCTCCTCAGAGATCCCGTCCTGCCCCCATCATGTGTATATAATGGAGAGAGCGAATGAGAGGTCCTCCTCAGAGATCCCGTGTCCTGTCCCGCACCATGTGTATAGAATGGAGAGAGCAAATGAGAGGTCCTCCTCAGATATCCCGTCCTGTCCCGCACCATGTGTATAGAATGGAGAGAGCGAATGAGAGGTCCTCCTCAGAGATCCCGTCCTGTCCCGCACCATGTGTATACAATGGAAAGAGCGAATGAGAGGTCCTCCTCAGAGATCCCGTCCTGTCCCGCACCATGTGTATAGAATGGAGAGAGCGAATGAGAGGTCCTCCTCAGAGATCCCGTCCTGTCCCGCACCATGTGTATAGAATGGAGAGAGCGAATGAGAGGTCCTCCTCAGAGATCCCGTGTCCTGTCCCGCACCATGTGTATAGAATGGAGAGAGCGAATGAGAGTTCCTCCTCAGAGATCCTGTCCTGTCCCGCACCATGTGTATAGAATGGAGAGAGCGAATGAGAGGTCCTCCTCAGAGATCCCGTCCTGTCCCGCACCATGTGTATAGAATGGAAAGAGCGAATGAGAGGTCCTCCCTAAGAGATCCCGTCCTGTCCGGCACCATGTGTATAGAATGGAGAGAGCGAATGAGAGGTCCTCCTCAGAGATCCCGTCCTGTCCCGCACCATGTGTATAGAATGGAGAGAGCGAATGAGAGGTCCTCCTCAGAGATCCCGTCCTGTCCCGCACCATGTGTATAGAATGGAGAGAGCGAATGAGAGGTCCTCCAAAGAGATCCCGTCCTGTCCCGCACCATGTGTATATAATGGAGAGAGCGAATGAGAGGTCCTCCTCAGAGATCCCGTCCTGTCCCGCACCATGTGTATAGAATGGAGAGAGCGAATGAGAGGTCCTCCTCAGAGATCCCGTCCTGTCCCGCACCATGTGCATAGAATGGAGAGAGCGAATGAGAGGTCCTCCAAAGAGATCCCGTCCTGTCCGGCACCATGTGTATAGAATGGAGAGAGCGAATGAGAGGTCCTCCTCAGAGATCCCGTCCTGCCCCCATCATGTGTATAGAATGGAGAGAGCAAATGAGAGGTCCTCCTCAGAGATGGAGATGGAGCACACACCGCTTGACGGATTTTAAGTGTATTCCAACAAATAGCTGCGGTGGTCATAAGCAGGAGCACATCAGGACATTTTGTGAAGGTTCATAAAAAGCATGGTTGCACAATTTTTTGTTTACCAATAAGCGGAAAATCTGCATAGGAAAGGTATTTTGTCACGGCAAGGGAGGCTGGTCTCCCTGCTCGCTCCTATGTCAGTCAAGGGAGCACCCAAATATTTCGATGGGGGAGGAAGGGATGACAAAAGTGCCGTTTTACAAATCTCAACTGGGAGTCTGCGCGATGAAAGTCCGCAAGCGTAACTCCGCACGCTCACTGGTCTGGACGGTACACAAATTGGGCGCCTGAATTCAAAGGTTAAAATAACTCTTTATCGACGAAACCGTCCACAGTTATCGCATGGGATGCGGGTGGGTGCACAAGCCTACCCTTGGTTGAGCCATTGAACTAGCCTCCTATACACACTTTGCGGCTATGGCTGTACTTTTCCATGTGCTCGCTGGCTTCCATCGTGCAGCCGTAGATTCTCGTCCTCTCAGGCTCCCTGTTATCTGTCTGTCTTGCTCCCGGTAATAATCTGTTTTGCTCTCCCCGAGATGGCAAGACGGATTTTCGACAACTGTTTACAGCATTCAGTTTGTTGCTCTGTATGAATTTTTTAATGGCAGGTTCAAAAAAAATTATCCCGGTAGGCGATGCACACCAAGTAAGAGTATGGTTTTCCGCTTGAGCGACAGGTTCGGGAGGGTCGTGGGAGCATCGTGCTTCACGTTCCCTATATATGTAAGTATATGGGCTATTATCAACACTTCTGAAAGATGTATTGAATCAATGTCAAACCACTGCTGCTCTGGCTTATTTGTTGCGGTCCCGGGCTGGCATATATGCAAATGCAACAGCAAAAGCTACCAAAGCAGGATTTCTAATCCTGCGCTCTTTGGCATGTAGGAACGCTGGACGAGCGAAGGCAACTGGTAAAACCTCAGTGTAGTCGAATCTTCGTGTACATCAGTCATAGGTCTGATAGTGTGTGTCATAGTGCATCACCTCGAGTGTTTATTTAGTCACGTGCCTCACGTACCTTAGAACAGATATACAGAACTGAAGCGATTTCGGATGCGATGCATTCACTACATCGCATTACTGCATGCAGAAAATGCGCGCTGGATCCCTCCAAGGCACTGCACTCAGAACCCCAGAAGGCAAACCAATCACGTGACTGGCTGGCCGCCCGGGCCGGTGGACAAGTGCCGACTGTGGTGCAGCTGCCGGTGGACAAGTGTCGACTGTGGTACAGCTGCCGGTGGACAAGTGCCGACTGTGGTACAGCTGCCGGTGGACAAGTGCCGACTGTGGTACAGCTGCCGGTGGACAAGTGCCGACTGTGGTACAGCTGCCGGTGGACAAGTGCCGACTGTGGTGCAGCTGCCGGTGGACAAGTGCCGACTGTGGTACAGCTGCCGGTGGACAAGTGCCGACTGTGGTGCAGCTACCGGTGGACAAGTGCCGACTGTGGTACAGCTGCTGGTGGACAAATGCCGACTGTGGTACAGCTGCTGGTGGACAAATGCCGACTGTGGTACAGCTGCCGGTGGACAAGTGCCGACTGTGGTGCAGCTGCCGGTGGACAAGTGCCGACTGTGGTACAGCTGCCGGTGGACAAGTGCCGACTGTGGTACAGCTGCCGGTGGACAAGTGCCGACTGTGGTACAGCTGCCGGTGGACAAGTGCCGACTGTGGTGCAGCTGCCGGTGGACAAGTGCCGACTGTGGTACAGCTGCCGGTGGACAAGTGCCAACTGTGGTACAGCTGCCGGTGGACAAGTGCCGACTGTGGTACAGCTGCCGGCGGACAAGTGCCGCCTGTGGTACAGCTGCCGGTGGACAAATGCCGACTGTGGTACAGCTGCCGGTGGACAAGTGCCGACTGTGGTACAGCTGCTGGTGGACAAATGCCGACTGTGGTACAGCTGCCGGTGGACAAATGCCGACTGTGGTACAGCTGCCGGTGGACAAGTGCCGACTGTGGTGCAGCTACCGGTGGACAAGTGCCGACTGTGGTGCAGCTGCCGGTGGACAAGTGCCGACTGTGGTACAGCTGCTGGTGGACAAATGCCGACTGTGGTGCAGCTGCCGGTGCCGGGATGCCGCCACAGACCCTTCTCTGTGGAATTACAACTGAGAGTACTTCAGGAAAATTATTGTGATGAAAGTTGAAAAATATTAACTGAGATGAACAGATCTGACTGTGGGTGATACAATTAGAAGTCGAAATGCCGAATGACAACGTGATACGGTGTTCCAGGCTGTCGGTGAGCGGAAATGCCGCCGCCACCCTCTTGCGTTGAGCGTAAACACGCGATGCAGAATCTTGCGATACAAATTGATCCCAATTAAAATTAAAAGAGAACAACTGACACTGAGTGAGTAAATTAGAACATCAAACGCTGTGCCCCAAAAATGCATCACGATTTCAAAAGCGTGACGGTTGGGTCGGTCCAAGCCATGCTGGGCTGCGCCGGGTCACTCAGATGGCCTTTTGCACCATGTACACAGGACTACTGCTGTGACTTGCTCGAGCTTCGCCCTCGCTCGTAGCCAGGCTTACGTCACCAACAGCACTGCACAACAGAACCTTGACCTCGCCCCTCTGTGCCAGCATGCAGAAGACGAGCTCTTCCGCCAAGCCACAGCTTCCGTATGCTCATGTCACAGAGCCTGGCCTCGTGACAGCTGTTGTCTGAGTCCGTGACCGGCTCGAACCTCGTCACACTCTGGGTCGTGCAACAACTGCCAACGCTGCGCCAGCTGCTGGCTCCGTGACGGCGCCTAATGCCGTGACATGTGCCGGCCACGTGACAGATCTGCCGCCCGGCGGAGGCGGTCCGTGCGGCCGACACCCCGTAGCGAGGGGCGGAGTCGAGCGTGATCGGCGGCCGCCCCGCCGAGCCGGGCAGCCACGTAGCGACGCCAGACACGGCCGACGCGGCCGGCCGGGGAGGAGACGCGCCCGACGGGCCGACAATTTACGGCCGCCCGCTCGTGACCGGCCGCCACCGCACCCCCGTGACGTCACGCGCGCCCGTGACCCGCCCCGTCACGACCTCTCCGAGAATTGAATCACACGCGTAACGAGCGCTGGCGGCGGACGCATCGGTGGGCGGCGCCGGCCGCGTTTCCTGTGAAGGAATGTGTCGGAACAAGGCTGTTTCGACAGCCCGCCCGCCCCTGAAATATATCTCTCGCCAGTATACAAACACACATGTGCTGCAAGACACGATCAGAGCGGTACTTAACAGCGAGCCAACATTAGCCGGCTAACGAGACGACCACGCCGACAGCGGCTGTGACCATAGGCGCAGCCAGGAGGCGGGGTCCTGCCCCATTACAGCAAAAATTGCACTCGATCAAACAATAATTTTAAAAGGTCTTCATCGCACTAAACCAAAACTTTTCGTTGCATTTTACTTGGTCGGTCCCCTTAAGAAAATTCTGGCTGCGCCACTGTCTGCGGCGGCTGAGACGAACGTCAACCGTATACAACCTGTCAGTGTACTCTGGTTAGCAATGTCTATTTGTTTAATTTAGTTCCAAGGCGTACCAGGCACGTCGTGGATTATCACGTTAACTCTGTCGGTGACATATGCGATTCGCGAGACCGAGAGATAAAGAGACGAGAGAGACGCTTCCCACGCATGAAATGAGAGCCAACCACATCTGAGAGCACAATCGTCACGAGTTTTCCGTTTCCCAACTAATGTCACGGAGAGCTTGCATGCCGCCATCACAAAAGGAAACGTAAAGGGCATCAGTAATGCTTGATCAGATTAAAGCCAATTACTGCAATTTTATCATGCATATGCACGGTGCTGAGCAATGCCAAGCACATTGCTTTCCAAATTTGTTGACACTTTTGTAAATGTGACGGTAAACATTCTGCGTGTTTCATTAACTGCAGATCGGTTACTACAATTCCTGAGGATAATGCATGACATTCTGTTTACAATGCAAATTATCTTTTCCGGATTTATTGCTGACTATTGAAAACGCAGCAAGGAAACAATGCATGCCGTTATAATATGCCCGAAACGGTTGTGATTTTTGTGAGGGAAGGCAACATGCTCACTTCGCAGATATTCTAAAGCGCTTAATTAAAAACAAATGAAGTATTTGACGGTTATTGTTGCGGAGCTTGTGGATAGAAGATATAGTTGCCGACTATTACTGGCGACATCACAGGTTCCGCTTAGCGTGATTTAACTTTCCATTGAGACGCTCTAATAGCACACAAGAATATTGCCCATTTACCAGGCTGTACCAAATCGTTCTGTAATGGTCCGTCGGTAGGAGTGACGCCACCAGGAGGGCAAGGCATCCCCTGCAGCAAAGCGGGGTAGATAACACACTGCTCGCCCCAGGAAATTTCAAGAGGTATCAGCATAAAATGAGGTTCGTTGTGCACCCGGAGGCCCAGGCCAGGAGGTCCAGGCCAGGAGGCCCAGGCCAGGAGGCCCAGGCCATGAGGCCCAGGCCATGAGGCCCAGGCCATGAGGCCCAGGCCATGAGTCCCAGGCCATGAGGAACAGGCCATGAGGCCCAGGCCAGGAGGCCCAGGCCAGGAGGCCCAGGCCAGGAGGCTAAGGCCAGGAGGCCCAGGCCAGGAGGCCCAAGCCAGGAGACACAGGCCAGGAGGCACAGGCCAGGAGGTCCAGGCCAGGAGGTCCAGGCCAGGAAGCCCATTGGTCGTGACAGGAAGCACTTTAAGATGAAGAAAAGGCCTCCATTAATCGGAAGGGTGTGTTCATTGTGGTGCCCGGAGGTCCAAGTCCATCAGCATTGATAGGCCGTAGAGCCCACGAAGACGCCCAATAGCCTAACAGAAGACGCATCATGATGTCTGGAGACCCCAGGTCAGGATGCCGATTATTGCTGACAGGGCGCCCCTAGAGTTCACGAAAAGCCCAAGCGCTCGGCAGAATCGCCTATCATGCTTCTTAGAAACCCAAGACCAGAAGGCCTTTTAGTCGTGACAAGTCCATGAATTTATCGAAAGGGGAACCGTGGAAACACCATAGACAGGAAGCACCAAGCATTGCTTCAGCGTCTCAGTTCAGGTGCATTGACAGGAGACTCCTGAAGAGCTCGTAGATGAAAAAGTGCAGGGAGACATGCGAACTTGAGAAGTTCCCCAAAGCCAATAATCCTCAAGTTTGATCAAGTACGCATGTCTCCCTGTCTTTGTTCCTCTTGGAGCTCTTCTGAAGCCTCCTATCAATACACTTGAACGTTTAAACAACGCGAGGGGCTCTCTGCTGGGACTTGAACAGGCCTCCTGACCTGGAGCCTTTGAACAACATCATGAGCGCTCCTGCCGAGTCATTAGGGCATTTCGTGAACTCCAGTGGCCTTCTGCCAGCACTAATCGGCACCCTGACCTGGGCAATCGCTTGCTCCCCCTCCCCCACCGAAGAAGTTGGCGGCGCCGCGCCTCCGCTGGTGAGCATGCCTTGGAGACAATTCTGTCGGCATCTGGTCAGTTGTAGCCAAGCTGTGAGTGTGGTCCTCAGCCGACCGGGAAAAAGTGCTGCACCGCCAAATGGCACGCCGTCCGGGCATCAGCACTTGCTCAATATGTCATACCGCATTGTCATGGAGACTGCGAACAGTAGCGTTCGACTATGGTAAGCCGACACACAATCCACCAATCAGTGGATGACACCGGTAATGCTTGGGCACATCGAGCGCATGGGTCACCATCAGTCGGTGCGCACCAGACCGGAGTGGCTGCATCACTATCAAGGCTTTGCCGTGCAACAACTGCGAATGTTACTTCCTCGCCCATACCTGAGGCGCATAATGAGATCCCATACATGAGGCGCATAATGAGATCCCATACCTGAGGCGCATAATGAGATCCCACGCCTGAGGCGCATTGTGTGATCCCATACCTGAGGCGCATTGTGTGATCATATACCTGAGGCGCATTGTGTGATCCCATATCTGAGGCGCATTGTGTGATCCTATACCTGAGGCGCATAATGAGATCCCACACCTGAGGTGCATTGTGTGATCCCATACCTGAGGCGCATAATGAGGTCCCATACCTGAGGCGCATTGTGTGATCCCACACCTGAGGCGCATAATGAGATCCCATACCTAAGCCGCATTGTGTGATCCCACACCTGAGGCGCATTGTGTGATCCCATACCTGAGGCGCATAATGAGATCCCATACCTGAGGCGCATTATGTGATCCCATACCTGAGGCGCATTGTGTGATCCCATACCTGAGGCGCATAATGAGATCCCATACCTGAGGCGCATTGTGTGATCCCACACCTGAGGCGCATTGTGTGATCCCATACCTGAGGCGCATAATGAGATCCCATACCTGAGGCGCATACTAAGATCCTATACCTGAGGTGCATACTGAGATCAAAAGAAATGGTCTGGAAGCCGCCATCACATCAGCCATCTTCGGGCTCTTCGACGTGGATCCTGAAGGACCGTTCTAAAATAATGTCAGTGTAATCTTGAGAACATCATTTGAGAACCTGATCCTAGATACCTGAAAGGTCCGATGACAACACGCAGACTTAAATTCTGAATCGAGAAGAAGGTTTCGAAAAACCGACACTTGAAGATGATGGAATTGTTGGAATGATGGTTCATCAAGCCGTAACATGTAACGTGCTTTGCAGTTGCCGATGGCTGAGATAAATGTCAAGAACAGGCGGATATGTGAAGATACGAATGGTTAGAAACATAGGCGCACCGGAGGGGGGGGGGGGGCCCAGGGGGCCCGGGCCCCCCATGAGACCAAAGTGCCCTTTTGGCCAAAAGTGCCCTTTTGACCGAAAAGTGCCCTCTTGGCCGGAATGTCCCAAATTTAGCCCAAAAATCACCTGCCTTATGTGCCCCGCCTGTGCCAAAGGTGCCCTTTGGGCCCAAAACTGCCCTTTTGGCCTAAAAATGACATTCCCCTGTGTCCTTTCCTGTCCTATGCCTGTCCCAATTAGGTGCCCTTTTGATCTAAAAGTGCCCTGTGCCCTGCACTGTACCCTGCCCTGTGCCTTGTGCTGTACCGTGAACTCTGCCCTGCCCTGTGTCCTGCCCTATGCCCTGCCCTATGCCCTGCCCTGTGCCCTGCCCTGTGCCCTGCCCTGTGTCCTGCCCTGCGCCCTGCCCTGTACCCTGCCCTGCCCTGTGCCCTGCCCTGCCCTGCCCTGTGCCCTGCCCTGTGCCCTGCTCTGTGCCCTGCCCTGTACCCTGCCCTGTGCCCTGTCCTGTGCCCTGCCCTGTGCCCTGCCCTGTGCCCTGCCCTGAGTCCTGCCCTATGCCCTGCCCTATGCCCTGCCCTGTGCCCTGCCCTGTGCCCTGCTCTGTGCCCTGCCCTGTGCCCTGCCCTGTGCCCTACCCTGTGCCCTGTCCTGTGACCTGTGCCTATAGGCGCACCGGTGTGTGGTGCCCAGGGGGCCCGGCTTCCTCTCCCTAGGTCGAGATCGAGAAGTGTCCCTCAGCAGAAAGTGCCCTTTTGGGTTTGGGCGCAAAAGTGCCCGTCGGCCTTGGCCTAAACAATCGAACGATACATACCTACACCGCCTCTCCCTAGGTTCGGCGTAAAAAATGTATCAGCCTCCCAAAAAATCCTTGCTTAAATCTCACTTTTCAGTGTTCCATCAGTGAACAGCTGGACTTTCTTGCGCGTTTGCCCTGGGTATATCTGGCCGAACATGGGTTTCTTATTAAAAATTGTATTCAGTCAATTTACGCGCCAAAATTGTAGCGGCCTGAAGCTCCATTCAAGGCTGAGACGGGCACAAGCACGATGTTAAGCACGATGGCATAAATTTGCACTTTATGTCTATAGGTACCTACACCACCCTGAAACTATAAATCACTGGGCTGTTATGTCTCAAGCTCATGTACCTTCTTCAGTCTGCGCATGCATAACCCTCCTCAGGTGTCTGGATAGCAGTAGCTCAGGCCCTTAGAAAAAGTACCTACCTGCGTACCTGTAGCTATCTACCTGAACCTATTATGAAACAGCCTTGGTTCGAGATAGCACTTTTAAAGGCTGTGAATGCTCCAGAGCCTAGTTTCCCACCTACCTCTATTCTGGTTACCTTTCAGTAGAAGGACAGATTAACTGCAGGCTACAATAAGTAGGGAGGTACCTACCTAGTTGCACTGATATCAAGAACTTGGTGCTGGGGAGGGGCAATCAGGGCAACTGTCCCTTAAGTGAAGCCTCTGTGGGCCCTTTTGAGGTTCCATGATTCATAATCGGGCACCCCCGGTTGCCTGCAACAAATGCAGCGAATTGTGACGGAGGAATTGTGACGGAGGGATTGTGACGGAGGAATTATGACGGAGGAATTATGACGGAGGAATTGTGAGCAGGCTGCATGTTTTTGGAAATATTATTGTAAATACAAGGGTTCGGTGCTATAACATATAACGTGTCCCATGGAAAATTCACGCCCCCCCCCGGTCAGCAAACCTTCCAGTGTGCCCCGGGCCGCAAAGTGCCCTTTTGGAGCCGGTCAAGTGCCCTTTTGGAGCCGGCCAAGTGCCCTTTTCGGTCCGGGCCCCCCCCCCCCATGGAAAAATCCTGGGTGCGCGCCTGGTTAGAAAGGAATGCTTAGAGGCACTGTCGCGACCAATTCGAGACGCTCAAGTGCAAATGAGCACCAGAGCCCGGATCATAGCGAATAACCCTGGTCCCTGCACAACATCTTGCCACCTTCTCCAGTGCGAAGTAGCTGTTGCGACCCCCCCCGAACGTTTCCAGACGGATAACGCTAGCGACATGAAACAAATGGGTAATGTGCTACACGTGACAAGGCCTCGCTCTTTGTATCCTATTTGTATACTTGGGATCATTGGCTAACCTTCCAGATCATGTCAAGTGTTAATTTTGGGAAGAAAATCTGGAATCTCGACGTATAATTGCGACCTGTGCAAACAATACGAGATGCGCAGTTAAAATACCCACATAGTATTTTATAGCATCTCGTGATAGTACCGATGTGCGACTTGTTACATTTCGCCCCATGGCTCAAGGGGCGAAGTGGTCCAAGTGTTAACATTGTCGTCGCACTTTCCGACATGATACCCAGAAACTTTTTTTATGGTACCGCAAATATGCTCTTGTACCTAGAGGTGCACATGGACGCCAAGTGCAATCCCTGCAATCAAATTAGCTCGAAGTGACTCCCAGGGGTGAAGTCGGATTTTTTAAAGGGTGGCTGACAAAATATGTGTCGTGAAATAGAGCCGGCTTGCGACTTTTGGTTGCTTGGTGTATTTTTGCCCCAGGGGCAGGGGTGGGCTTCCGCCACCCTTGGCTGCGCCTCTGGTGAATCCTATGGCAATACAAAATTACAAGGTCAAGTTAGGCCAGTGATCTCGAACGACCCGGGAAAGCCAGTGAACCATGTAAATAGGTCAGCTAGGCTGTCTCTAGCCGCACCAGACCAAGCATTGGTCAATCGGAGGACAGTAAGTAAGATCAATTCTCGATAATTCGCGACCAAAACAACCAAAAAACATCAGACAAACAAGAAATTTAGAGATTTTCACCATACAAGCCCGAAACTTTAGGCGCGCGAAACGCGCCGAAAGATGTCTCTGATTCATAACATTTTTATCGCCCCCCTCCCCCCCCCCCCGCCCTGGAAAAAAATACTGGATGTGCCTCTACAGTGCATGAAGGATGGGTTGAGGCTTATAAAAAAAAACTCCGTTAGCAAGCCGTTGAAGATATCCACTAAGCAATCCTGAAGAATACTTAGGTAGTGCATTTTCAACACATTTTAACCCCTATTGTGGCTTGCGTTTCTTCTCATCATCAAGTATTTCCATAAACAATTATCTTTTGCCGAGTAGCAGCCTGCTCGGCCTGAGTACAGCCTGATCAATTTGTGAGGGCGGCCAAGCTACATTTAATGACAGTGTTACGGCCGCTCAGCAGGCCGATGCGATCCAAACACAACCCACAAGCAAACAAGCAAACAAGCAGATGGGTCGGCGGGTGTGTGTGTGTGTGTGTGCGCGCGTGTCTGTCGAACCGGCACGAAGCGCGTGTCGGGCAGGACCGTTACCTGCACTCCTCCCACACCGTGGCCGGAGACGCGCCGCATACATCACAGCCGGCGTAAACAGGCCACCTGACATTAGCATGGTTATTGCCACCGGTGTTCCGCACCGCCACGGGGGTTCAGTCCGACGGTCGGGTCTGTGTGACTCCTCCGTCTCCATCCACGGCCGCCGGGTGCCACCTCCGTCTCTGTCCATGGGCGCTGAGTGCCAAACAGCGGAGACCTGACTCCTCAGTCGCCGACAGGCGACCGCTGAATCGGCACATTGCACCCCCTAATTTCAACTGTTGGGCTTATCAAGCGGCCTGCAGCCGTACAGCCCAGTGGTCACACCGTATTAGCCGCGAAATACCGGGCTGGAGCATATCACTTGGTCTCCTGCCCAGTATGTGGTCTGCCGGTGTTCAATGCTAATATGCTTCGTTGCCGTTCCATCAAAGATGACGCCTAACTAGTGCCTAAACCGTGTGGCAGAATGTCTAGATGTCCGGGAGCATCCACCACGCCGACGCTGGGCAGGCTCCTCGGCAGCCTTCAATAGAATTCGTACACCACGATTGGTCCTCTGAGGCGCTCGTGATCGGCGGTAACAAGGCCAACGCTGTACCGAACGTGTACAGATCTCTGGTGCACACTTGCTATGCATTCCAAAGGCTGGTCCACACTGTGCGGCACGGGAAGGCAGACCGGAAAAGATGGCGCCGGTATTTCAGGCGGAGCTTCGTGGGCAGCGCAGCCTCGTGGGCAGCGCAGCATCGTGGGCAGCGGAGCTTCATGGGCAGCGCAGCTTCGTGGGCAGCGGAGCTTCGTGGGCAGCGGAGCTTCGTGGGCAGCGGAGCTTCGTCTTGCTATGAAGTGGTCGCGTATCCGGTACTTCTCCATAGGCCTATGTGGCGTGACTGTACAAACCGTGGGCAGTCAGGGCAAATAATGTGATTCGTCCAATATTGGTCCTCAATCTTCATGAACAGATATTTCGCACAACCGACCGTAAAACTGGTACGAAAATAATTCCCAGAGAGTGTGATGAAAAATGAGAACTGATGTTTTGATACAAGACAGCTATATATAATTCAAAACTATGAAGCAATGAGGATTTAGCGTACCGTAAAGCCTTGTTGCGGTTCATAAAGTACGGAAACGCTTCAATCACTGATAAGTCGACGCTTTTGACGAAGCTTTTCTACGGACAGTCATTTGGCTGACGGAACGATATCCATAATTCAGGTGTTCGTCTATCTCTGACGGACACATGCATGCAGAATAGGCCTGCGAGGCTAATCTGGCAGTATCCTGTGAGAGGCCAAGGTAGCATGTCGATGTGTTCTGAGAGAGGGGCCAAGGCAGCACGTCGATGTGTTCTGAGAGGGGTCAAGGCAGCACGTCGATGTGTTCTGAGAGGGGCCAAGGCAGCACGTCCACGTGTTCTGAGAGGGGCCAAGGCAGCACGTCCATGTGTTCTGAGAGGAGCCAAGGCAGCACGTCAAAGTTGGCAGAAGGGTTCAGTTTTCTTGGCGAATGCGTGCAGTCTCTGGGAATATCTGCGACCTGTACTTGTGACAACATTGGAACAGGAATTATATGTCAGTGGAGGGTTATTACATATGCTAAATGCGATGAGTCCAGCTTTGCAACAGCAGCAGCAAAGGTAGTCCTTCTCATGTAGACGTCAAAGGTAGTCCTTCTCATGTAGACGTTTTGTTAACGATTAGACGTCGGAGTGGGGAAAAGATCGTAAAGTTTTCAAACCGATTGAAAACGCTTATCTTGTACCTACCACCAGCATGGGAAGAACTCTCAATACTTCAGAAATGTTCAGGCCCGGCCAGTGGAAGGCAGGCCGGGCAAGACGTCCCCACCCTCCCCTCCTCAGGCGAAACGTTCCAGCCCAGCTTCTCGGAAACCAAGACTCGTACCACTTTTTGCTAATTCCTCCATATCTGCCGGCACGCACTTGTGATTTGTCGTTCTTCGACGGGAATATAGGTGGAGTGCTTTGATTGGAGCATAGATGATATTGATGGCTGCTTCATATTCTTCAGTGTTATGAATGTAACCATTGCCAGCATAGGAAGGATGTAATCCCTGAGGTGTTTCGATCAGAGGCGGCTCCAGGCGAGTTGTTCGTAAGGCGTGCTCTTACCAGAATGTGTCCGATTTATATATAGACAGGCATTTTTCATCTTCGTCGACGTCAGTTACTTCCACAAGAATTGCCAGAGAACGTTTATGTGAGTTCTTGCTGGCCTGAAATAAATGTGTGCACCAACGGCATTTCCGGTCAGCTAAATTAGTGGAGCTTGAATATTTCTGCAAAAGTTTTTACATGTAGAACATTGCTTGATGTGCATTATTATCCACATCGGCACCCGATGATGGTTTTTAGGAATACGGTTTTGCGTAAGCTCTCTCTCTCTCTCTCTCTCTCTCTCTCTCTCTCTCTCTCTCTCTCTCTCTCTCTCTCTCTCTCTCTCTCTCTCTCTCTCTCTCTCTCTCTCTCTCTCTCTCTCTCTCTCTCTCTCTCTCTCTCTCTCTCTCTCTCTCTCTCTCTCTCTCTCTCTCTCTCTCTCTCTCTATATATATATATATATATATATATATATATATATATATATATATATATATATATATATATATATATATATATATATATATATATATATATATATATATATATATATATATATATATATATATATATATATATATATATATATATATATATATATATATATATATATATATATATATATATATATATATATATATATTTTTTTTTTTTTTTTTTTTTTTTTTTTTTTTTTCTCTTCTCTCTCTCTCTTTTTCTCTTCTTTCTCTCTCTTCTCTCTCTCTCTTTCTTTTCTCTCTCTCTCTCTCTCTCTCTCTCTCTCTCTCTCTCTCTCTCTCTCTCTCTCTTTCTTCACACAATGGGAGTGTGTTATGCAATAGCAAGTGAATTGGTGCTAGATAGGCTGCGATATATAGCTTCCTAGGAACTTGAGGTAAGGGATTGATTGGGGTGATAGTATGTACATTTCTAGTACCCTTTCCAGATAGGCTTAACCCAGATGGGCCCCTGTGGCTCTTATTAAGCCTTAACACTTTATGACTTTATGACTTTCTCTCTCTGTCTCTCTTTCTTTCCATCTATCTATATACCTCCCTCTTACTCTTACTGTCATTCCATCTGTCTAGCTTTCTCTCTTTCTATATCTATATCTCTCTCGGCTTCTTTCTCACCTCCATGCCTTTGAACTGGTGCCTCTTCCTCACTCTGCTCCCCAAGTATCGTGTCATCATCGGCCGTGTTCATAGCAATTGAAATTCAGAAGTGTCGTGGTGTCTTGGTGAAATTATCGTTGCATTGAATTCAAATGTGAATTACTATCATTTTTAGCCTTGCCAGAATTGATGACGGTCCCGAGTTCGGGCTGAAATGAGTTTTCCCACAAAAACCGTCTTTGACTATGCGCTCCAAGTAGCTGTGATCTGGTTGACACCCTCAACAAAATTGCTTTTTATTTCGTAATTTGAACTGGCCTGAGGACCACATTGTAAGTCTTGAGTGTAATTGAGCGGTCATTCCCTTAAAACATGACATTTCACAGAAGAGTATCGACACCGGGCACACCAACCTGATCGCCACTCGTCAGGCTAGCAATGCATGACGTGCTGTTTATTTATCACTTGTATGTGTGTGTGTGTGTGTGTGTGTGTGTGTGTGTGGGTGTGTGTGTGTGCTACAATGTCGGCGGCCCCTTTGACCTCTGTAGAGCAGGGGTGCGATGGACGACGCCATCAGGTGGCCCCCGCAGCGGCCGGCGCACCTTTGAGCGCCCCCGCCGGCCGGGCCATCTCAGTGTTTTTGCCGTCTGTGGTGGCGCCGCCGCGGTCGGGACTCGAATGGGGGGGGGGGGCCGGACCGACAGTACGGAGGTGGATCATGTGGTGTGGAGTACCCACCGGTGTGCCGCACTGCACTGGTAACACTCGACGGTCCGCTCTGTGCAGACAGACACTGTTCGCTGTGCCTGAGATTTATAATATAATCTTTGCTGAACGGAGAAGCTCCTTGACAAATTCAACAACACAATAGTCACTGAAGAACTAAAACTATGATGACATTTACTTCTATTACAATGCCATCTCATCCGCGGCTATTGGAATCAAGCTATACCAAGGTATATGCACCATTCAACGTGTGTTTAAGCATCATGCATGACAACCATTTGCACTACAAACACATGTAATATTCACATGGACATTAGCATCAATATAAACGATGTAAATTGGCAACTGTATCAAACTCTCACGCGTACTGAAAATATCAATCGCTCTCGGTCACATAAATATTAGCAACCTCCCCAACCCCCCACCCACCCCATTCTAACCGACAAGCCAGCTTGCCGTCACATAGCGCCACGAGTGGCGAGCGAAGGATAGCAGGTCCAGAAGAGGGTGCGGAATAGAAGAGTAACTACGACACGAACTGTTGTGGCGGCAACACTAGCCTGCTCTCGGCCCGTATAACATAACACATCGCGCCAGTGGGTGAACAGGTGTGATATGCTGAGCTCATGCATACACGATTCACGTTCACGTGTGAGGCAACCCGAGCCGTCAAAGCTCCGACCAGCAGCGTCACCGAGGTAGAGCGCACACTTGCATCGCGTGCCATCGCTGCCGGCAGAGATCCAAATCACCAACGGCAAATTGACCTTTTGTCCGCCGACCGGCGCGGCTCCGCCCCCGCCCCCGCCCCCGCCCACGCCCCTGCCCAAGCCGGCAAACACTGCCGCCTCGGCCCGGCCCTCGTCACCGCCCTCGTCACCGGCTGGACGGTCGACGGCACAGTCAGTGGCACAGGTCACTGGACGCTGTCGGCACAGTCAGTGGCACAGGCCACTGGACGCTGTCGGCACAGTCAGTGGCACAGGTCACTGGACGCTGTCGGCACAGTCAGTGGCACAGGTCACTGGACGCTGTCGGCACAGTCAGTGGCACAGGCCACTGGACGCTGACGGCACAGTCAGTGGCACAGGCCACTGGACGCCGTCGGCACAGTCAGTGGCACAGGTCACTGGACGCTGTCGGCACCGCCTAGTGCCTGCAGCTGACCAACAAGCACCGCCTACTTCACCATCAACGCTGAGTGACATCATCAGTGGTGTCCATTAGGGGGTGAAGCTGTGGCCTGCTTTTTGCCAGATACAGCGCGCACTCGGTTATGACCAAATCATCAATTGTGTTCTGCGGTTGCTACCGGTGCTGCCGGTGGAAATAGCAGTCAATTTTGAAGTATGTGTGTGCCAAGGAACAATAACAGAACTCGGCTTTCTCGGCTTTATCCGCAATTAAATGGTATCGTAGCATGTTGAGCGAGCTTGATTGACAATGAGCGCGACAAGCTAAAGAAGATTATGATGTCCACGGCACTCGACCAGAAATCCTAAAAATGTGCGGCAATTTTGCATGTCCGGGGAACTATGTGAACAAAACGTGGATGAAGTGTGAATATGTTCAAACGTTTCCATGCAGGTTGCACCAGTTTTCTTCCTGTTAGCTGATTTTGAAATGTGTGCTTCGCTGTTGTTTGCAGAACTGGTGTCGCAAAAAACCAGTCCCGATCCGTTGAGCTTCAAAATCGTTGTTCCGTGCATATCATATGAGATGCTGAGAAGGGTTCCAACTCGCCTACCCCAAAATAATTGGGTTTTCTGTCTTATCCTGGCGAAAGTGGAACTTGAACAGCGTGGTAATAGGATGAAACTATCGTTGACACACACCGACCCTTTAGTCCTCAGTCTCTATATATATACTACTATTTTTATCAGAACAAAGAAAACATATTTGTGACGAAGTAGTGTATCGACGTTCATGCGAGAAATTGACCAGAACTGGTCCAGCCATGTGATGGCAGCAATGTCTCCAGCATGGAATACTTTGGTTTTCCGTAGTACTAACTCTATTTGTTTTCCAATAGTTTGCGGGCAGACACCCCTTTCCATTGTTTGCCTCCCTAGATTTCAGAAACAAAAGTATGCTTGAAGGTACCGGCGTGGATCGGACTTGTCCCGCTCCACTTCTAGAACATCAATGCACTAATGTCCCCGTACATGCTGGCGCAGTTCCCCATGTTGCGGTCACTGCCACCCACGGCACCGACTGTCAGGCCGTTGTCTGTGGCGCGGCCGCAGCTCCACCTCAATGCACCGCTGCCGCCTGTGTGATGCTGCGATCCCTCGCCCATCAGACGCTCGTGATGTCTCCGCCGTGAAGACCGTGACGCGTCCAGCCGAGCAGGCGCCGGCCTGAGACTGGCGCAGCTCTGACCCCAGCTGACCCCCGACCCGTGACCTCAGCTGATGGGCGGCGCAGCTGGAGCACCAGCGGCTGCGCCGGAGACACGTAGCGTCCTGCCGGCCAGCTCGCCATGACTGCGGCATTGGTCTGATTGGCCCCGGCGACACACGCTGGGAGCGGCATCACGCGTCATCTCAGAGAGATATGTGGGCATCTGTTCGACACGTGTTCGAAACAGAGCCTGCCCGCAACAGGTGTGGGAACTATCCAAGCCATCACGAACAGGAAGTGAAGCCTTGTGGGCTGTCCCTTCACCGTTTTTTTTCTTCCAGTTTGTTGTCTATAACATTTGCAGACATGAGTGAAAACATTATATTAAAGCTGGCGCGGAATGCGCTCCATTTCTATATTCTGATCCTACTACTTCAGAGCAGCATCATAAATGCAATATTGAGCTGTTCACTTTGTAAGCCCGCTGCAAGGTTGTCAGGACCGACCTACCAATCCCGTGACCCATACCCACGAATCTGTTATAGGACCGCCCGATTTACCAATATCCGTGGCCCATGTATACGTGTCTGTGTTAGAACGGCCGACTTACCAACCTCCGTGGCCCATCCCACGTGTCTGTGTTAAGATGGCCGACCTCTGTGGCCCATATCCACGTGTCTGGGTTAGGATACTCCACCTACTAACCTCCGTGTCCCATATCTCCGTGGCATGTGTTTGTGTCAGAACGGCCGGCCTATCAAACTCCGTGGCCCATAACCACGTGTCTGTGTTAGAATACTCAACCTACCAACCTCCGTGGCCCATATCCACGTGTCTGTGTTAGGATGCCGTACCTACCAACCTCCGTGGCCCATAGCCACAGGTCTGTGCTAGGATGCACCACCTACCAAACTCCATAGCCGATATCCATGTGTTTGTGTCAGGACGGCCGACCTACCAGCCTCCGTGGCCCATAACCACGTGTAAGTGCTAGGATGCTCCACTTACCAACCTCCGTGGCCCATATCCACGTGTTTGTGTCAGGACGGCCGACCTACAAACCGCCGTAGCCCATAGGCACGTGGCTGTGCAGATGCAGTTGCATGGCTTATCTGAGCGTCACAGTATCTATCCCATTAGGTCAGGTCAGCTGTGAGTAGCGCAAAGCACGGATTGGATATCCGCACGGATATCCGTTTGGTACGGATAACAAACTGGGCTGGATAGTTTGGGAAATATGAATGGATAGGGATTGGATTATGGATTGGCTCTCCAACGTTTCCCGTGGAAACGAAAATTGAACAAAATAATTAGATTTCCTTCTGCTTTCGAACCACAATTTTGCATGTAAAATGTTGGGATTAGCTGATGCTGATAGTTTTTTAATTGTCTGATAAATATATGATGCCATTAATCAGCAACCATACTGTCCTACCTATTTTCATAGGTACCCTTTATGTCAAACACATGCAAAAGTAGCTTAAGCTAGATTCATTCCATTTTATCAATATACAGTCTTCATCAAACTTTAATGCGACCCAGATTATTGCCATCAGACTGTTAGCAATGAGGTCGTGGATTCACCAATCAACGCTTCATTCTTATCTAGATAGTTATATATCTACAGACCCATTATGTAGGCGCACAACAGTCCCACATATACAGTGAGCCACATGGAACTGTCAACTCACGATCCAACGACAGTATGCAGTCAGCAATACAAGGTATGCATTGTATTTTTTTTCGGTGGTGAGGAAACAGCATCATTGTCCTCCTTGGCCTGTTAGAATGAGCTTCTAAAATGCCACCGACGGCACGTAAGCCGTGTCACCTGAACTGGCGCACATGTTGCTTACAAACGAAACGAGTCGCCGTCAAACTGTTTCTGACGTCATCATGGCTTCAGAAGAGGTCCAAATTATGCAAAATTTCACGACGCACATGCATGTGAACATAACTGACTATGCTTCCACCTGCGCATGCACCTCAATCGGAACTTGTATGATAACGGTAAATTTCATTTAATTATTCATCTTTACAGCTGAACACACTGATGGTGTCAACCATGTGCAAAGCTAATTGTGTAGTATTCACATTAATAGAACAACCATTATGCTGAGTGTTATTGGTGCATTCGATTAGTCATGATTTCGTAATCTAAGTAAATATAATCACGAAATACTAATGAGATAAGAAGATTCTTTTTTGAGAATACTACCGAATATGTGTTTTATTTGTTGAAAACTAGCTAACCGTACGCACAAAAGCATGCATGATGCCGTCAAATATTCGTCCAACTGCACCTCAACATCACGTTGGCAACGTTTCTACCAAATGGCGCTAGAGATATACCTTCTATGCATAGGAAGAAATGATTATATTTTGAACATGTAGATTTCCGGAAAGGGAACCGGAAATCACCATCGCCAGATGGAATATGCAATTAATACATAATGTTACAAAACTATATTCTGCACGGCCTCACAATTATTTTAGGTTTGTTCACACTGAAAGTAAACCGGAAAGAAAAAAAATATGTTGTCATATGTTAAAAATAGAGCAGCATAGTCTAATTCGACGCCGTGGGGCACAGCTCAAACTTTGTCTGCAAGCGGTGAGGGATGCCATGAAACTCTATTCGAACTATGAATTTAAGACATAAAGACATAAAGACATAAAAGATCAGTGCAACTATGAGCCACAAGGGCCCTTCTTGGTTGCACTCTGTACACTGAACCAGTTGTCCACCAAATGTGTTGATCAACTCTCCCTGGAATACAGAAAAACAAGCCCCCTATTCTTATAATGATTGTCTATGCTGTTCTTAAAGATGTTCAGTGTGTTGCTACTGACAATGGTTTCTGGCAGCTGGTTCCAGTGTTCTACTTCCCTGTTGGTGAAGAAGGACTGTCTTAACCTTGTCCTGCTTTGATTAACTTTAATTTTGAATTGATGACCTCTAATTGCATCATTTCTGTTAAATTCAAACAGTTCCCTGAGATAACCCTGTTCCTGACCATGAACAAATTTAAAGACCTCGATGAGATCTCCTCTCAGCCTTCTATATCTAAGTGAAAACATATTCAATTTCTTCAATCTTTCCTCATATGCCAGGTTGCCCATACCATTCACCATTTGTGTTGCCCTCTTTTGTACTCTCTCTAAAAGCCACAATCTTTTTCATAACTAGGGGACCAAGCTTGGACACAATATTCCAGATGTGGCCTAACATATGCACAATAAAGCTTCCTGATGACTTCCTCACTTTTGTATGATACATTCCTATTTATTGCCCCAAGCATTCTTAGTGCCTTCTTCCTGGCTTCTTTGGTCTGTTCTGATGCCCCCAATTTTGTGTTCAAAATAACACCTAAGTCCTTCTCCTACTGAGTCACCGATAGTACTTGGCCACCCATCAAGTATGGAGCCTTGATATGCTGCCTGCCTACATGCATGATTTTGCACTTATCAAAATTAAATTTCATTTGCCATTTTTCGGACCAATTCACAAGCTCGTCTAAGTCTTTCTGCAGCAAGACCTGCTCATTGTGCCCTGTTATTGCCCTAAAGACCTTCAAATCATCTGCAAATTTCAAAACCTTACTGCTTAGGCCACTTTCAATGTTATTTACAAACATAATGAACAATAGTGGTCCCAGTACTGACCCCTGGGGGACTCCACTAAGGACATTTTGCCATGATGATTTTGTACCATTTAGCATCACTCTCTGCTGTCTATCTGAAACCCACAACCCTATCCATTTTAGGAGGTTACCCACAATACCATGGGCCTGAAGCTGCATCATTAACCGTTTATGAGGTACCTTGTCAAAGGCCTTGCTAAAGTCAAGATATGCTACATCAACCTGATTTCCCTTATCAAATTGTTCTGTAGCAAAATTAAAAAAGTCCAAGAGATTTGTGAGACACGATCGCCCTTTCCTAAACCCATGTTGAGTATCTTGAATCACTCTGTTTCCTTCCAGAAAACTAACTATTTTATCCTTGACAATTGATTCAAGTACCTTGCAGACTAGTGATGTGAGGCTTACTGGCCTATAGTTTTCAACTTTCCCTCTTTCTCCTTTCTTGAAAATAGGAACTACATTTGCCCTTTTCCAATTTAAGGTTTTTAAGGAATTTAAGGAAGATATTTACGGCCTGATTGAAACTAAATGTGAGCTTGATATGCAGAACAAGTCCAGGACAATAACTGTCACGAGTAATACCGTGGCGTGTGCTGGTTAAGAGAAATAAGCGATTTACCATTAATTGATGTTAAGCTGTACAGGTGTCAGATAGGTATCTCCTACCTCTCTACCTAGATATGGCTGTGCTTGGCTGTCAACCCATGGTACTGCTTCATTGAGTGTACAACTTCCTAGCTAGGTGTCCATATGGGCACTGCAACGCATACGCATGTCAATCACACTGGGCTGAAACAAACTACTTAAGGTTGATGTTTGCTTTTATGCTATAAATATAATGGTTGTGAGTCTGGCATGACAAATATTTGTTCTAGTACATTGAGTCTGGCAGCTACCTAGGTTTATCTCAGGGAAGTACCTATTTTGTTCAAGAATGTGACACTCATTTGCATAAGAACAGAGCGGAGATATTTAATATTTCACTTCGAAGCTCATTTGCATTCATCTTATTTGGCTGCCTTGTAGTTGTCCTGTTTCTTGTATGTTTTGTTCATGCTCATAGACCTTGAGCTAGCATAGGTTAGAGGACTGCCCAGTCTGCACATGTGATCTTAAGTGGAATTGTTATGGTTGGTAATATATTGTGCTGCTAATTAAAATTGTAATCCACATTTTACACCAAATGTAATTTAGCTATTTTTTTTCCTTTGTAAGCTAACATATGTCATAATGTCCATGGTCTGCATGCCATGGATTACTGCAACCGATCAGGTTTTAACTATTCTCCATGTTTGGAAATGGATTGTATAGCGGATGGATGTCTGTATCCGGTACAAATATGGATACGGATATGGGTTGGATCGGATTTGAAAATGTAAATCCGTGTCGTGCTCTAAGTCAGGTGAGTCAGGTCAGATGAACTGTGAGGTCAACACATTTCCAGATGTACCCTCAGTTCCCGTTAAGTGATCTTAATGCTAGAAACACAACGAGACAAAACAATATTGGCCAATATTTATATTGTACGACACTCTTCAGAATTTGACGCCTGATCAGGATTCCAACTTCGGTCCCGTGGTCAGAAATTGTTATTTTGGTTGGACACGTATCAATGACCACGTTATACGTCTTTTGTCAAGACGACGCACATGGACTATTAGCCAACGAAACCCACGGAAACAATGTGCACATGCAGAGGCGAAGCCAAGGGAGAGAGTCACCGCCTTGACACAGAACATACCAGGTGAAGCCTAGGGAGAGGGTCACCGCCTTGGCACAGAACATACCAGGTGAAGCCTAGGGAGAGGGTCACCGCCTTGGCACAGAACATACCAGGTGAAGTCTAGGGAGAGGGTCACCGCCTTGACACAGAACATACCAGGTGAAGCCCAGGGAGAGGGTCACCGCCTTGACACAGAACATACCAGGTGAAGTCCAGGGAGAGGATCACCGCCTTGACACAGAACATACCAGGTGAAGCCCGGGGAGAGGGTCACCGCCTTGACACATAACATACCAGGTGAAGCCCAGGGAGAGAGTCACCGCCTTGACACAGAACATACCAGGTGAAGCCAAGGGAGAGGGTCACCGCCTTGACACAGAACATACCAGGTGAAGTCTAGGGAGAGGGTAACCGCCTTGACACAGAACAGACCAGGTGAAGGCCAGGGAGAGGGTCACCGCCTTGACACAAAACATACCAGGTGAAGCCTAGGGAGAGGGTCACCGCCTTGACACAGAACATACCAGGTGAAGCCTAGGGAGAGGGTCACCGCCTTGACACAGAACATACCAGGTGAAGCAAGACAGTCTGGGATTGGCACGAAGCCAAACCATGCATTTTTGGCGTGCTTCGCATGCCGAAAGCGATCACGATAAAATATTTTTTTTGCCGGCGTCTTCCTTTAAAAAGATCCTGGCTGCGCCCCTGTGCACATGTACGAAAAGCAAGTCGATCGGTTACACGAATATTAGCCGCCGTCCGAATGGTGCTCACTCAACGTGTGGCTGTATTCAAACGTATACGGTTTACCGGCGAATCACTAAACACTGCAGGACCGCCCACTGGTCGCCTTTCCCACGCGCAGCGGCGAGATGCGGCGCGGGGCGGTGCTGGTGGGCCCGAGGCCGGTCCAGGCCGGTCGGCGCACCAACGGCGTCTCCCTGCACTGATTTATGAACCCTGCTCTGTAATTAAAAATATGACGCGCCCCAATACGTGGAGCCTGAGTGTGGCACAAAACGATTCAATTGGGAGGCAACACTCGCCACTGAGTTGAGTTATGAATATTTAATGTTCTTGAGGCGGCCCGTTTTTTATTGAATCAATCCCAGCCAGCATGATCTCGAGACAGCGAACACTCGGTGGAATCAGACAGCTGTTCTGAACAATGCCGTTCGATGTACTTGTGATCAGGCTTCATATCAGCGTACTTTTAGTAGTGGCAGCTACTAATGGATGGACGATATATTCCAAAGAGCTGATGTCTGATCCTATCTCAGTTGAATAATGGATAACCTACACCGTTATCACATAGTTCACTGCCCTAGGCATCTGTAAGAGAAGCCGTTTGTCTCTGTTAGATATTGATCATACCACACATGCGAAGGCTTCTGAAACATGAAGTTTCTTTTATTCTGGGCGAGATACGGATGTGCTTGCAGGTATGCTAACGGGTTGCATGCCCTGTTCCATACGGAAACCATAGACATTGACGTATACCTGCACCCAGACTCAATACACGTTGACTATATTTCGCGTACCAAACCAGGCGCATTGTGCCAGTTCAGTCGAGGCGGCAGTTGCCGCTCCTTGTCAGTTCATCCCTCAATGAGATAAAGCCGCAGGAGAAAAAGAACCGCGGGTCGTGTGCCACGAGCCACGCCCAGTGGTACGCGGCTTCTGTACCTCGGTCGGTGTACCGGGGACAGGGGACTAGGCCGGCACAGGGGACTAGGCCTACAGGGGACTAGGCCGGCACGACCGATCAAATATCGAGGTTTTCCAAAACGTCGCGGGTACCAGAAAATGTTGCCGGGCCATATACCGAGTCGATTTGCGACTGCCCCGCGAACGAAGGCCACCATGGTGTAGGCCATGCTCGTGTAAGTATATCGGAATATCATCTGCTGTACCACGCATGATCAATGAGCCAGGTCAGATGCACCAGACGCTAGCTAAAATAGCTGGTACAAACTTGCAATTACCTTCTTTTGAGTGTACAAAGTTACAGATAGAAGTTGAAATCGAATTCATACCGAGCAAATGCTCTGGAATGCATCTTAGTTGAAAAGGCATTCCTGATCAATCGAGATAAAAAAAACCTCACTTGATCACAGCAATTCCAATCGTGGGGCGACGTTGCTTCAAAGCATCTAAACCATGACGTGCCAATCACATCAGCACAACAGCTGCGGTGAGACTATAATTTCGGCAAAATGCACTAGAAGTGAAGATATGACTCATTGACTTAACATTAACTTTCAATTTTGTAATGCGCAAGATTTACAAGAATACAAGAATGCATTATGAGTCATGTCAAATGGCGGAGCACTGCCTCACACCGTTTTTCAGAGTTCACGAGAAGATTGTTTAGGTGTGGCATCCACCACTGTTCGGATGACGAGGACTCCGTTATGCTTGTTATACGAATAGGCTAGTGAGTGGCTTCACGTCCAGCGATGCTCACCGGCTCGTCAAGTCTCAGCAAGTGCGACAGCAAGCTCTTCAACATCCGCATCAAGACCGCTAATCGGACCGAAATCAGACAAGGGCGACGACTGAGAAAACAGCTCACCAGGAAGATCGCCACCGGGAGATGGCACTGCACTCTACCGACACCAATATCCCAATAATGATGAGGAAACCAATAATGATGAGAGCCGTCAGAGGTCCGATAGTCAGGGGAGAAATTGTTGCGGATTCGCCTCGTGCGACGGTGACGAGCTCGTGTGCTTCCCACATTCCCAACATTCTGGTGAGAGGTAGGTGACATCCGCATTGCTTCATCGATGCGAGACTGCGCAGACTTCAGTAGTGGTACCGAAGCGGTTTGGCACGTCAAGATCGACTCATCAGGAGATGGTAAAAGGAGAAAATAACTAAGACGCTCAGGACTACCACGCTCTGGTCTGGCAAAGACTACCACGCTCAGGTCGAACACGGGCGGGCCAACAGCATGGGGCCGATAACGGCACCAATAAAGTTAAGTTAACGCGCTCTTCGGCGTGAATATCCGCTCAACCCGATCACCACCGCCATTAGCATAGGGATGGTGCTCCCGGTAGCTCAGTCGTTGGGACTCCCGGTAGCTCAGTCGCTGGGGCTCGAGGTAGCTCAGTCGTTGGGACTCCCGGTAGCTCAGTCGCTGGAGCTCGAGGTAGCTCAGTCGCTATGGCTCGAGGTAGCTCAGTCGCTGGGGCTCGCGGTAGCTCAGTCGCTGGGGATCGAGGTAGCTAAGTCGCTGAGGCTTGAGGTAGCTCAGTCGCTGGGGATCGCGGCAGCTCAGTCGCTGGGGTTCGTGATAGCTCAGTCGGTGCAACATCCGATACCCGATCGTAAGATAATGGGCTCGAACCACACAGCCGGCAGCCTTACCGAGTCACCCGCAACCAACCGGCGTGAGATAATGGGCAGGTCATGCAGTCTGGCAGTCGGCGTGAGAGTCTGGGCGGGTCATGTGGTCTGGCAGTCGGAGTGCGAGAGTGGGCATGCCATGTGGTCTGGCAGTCGGTGTGAGAGAGTGGGCAGGCCATGTGATGTGGCAGTCGGTGTGAGAGAGTGGGCAGGTCATGTGGTCTGTAGTCGGCGTGCGAGAGTGGGTAGGCCATGTGGTCTGGTAGTCGGCGTGAGAGAGTGGGCAGGTCATGTGATGTGGCAGTCGGTGTGAGAGAGTGGGCAGGTCATGTGATGTGACAGTCGGCGTGAGAGAGTGGGCAGGCCATGTGGTCCGTAGTCGGATGTGATGTACACGCACTCAGGGTTCACTGTCAAACACCACAACCTCTCGAGTCAAGGCGGAACACCGATGCTTGAGACATCCATTGGGCACTGCACAAAGACATGATTCCCCACTTTTGGACTGCGATTCACTGCATGATTCCGGGTGTGAGGGGGATGGGGTGGGGGAAGGGGCGTTGGAGGGTGGCAACACCCATAAATGTCTATGTTTATGTTTATGTCCCATACTGTGTCCCATGACTGTGTGTTATGCCAATGCCCCATAAATATTTACAGCTATTATCATATGCAAGTACGAGCATAGTTGTAATTGTAACAATTTATGTTGATTATAGAGCGATGCGATAGTTATAACTGATACTCCGAGGGTCCCAGGTCATCAAAGTCAAGGACGTGAGTGCAATATATGACGTAATATTCCAGTGAGCATTTGCGGGCAATACTGGTGTGCTGAGAGATCAAATTAATCCCAACGAAGTGTTACAAATAGTTCTTTTAGCCATCGTGGAGCACGGCAAGACTAACCGTGGCGGTAGATAATTGAACGGGAGATGTATTTGTGGTATATATATATATATATATATATATATATATATATATATATATATATATATATATATATATATATATATTTCAAGATTATCGAAGGTTATCGAGCTAGGTTAGATCAAAGTCAGGTTTTGAAAAGTGTCATTTTATACACAACTTTCGAAGTGTCGCCAATAATCTTTCGTTTAATAGGCTCAATGTTTACACGTCTTACGTTTATAATTGATTAGCAAAAACGTTAGGACATAATTTTGACTCATAGTATCATAGTTTGCAATTTACCAAAGTTAAAACCTTTATTATCCGGAACCATATGATAGACCACAACGTCACATGAGTGCATATATTTTTAGGTCAGCGTCAGATCAGATCAGTAGGACTTCTCAGCGACACGTGGACTGCTGAGGTGCCCCGATGCTCCCAGCGACACTGGGACTGTCGAGGTGCCGCGATTCTCCCAGCGACACTGGGAATGCTGTGGTGCCACGATACTCCCAGCGACACTGGGACTGTTGAGGTGCCACGGGACTTCCCGATGACCCCGTAACTGTTGGAATGTTACGTGATGTCCTAGCGACACTGGGACTATACGGGCTCTACCACTCCCGGTGAGACATAATTAGAGCATTTGCAGTGAACTCCATTCTGCCTGAAAACCGTACGACTACACTAGAGCATTCAAGTTGGTACAGACATCCTGTGTGGATAATAAGCCGTCCTCTTCTGGCAGGGAAGGGAAACTTTGCGCCTAATACACTTCATATATTTACTTATGTCCCTTCTACCTAAGCATCCAGTTCCAAAATGATTCGCTGGCAAAAGGAGCCCTGGATCGGGAAGGGAGAGCTCGTTTTTCCACTGTAGTAGAGTATGACAACCATTCTCCATTCCCACGCATATACGTTTACGCGTTGGTAACACACACATGAAGATCTTGCGAACCAAACGTGTGTGAGTTCGATGTGTAGCCACTCCAAGACTAGCCAGACACTGTCCGGTTTGGACTGTCTGACAACCAAAAACTGTGCGGCAGGCGCTCTCCTGGACAGCTGGCCAGACGTCTGCCGACAGCTCGTGCGCTGACGTAGGCCAGCTGACGTCATCACGGCATGTCTACCGGACCGGTGAGCACGAGCTAGCAGCCGGCCAGGAGCCGTGTCGACAGTGCGGTGGTGCGCCAGACCGGGACCCGGCCAGCCCGCCCACCGCCGCCTCGGCCGCCACCTCCGCCGCCGCCGCCCTGGTGCGCCAGACCGGGACCCGGCCAGCCCGCCACCGCCGCCTCGGCCGCCACCTCCGCCGCCGCCGCCGTGGTGCGCCAGACCGGGACCCGGCCAGCCCGCCACCGCCGCCTCGGCCGCCACCACCGCCGCCGCCGCCGTGGTGCGCCAGACCGGGACCCGGCCAGCCCGCCACCGCCGCCTCGGCCGCCACCTCCGCCGCCGCCGCCGTGGTGCGCCAGACCGGGACCCGGCCAGCCCGCCACCGCCGCCTCGGCCGCCACCTCCGCCGCCGCCGCCGTGGTGCGCCAGACCGGGACCCGGCCAGCCCGCCACCGCCGCCTCGGCCGCCACCTCCGCCGCCGCCGCCGTGGTGCGCCAGACCGGGACCCGGCCAGCCCGCCCCCGCCGCCTCGGCCGCCACCTCCGCCGCCGCCGCCGTGGTGCGCCAGACCGGGACCCGGCCAGCCCGCCACCGCCGCCTCGGCCGCCACCTCCGCCGCCGCCGCCGTGGTGCGCCAGACCGGGACCCGGCCAGCCCGCCCCCGCCGCCTCGGCCGCCACCTCCGCCGCCGCCGCCGTGGTGCGCCAGACCGGGACCCGGCCAGCCCGCCACCGCCGCCTCGGCCGCCACCCCCGACACCGTCTGTGGCGGTGGACGATGCACGACCAACACCACGTGTCGCATAGCGAGGCGCCGTGCCCAGATCTGACTACGATTGGGTGAGATGGCGGAGATAGGCGGGCTGGTGGATGTGGCCATGCTGCTGGCGGTCGGGAGGTGGGCGAGGTCATACGAGGTCAGGTCATACGGCGAGGTCAGGAGGGGTTGGCAGGTGCGCCGGGGCATACTGGAGTCATATGTCAGCTGGGTCATCAGGGGCTAGAGATGGTGTGGCCAAGCTGGGTTCTGGGGTCCGTGTGTGGGCAGGTCACATGTGGTCATGAAGGAGGGATGCACTCGGAATATTATCTCGGAGGGTTCGAGGTATCCAATACGAAATTATATGGAAACAATGGTACGAAATTAGAAGCAACCACGCTGAAGTACTACACAAATAGTCTTCTATCTCCGACATCATGGGCAAATGGCATCACTTTGTCAGCCGTTTTTCATTGCATGGATAGCAAAATACTATATTTCCATCGAAAAGTCGACCACTTCTGTAAGGATGACTCCCTTGACCACTCCAAGCTGTGTCACTGTGATGAGTCGGACAATGATGAACACGTCGGAATGATGGAGAGGATGGTGAAGTAGGTCCTGGGGGAGGACGGGGTCATGATGTGGACGAGGAGATCAGACGGGGTCGTGAGGGACCAGAGATAAAGGGGTCAGACGGGGTCATGGGGTGTCGGAAGGTGATAAAGTAACACAGGAGCTTTTGGGATAAAGAAATGAAGAGGTGAAAACCGCATCGTGCATGTTTAGGATTGGGGTGAGGATGGGCAGACTGCTCCTTGAAACACATCGAGAAACTTGCATGACAGCGTAGCACAAACATGCCGTTATGGCACTTCATTGGTGGTCGTTGAAAAATGTTGAATTTTGGTAATCTGACTAAGAATGCTGCTACTCTGAAGAGCTAATGAAGGCTCGAGTAGAATCTAATCGGTGCTCTTGCGATATTGGACACCAAAGATATGCTACATGTCGACTATAGGTAGCAACATTGAAGGTACGTCACGAATAATTACCACGGTATATTTGACTTTACGACATCGCTATGAGGTCATCGAAAGTTAACTGCAACTGTCAAACGACGGTGCTCATTAAAAATTAAAATGTCCAACTGGAGGCAGTGACCGGGGCACAACTGCAGAAAAACAATCAAGGATCCAAATACTGTCTCTCCGGTCCCACATGGTTAACGGAAACAGTGTCAGCCGAGTCGAAATGAAAACGATGGGTATATTACAAATGACAGTCGAAAACAAGCGACTATATTTTTTTATGTTTCAGTACGGCAACACAGACAATTGATACTGGTGGATTTCACTAGTAACAACACGAGTTAGTCGCTAGGAGCTACTCCATCTCATTACTAACGATACTACGCTCTCATAAAGCCTTGCTTCACGACCAAGGATCCCCTCCCCGAGGTGCCCACTCATCCGCCTCTTCTCCGCAGCAGGCCATTATGAAAGGTCGCGTCCACCCTCGTCCGCCACAGCGTTATGGCGTAGAGAAGGCGCCGGCTGGCCTACTTGCAAATATTGTGATACCAAATTGTCTTCATTTCTGAGGCGGCACCCTCAGATCCCACCCGCCGACTGACAGCCGACCGTTCCCGGAAAATAATTGTTTCCAGGGTAGACGCGCGCTCCCGCAAAACAGTTGATTACCGAGGGGGCCGATATCGCCACACACCGACGGCCGCCAGTGCCCCGAGGCGAGGCGTCCCGTCGCAGCGGCCGCCGCGCATTGCGGCACATACCGCGGCGATATCCGACCACACCGCACATCTCAGACCACATCCGCCGCCGTTCGCCAAGTTAACGCCGCGCCAAATCGCTCTGGCAGTCGGCGCGCCCCAATTAGTGGCGGCGACCTTGCGGTGCGCGTGTGAGTCGTACCGCCGCCAAATAAGGCTCATGAGTAATCGGCCGCGGCGATTTATCGGTCTGCGTTGAGGTGTGGGAGCGCCGGCCGATGCTGACCGGGCGGCACAGCGAGCCAGACGGAAACACGTGAGGCGCCGGCAGCGGGGCGCTCTCGGAAACCCGGCCGGACACGGCGCGGGCGCCGGCGATCGGCACGCGGCAGGATTCGCACAGTCTGGAGTCGGGTCAGTGGGGTGCAGTTCTGCACATCGCTTCCGGTAGTTGGCAGATTCTGCGAGATCTTGGTGTCAGCGCCGCAGTGGCGCGGGAGTGTTCAGCGGTCAGCCACCCTGGTGCGGGGGAGGGGCTCAGCGATCTTCCGTCCGAGTGCTGACACTCAGAGCACGATCAGCAGAGGTGCGGCTAATGCGGGCGGGGTCCGGGCCCCCTCAACAAAACAAATACACTAGATTAACAAGACATTATTGGATTTGAACTACTCTGCGTAGTTGGATTTTGGGGTCGGCCAAGACCACTCTTCAGGAAAGTTCACTTTTAAGAAAATCCTGATTGCGCCACTTAGGGTGAATGATGAGCCGCCATGGTGCGCGGGGTGGGGGTCGGGGGTGAGTGGGCGTGGGGCTCAGCGATCAGACACCATGTCAGTTGTCATGTGTCAATTCTCTTCTCGATGAAAGCTATTTAGCTGCACCGGATATTTGGCCGGATAGCTAGGAAAAACAGCTCAATAGGTCCGGCGCAAACGGTTCGGAAGCAGCGCGATAAAAATATTTTAAATGGAAAAAGCTATGCAAGGCCGGAGAATCTCACGAAACCAGGGTGAGTCCAGGTCCGTGTTTTCAGGACATATATTCAGATTGAATAGGGAAGATTATAAATTAATATCGAAACCTCCCCCGTCCCACCTAAAAAAGGCAGCGAACTTCCAGATCACTCTTTCAGACTCGATCATAACTCCACGTCCCACCTTTAAAGTGTTAGGTGTTCTTCTCGACCAGCAGCTTAGCTGGGATTCTCACATATCCATGGTTCTGCGCAAATGCAATGCCATCATAGCATCCCTATACAAATTTCGCCATCATTTCACCACGGATGTCCTCAAGCTCTTAGTCCAGATCCACGTTTTTCCTCACATCCTTTATTGTTTATCCCTCTGGGGCGGAGCCGCTCAGTGCTGTCCGCACCGCGTGCAAAAATGCATCAACTTTGCCGCGCGACTAGTCACCGGTGTGCGCCGCAACGAACACGTGTCCACTGCACTTGTGTCATTAGGATGGCTGAAGCTTGCAGAGATGGTTCAGGAGCACGATTGCGTTCAGGTACACAGAGCCATGTGCATTGTGCATTGAACAATGTCCGGAAGCTGTTCGTAAGATGTTTACCTGGCGGTCACAAGTATCGCAGCGGGAGACCAGAGCTGGGTCAGTCGGTGAGCTTCATCTCACAAGATGTCGACTCACGCAGACCAAGCGAGGTTTTTCATACTGCGCCGCGGTCGCCTGGAACAGGCTACCACCCGTCACCAGGCAAGCACCGAGTCGCTCTGCATTCATAAGTGCTTTGGCGCAGAGTCGCTAGTTTTACTATATGGGTGTAAGTCTGTATAAGCTTGAAGTATGTCTTGAAATGTTTCTGACGCAATTTTCTTTACCTGATGTGCTCGCACAACATTGTCTGGGTGCAGAACAGCCACCACGTGGAAGTACCCCAATACATGACTTTGAACTTTGACTTTGAACATGGGGTCTCCAGTCACGGAGCTGTACTATATGTACATATAGACCGTGTGGTCACCACACCCATCGATGTGGTACACTGACGCTCGGCGCTCATTTGACCCCCTCCTCTCTCTCTCTCTCTCTCTGTCTTCTCACGGTTCACTCAATACCACCGGTGGCCGAAACCGGAGTGCCATTAGTGGCTACCGGTTAGCAGACAGCGCAGTCGTCGGCGTGCGACCGCAGACACGACAGCGTCAAAGTGGCGACCATTTATTGTCGTAACGAGTTCGTTTCAAGTGGACCGCCGAGCCGTGTCGAGTCATTCGGTCGCCATCAGCTTTGTCGGGCTCGTCGGCGCCGGCTTGGAAAAGGGTGCTTACTTATCCGGGGCACTGCGCACAGGCCCCCTCCTAAGCACCCCTTCTCTCACCTCTCTCTCTCTCTCTCTCTCTCTCTCTCTCTCTCTCTCTCTCTCTCTCTCTCTCTCTCTCTCTCTCTCTCTCTCTCTCTCTCTCTCTCTCTCTCTCTCTCTCCCCAAGCCATCTTGCTGACAGGCGTTCCATTGTTCTAGACGGTGGGAGCCAGTCATTCTATTTCCCAATGAAAGGGGAAGGGAGCAGTTCACCTATTCATCTGGTGGGGCTGTGTGGGAATTTCGGCTATGCTCCAACCATTGAAGGGGAAGGAAAGTTTAAGTTTTGTTGTAACAATGGGGACGTTGTGTATTCCAGTAGAATCCAGGACTTGTGTTCCGCCGTCAACCCCCCAAACACACAGCTTCTTCGTCTCTCTGCTTCTTCGTCTCTCTGCTTCTTCGTCTC
The DNA here is from genome assembly GCA_034440615.1 of Ashinkailepas kermadecensis. Classification (NCBI taxonomy): domain Eukaryota; kingdom Metazoa; phylum Arthropoda; class Thecostraca; family Neolepadidae; genus Ashinkailepas; species Ashinkailepas kermadecensis. Next base: position 747,234 of record JAOTOM010005109.1, read on the forward strand.
CGGGCAGCTTCGTCTTGTTCCTGGAGGAGGAACCCAGAGGAAGTATGCAATTCAGTACCGAATGGTGCTACCAATTAGACATAGACCAAGTGACGTCGCCACGAAATTCTTCCGGGATGGGGGAGGGGCAAGGTCGAAAGGGGGCCTCCTGCTCCCCGAAAGGAGACCTCCATTGTGTTAGGGCCTCCTATTGTTTGTTAGACTTTTAGTACGGTTCGGGAATGGGAAATATGATTTCATATTGATGTTTTGTTTGTTCTTGGCATGGTGCAGCATTTACTCAACACGCAATAGCAATAATCATTTTTCGCTGACAACTGGGCCACACCAGGGTATAAATAAGTAATATTTGGATAAATACCTGAGTGCCAAAACAAACCAACGTCTCAATGCTTTCTCGACCAGAAGAATCTTCCCGCTGGCCTCTAGATTTCAGCGAGCTAGCGGGGCTGGTGCTAAGCATATCTTATAGATATCTCCCATTGATCAACCCACTTTTATGTCCTCGAAGTCTAACTGAATATAGCTGGATTCATCACTACTGTTATTTTTTTCCGACCAGCTTGATGTCATAAGCAAAGCTTAAACGATCATTTCTCAGTCCTAGGACGACAATTTCGCGAAGGCGACAACGAGAAGTGGATTGCATTGGTTTTCTGATCGCCATCTTAGGACTTTGTATATTTTTATAACATTTGGTGCTGGCTGCAAGGCAACTGTCACACAAGCTAAACTTACAAATCCTCAGCGAATAAATTCACGGCAAGAACAAGCATAGAACAACAATACATAAATGACAATGCAACAATGCAACAATGGAAATGCATACATAACGCAAAACCTGCAAATTCCACGCCGTCATGCCCATGGTTTTCGCTGTGCTGTACCGTTTTGTAAATGACGTTGAGAAGGTATGGAAGCTGGGAAGCTCTAATCGTGTAGGCTGTAATAACAGAAAAGAAGTTTGTAGGAAGAAAATGCATTTAAAAACATCATTCCTCCCATTTTATATGGGGCATTGGTGTTGTTTTGTATGCTTGTGGGGGGTAATTTGTCCCCTCAATGTTGGCTTTGCCCCATGGGCGTATGTTTCTAAAATTATTGACGGACCAGTGGAGTACCTATATTTGCGTCAAGGAGGAGGGGGCAAATGGATTTGCAGGGGGGCCACCTACGCCCATTAAAAAAGTCCTTGGATTTCGACCGCTATTTTGTCAAAGGGGGGATGGAGTTGTGGGAGGAGCCAAAGTAAAAAAGAATAAGTTCAAATTAGGAGTGCTCACTGCCATCTGGCCACAAACCAGCTACTAACATTATAGTTTAAACCTTAACTTCTTCTTGGGATGGATCTAGGGCCAGTCATATGCCACCTTTGGGGATGACTACTTACAGCATTCTTTATTGTTAGTTTTATTGCTCTAATACCGGGTGCTTTGTATGCTTATTTATTTGGTTTCCATCTCTTAGCTGGGAGTGCCGCGACTTTACTGTTTATTTTATGGTGTTAACATAAGGTGCTTGCAGTCGTTGGGTAAGAGGAGGGGGCGCTCCTGGTCACCTGATCTTGGGTGGCGGACCTGAAAAAAAAGAATAGAAAGAGAAAAAAGGGACCTTTGGAAATCAAATAATTAGTGATCAACTAACTTGTCCTGTGGAGGGCCTAATCTACCCCTATCGTTTCTGATTCGTCGGATTTCGACCCTAACTCCACCACCCAGTTCTAAGGTTTTCTTTTGGTATCCCTTGATAAGTCACCTCACACTGCTGAAATTACACCTATACCACAAAAACCGGATCGGTATTCGAACAAATCAAGCTGGAGCCCTCCAAAATAAGGAGGGATTCCAACAAATAAATATCCGGTTCAGGAAAATGGCTTTGGAGCACCGAACACCTTACCAGATGCCTTCACAAATTGCGTACGGCACCGAAAAACACACCGCATCTCGACAAAATCGAGGTGGGATACAAAAACCTGGCGCCAGGGGCTCGAAAAATCAAGCCGGGATTCGGACTTTTAAAAAAAATCAGAAAAGATCCACAAAAATCGCGTTGAGCCCAGAACACTAGCGTTGGGTCCCCGAAACCACGCGCCTGGGCGCGATAAGTCGCGCTGGGACCCCAAAAAATCGCACCGAAGCCCCAAAATTGTACTCGGGCCCACAAATGTGGGTCAGAAGCCCCAAATATTCACAGCGGGACCCTAGGAATACACCGGGGGCCGAAAATACAACTGAACCTCCAAAGCGCACAGTCTCCCAAAACGCGACAGGGCTTTAAAACATGCGTTGCAGCCATAAATAAACATACCGGGAGCTCTAAAAAAATACACCGCAAGCTCTCAAGGCACACAGGGGCCATGAGAGCGCACAAGGGCCTGAAAAAGAGGCTGGGGCCACAAAAGGCAACATGGCTCCAAAACGAACAAAAAGACTGGGAGCTAAATAAACACATCGGGATCTTCGAAAACGCCCTGACACGTAAAAAATCATCGGTGCACAAAAAACAGCACAACCCTAAAACGAGCAGGGTTTCGAAAATGTATTAGGCCCATAGCTTCACTTTAACATGTGTTACCCATGACTTTAAAATGTAAAACTTCCCAATTTCAGGCATTCTAGTTCATAGCACCCAGTCGCCACGACGGCAACGTCCGTGCACGTGCACACCCATCTTTCGCATTCGGCGCATTCGCCACACTTCGTGCGATGCTACGGTTTCTGCTAGGCCTTCTGCGTTTTGCTAATTGCTGTCACATGATATACTTGCGCCATATTTGACGTGATGGAATGCTTCGTATGGGCGTTTGCTGCGAAAAGTCGATTGAGTAAATTCGATCATTAGTTCCCTACTTCCCACATTTTCTGGTAGTTATTAATGCGGATTCCGCTGATCTTTGATGCACCTCATATCTTTGCTGCTATCCTCCCAGATTGGCTACCGAACCGAGGCCTTGCCTCAGTGTTCTTTTTTGGACCCGTTACGTCCGTCTTGGTCTACCGTTGTGTCTTATGGCTCCAATACATTTTTGTTTGGGGACTAATACATTTTCGAAACCCCTGCTCGTTTTAGGGTTTTGTTGCTTTTTTGTGCACCGAGGATATTTTTTTACGTGCCAGGGCTTTTTCGAAGATCCCGATGTGTTTATTTAGCATCCAGTCTTTTTGTTCGTTTTGGAACCATGTCGCCTTTTGCGGCCCACCCTCTTTTTCAGGGCCTTGTGCGTTCTCATGGCCCCTGTGTGCCTTGATAGCCTTGATGCCGGTGTATTTTTTTTAGAGCTCCCGGTATGTTTATTTATGGCTGCAACGCATGTGTTAAGGCCCGTCGCTTTTTATGAGACTCCGTGCGTTTTGGAGGGCCAGTTGTATTTTCGGCCTCGTTGTGCTCTTAGGGTCTCGCTGTGTGTATTTTGGGCTTCTGACGCACATTTGTGGGGCCCCAGTACGATTTGGGGCATTGGTGCGATGTTTCTGGGTCCCAGAGCGACTTATCGCGCCCAGGCGCGTGGTTCCGGGAACCCAACGCTAGTCTTCTGGGCTCAACGTGATTTTTGTGGATCTTTTCTGATTTTTAAAAAGTCCGAATCCCGGCCTGATTTCTCGAGCCCCTGGTGCCATGTTTTTGTATCCCACTTCGATTTTTGCGCCGTACACAATGCCGTATGTTTTTGCGGTGCCGTACACAATTTGTGAAGGCATCTAGTAATATGTTCGGTGCTCCAGAGCCACTTTCCTGATCCGGACATTTATTTGTTGGAATCCCTCCTTATTTTGGAGGGCTCCAGCTTTATTTTTTTCGGATACCGATCCGGTATTTGTGGTCACACTGTGCTTACGTGTGGCCCTAAACGCCAATTTTTGGGAGCCTCGACGGGACAACCGATGGGAATTGTGGGTCCCGAGCGCGATATTTGACGGGGGGGGGACCAGTTCGAGTTTGTGGGACGCGTTGTACTTAGCTATGGCCCCAGCGCGATTTTGGCGATTCCTGTTGCAAATTTTCGGGCCTCGGAGCGAGTTTTCCGGGGCTCGCCGTACTTATTTGGAGACCCCTACGCGAATTATGGTGGACCGACGCGAATTTTGGTAGCCCCAGCGCGACTTTTGGGGCACCGGCACGATTCTTGGGAGCTTATCCCTCTCAGGATGGAGGGGGCATTGTCCCTTTGATATAGCACTGCGGCCACTGAAGGAGTTTTTTGTTGTCCCAGAGTGACATTCCGGTTAAGGACTGATTTTTGAGGCAACTGCAACTTTTGGGGCCCCGGCGCGACCTTCTGGGCCTCCAGTGCGATTTTCAAGGGCTGCGACGCGACTTTTTTTTAGTCCAATGTGATCTTTTGGGCCCCAACGTCATTTTCTTGGATACCTAGCGCGAGCTTTAGCGGCCTCGACACTTTTTGGGGTCCAATACGTTTTGGTTTTTTTGGCGTCATTGTTGGGGCCCCAGAGTGATTATCCATGTCCGGATTGATTTTCGTTGCTCCGGCTTCATTTGTTTTGGTCCCAATGAGACTGCTGGGGCACGGTAGGACCTGTCGTGCCCCAAGCGTGATTTTCATGGTCCAGGCGTGAATTTTTGGTACCTCCAGGCTCAGCGTGATTTTCAGGGGCCCCGGCCGGATCTTTTGGGGCCCATATCGTGATTTTCAAGTACCCCGGCACGACTCCTACCATTTCTTAGGGGCTTCTTCTGGCATATTATAGGCCTTCTCTCGCGTCTTAAGGGTCTCGTCTCATTTCCTGGAGCCTTTTTACCGGTTTTCGATGTCTCCTTGTGTGTCCTACCCTCCTCTATATCCAATGGTCCTCCTCTCCCATCTTGGAGGGCCTCCTCTTGCATCCTGGGGCCCCTTTAGTATGGCATAGGGCTTCCTCTCATGTTCCAGGGGCATTCTCTGCCAAATTAGGGGCCTCCTGCCACGCCTCGTGGGCCTCCTCCTTTATCTTGGTAAAGCCTTACCCGTCTTGAGGGGGTCTTCAATTTTGGAAACCTCACCTCCTACCATACTTACCACTCCTATCTTAAGGGCCTGCTCTCATTTCCTGGAAACTCTTTTCGGTCTTCGCGGCCTCATTCGGTCTTGGAGACCTACTCCTTTTAGGGACTCCTCGAGTCCGGCAGGGGCCTCATTTCTCTTCTAGAGGCCTTCTTTTTCAAATTAGGGGCCTCCTCTCACGTCGTGGGGGCCTCCTGCTCTGCGTGTTGATTCGATCTTTAACCATCTTGAGGGTGATCTCTTATCTCCTGGTGGACTCCTTTTCTCTCCCAGGTGCCTCCTCTTCCAAATTACTGGCAACTTTTCCTATCTCAGTGGCCTTGTTATTTCCCGAGGACCTTCTTGGCCGTCTTCGAGCCCTCTTTTCCGCCTGGGAGCCATCTCTCTTATCCAATGGCCTTTCTCTCCTATTTTAGGGGCCTCCTCGTTCATCATGAGGTCTCATTTCCGATCTTGTGTCATCCTCTTCCGAATTCGGTGCCTCCTGCCACGTCTCCTGATCATCCTTTTCTATCTTGGTGGAACCTTACCCGTTTTGGGGCCTGCTTTTGCGTCTCCGAAACCTCATCTCATATCCACTGGTTTTCTTTTCCGTCTTAGGGCGTCCTCTCATTTTCTGGGGCCTCCCGTCCTGTGTTGGGGCCTCCTTTGCAATGCTGGTTTCCTTCGTGCCATTTTTGGCACTCTCTTGATTTCTAGGGCCTCCTACCCTCTTCTAGGTGACTCCTTTTTCAAATCAGTGGCCTCCTCTCACGTCTTGGGGGCCTCCTCATCTGTGTTTGGAGCCTCATTATCCTCTTAGCAGGGTGCTTTTGCGTCCTAGCCCTAGATCTTCTCTTCTAGGGTCCTCTTCTTCCAAAATATGGGCCTCATTTGGCTGGTCTCAGTGGCCTTCTCTCATTCCTGCGGAGACCCTCCTGCCCATCTTGGGGCCACCTCTTGCGTCCGGAGAAATCTCTCCTATCATGTCTTTAGTTTATATTGTAGGGCCTCCTCTTCTATCTTGGGGGTCTCGTTTTCCAAATAAAGAATTTCCTGCCACCCATCGGAAGCCTTCTGGTCTAACCTGGGTGGCTTCTTGCCCGTCTCGGTGACATCCTTTTCGTCCTGAGGACATTCTTTTCGTCTTGGGGGCCTTTTTTTTGTCCTGGGAGCCTCATTTTCGTCCTGGGGGCTTCCTTTTCGTCCTGGGGGCCTCCTTTTCGTCCTGGGGGCCTCCTTTTCGTCCTAGGGGCCTCCTTTTCGCCATGGGGCCTCATTTTCGTCCCGGGGGCCTCCTCACAATCTCTGTTCTACGTCTCTTATAGAGACCTGATTATATTTCCTGGGGGCCCCGTTGTCAGTCTTGGGGCCTCCTTGACAGCATGATCTTCTGTCTTATGGGCCTCCTTGCTCACTTTTTTTTCCTGTGCATTTCCGGATGGGGGCCTCCTCAAATTTCAGGGGATCCCCCCCAGTCTCACGGCAGGGGGGCGATTGCCCCCCCCCATAATATATTTACGTGTAAACTTTCTTCCATTGGAAACCTACATGAGGTAGAACAATGACATGCAGACATAAGATTGGAAAACGTTTTTCTAAGAAAAATATTCCTACCTTTTTAATGTAAATCTTTTAGTTTCCCTTTAAAACCATGACGAATTTCAAGGTCACTAGTTACCGATAGGTCAGCCATGGGTTTATTTACGCGTAGAGACGCAATTGTACTTCGGAACAACTGATACGCATTGAATAACATCAAGCATGGAAATAACGCAACCCATCCCTGTTGAATCAGGTTCTATTACCTACATATTGCATCTGGCGCGGTAGGTAGGTACCTATAACAAACATGAGGATCACTTTGTGTCAGCGATCAAGTGTTACGCAGGTTTATAATTTTGTGCTGAACAAAAAGCATTGTGTCTCTGTGACTGCTGATGACTATGTGTTAAAGGCAAATAAAAGCCGAGGTGTTTGTCTCGCGTATGTCTTCCCTCCCACCCCATCCGTACTTCGTACATATATCCGTACTCCTCATCCGCACATAGCTCAACACTCTCCAGCCTGGTGACGGTTACGAGGGAGATAAAGGCGTCGGCGTTGATGCCGGCGGACAACAGAGGGGTTGACATCGGGAAGAAAACGATAACAGGCTTGACAGAGCCGGATCAGTGCACGAATCAGTTTTCGAAAACGCCTGGTGGAAAGAGGACGTGGTGATTTTTTTTCGGCGTACATAAACGCTACAAGCAATTGTGATAGTCACTGTGTCGATTCTTATCGTCGCCATACACAGCGAATAACAAAAAAAAAAATGTTGCTGAAGTATCGGTAACAGGTAAGCCCCATTGAAAACGTAAGCATCCTCACATTACCAGAGGTTCTGTTTTGTGTGTGAAACTTCCAATTTCAAAATTTTAAACTTAAAAAAATATGTCCGATTTTTGAAGACTTTTTTTTGTCACAATCAACGTGAGCAATGAAAAAAAATGAAAAAGGTACACCGAAGGGAAATTTGATGCAAACAAGATTCGGAACTCTGGCAGGCTTAGAAGAAAGCCAAAATCGATAGGTATGTAAAATTAATTTTGCGGAAATGTTTGAACTCAAAATTGATTGACTTGCCATCCAAGAAAATATGTTCCGTTGGCTGCTGGCTATCTGTACCTGTTGAGAAGTCTCTGAAATATGCCATATTCAAAGTTCTACAAAAGTATGAATGCACATGCAAACTCAAAATTAACTCGTTAAAAACGTTTATAGATTAAAAAAGTAACCTCGACCAAAGCGATGCGCCGGGATGAGTTGCTTCAGATGCCATCTTAAAATCATCTATCAATTGATATTTACGATCTCAAAAAGCCATTTCCGGAAATCCAAGTTTATTGTCCCGGTTTTATTACCATATTTGATGCCCTACTAGGCGTTGCAGTGGCCAGAAAGCACAGAAAGCGGTCTGAAAACGTCCCATTTCACCCATCGCTCAAAAATACAACGTTAATCATTTTTTATCTCAGAATTTCCGATAATATTTTGGCAGTTCTTATACTTTTGGCCCCAGATTCCATGTTCACTCCCAAAATTCGACTTCGGTGAACTTCAAAGAAGACGCCGTTTGTAACGATTTGGTTATCAAAGCCAAATCGACGCCGTTTGATCTGCTTTCATTTTCCTAACATACAACACGTATGTACCATTGTACAGCACAGTGTCCCATGCGGAATGTCCACATGCGCAGTGTCTCAAGAACGTGAATAATGGAGTCACATGAAGGTTGTGAAAATGATGTTTCCGGGCACAGCCTACGTGCACTGTGACAGAAAAGAGTGGCTTGCAATAAGTGTTCGACTGTACGTCCATATAAATGATGCTCTGCAGGTTGAAATAAAGCATAATTGTACTTTTTGTTGTGATGGTCGAATATGGTCAGACTGCATCGTTGTCATGTTAGATGGCATCAAGTACGTGTTGTAAGTAACTACCAGATGTTCGGAAGTAAAATTACGCCGCTACACGGAAATAAACTACGACACTACAGTGATCATAAAATGTTCAACCTTTGTTAAGAAAGCTGCAAGAGATGCATTGGAGACCTACAAATGTGCAAGTTGGAAAAACAAGTTCTCATCATCTGATGTTATTTCGATCTTCTATACCATCGTTGTTCGATTGTGCACTGCTTAGTACAGTGCAGTAATGTGTAATAATTTCCAATATGCAGGGAGTGCCCAACACGTGAACAATGAAACCACAGGAAGCTTGAAAATGTTCATGTTTTCCGGGACACGCTTCCGGGACCGTGACAAAAAAAAAGCGCGTGTGTTTGCATTACGATAGGAATTCGACTGTACGTCTATGCAAATGATGCCTACAGGTAGAATGAAGACATAATTGCACTTCTTGCTGTGAGGCCAGCATGATCAGATGTTTCCATTACCAGACCACCAGATATTCCGAAGGAAAAATAACGTCGTCACGCGTAGATAAGCCTATGGATGACCAATCAGTAATACCTTCTGAGAGTCGGTAGCAGTCCGCTGTGTCCAAAGTGCCATGCTGCACTGTCAGTGTGGCACGTACTGATTGCCTGCAACCGACTTACCCATGAGCGAAGGCGTCACTTTGGACGTACCCCACTCTATCTCTCTCTTAGGAAGTATTAGGGGACGAGTCATCAATTGTTCAATCGGGACGGCTCTTCCGCTTGCTATCAGAAATCACGTTTTCTGTGATTCATGCCCCTTATTAACTCGCTATTACACCTGACAAAATGAGGATCATAGCACGGCATGATGTGACACGTACATCGACCCCTTCACATGCAGCTGTCTCGTCGACTGACCTTTGTGCATATGCCGTTGTTTGACTAACGATAATATGGGCGCTGCATGACCGACGCGGTCGATATACCCATAAACTCTAATAACCAACTCATCGGTAATGGGAGACCTTGAATTTGTGAAGTTTATTAAGGTAAACTATAAGACATACATCAATAAGTTGTAAATATTTGTTGTTAAGCAAACGTTTTTATATCACCTTTCCTTATCTCATTGCTCGATTCCCCATAGTTTTCCAATGGGAGACAACTTACTCGAATTCCGTTCGTTCCGAAAATCTGAAAATCATGGAAGCCATGGAGAACGTACGCGTATATGGGATATTTAAAAGCAAAACGCACTTTTTAGTTTGATATCGCAAACAAATCATGCCCGTTCGTATTTCTGCCATCAAATTTATCAATTTATATGGGCCAGGGGTCACAGAAGGTCACGAGGTCACGAGGTCCTGGGGTCACGAGGTCATGGGGTCACGAGGTCAATAGTGAGAAATGTCGATATTTTATCACGGATGTGTTTTCATTAATCATTTTTCTTCTCAGAGATGCATAATATGTCACACTTTCTCTTCATTATCGATGAGATATCTATCGCCAAAGATACCCTTGTTGTGTGACCTCAAAATACTGCCGTAGGCTATAACTCCGAAACCGTTAGTCGGATCGGGCTAAAACTTATTCAGGCGTGTTCAGAACACAAGATTACCCTGTATATCAATTTTGGTCCAAATACAAATTTAGTGGGTGTAAAATTTGAAAATTTCTGGTCGATCTGTCGTGGAACGTACCAGGTATTTTCCATACACTGTCGTGGTCCCGCACCAGCTAGTAACTTCCCTTGCGGAAGGGACTCGGAAATTCACTCAAGTGCCGTAACGTCACACTTCCCCCCCTTTTTTGCCCCCCCCCCCGATCACTTCGTGCCGTCTGTGGCCTCCACCCGATCACCAGCCGTCACTGGCCTCCACGCCGATCACCTTCCGAGCCGTTTCCCCTCCCACTCCCCTTGCGGAAGGGACTCGGAAATTCACTCAAGTGCCGTAACGTCGCACTTCCGTAGCCGTCTCTGGCCCCCACGCCGATCACCTTCCGCAGCCGTCTCTGGCCTCCACGCCGATCACCTTCCGTAGCCGTCTCTGGCCCCCACGCCGATCACCTTCCGTAGCCGTCTCTGGCCTCCACGCCGATCACCTTCCGTAGCCGTCTTTGGCCTCCACGCCGATCACCTTCCGTAGCCGTCTCTGGCCTCCACGCCGATCACCTTCCGAGACGTTTCGGTGACCAGCCTAGCCGCTCTCTCCACGGTCTGCGTGTGCACAGACCAGCCTAGCCGCTCTCTCCACGGTCTGCGTGGCACAGGGTACGCTGGAATGCTGAGAGGAGTATGGACGATGCTTCTGATGTGATCGTCTGACATGGTGAGGGTTGTCAGAGGTTCGGAGATTGTCTCTCTCCTAGCTGATACTCACTGTAGTTTGCTGGCTTCCTCTGAACGGCAGTGAGATGGAACGGGTGGACTTTGCCCGGTGTCTCAACCCTGAGCCGGCATCGCAGTACTGCAGTTACCTTCCTCTCATGAGTTTTCATGCTCTCGTCCGACAACATTGCAAGAAGCTGTTCCTGAGAGTAAGCCCAGTAGCTATTGCGCTGTAGCACTGGGCTCACCAGCTCTGCCAGGCGCGCATGGAGCTCTGTTAGGAGCACAACGCTTGTTACATGAAGTCATTGAGATGAATGAAAAGGAGTCAGTTTGTTCAGAAAAAATACACATCTGGATGAAAATAATAGGAGTTTTTCTGGAAAATATCTTTTGACTTGGGCACATCTAACATCAATTGGCCATGTTATGGCCCATCTATTATCCTCCCTGACAGTCTTTTGACTTGGACACATCTGACATCAGCTGGCCATGCTATGGAAAATATCTATCTTCCTGGACAGTCTCTTGACTTCGACACATCCGACATCAGCTGGCCATACTATGGACAATCTCTTATCTTCCCGGACAGTCTCTGGACTTGGACACATCTGACATCAATTGATTATGCTACGGAAAATCTGTACCAAAAAAACGGCTGGCAATTTCTGCATTGTAACAGCATTGGTTTGTGTCATGAACATGGAACAGCCTAGCGATTCTTCTCTAAATGTTTCCAAGATATCTGGGAGGCTAATTATTGAAAGCATCAGTTTATCAAAGATATTAGTTAATAGTTAATGCATGTCTTTAATATTCATGGCATATGATGCCTTTCGTTAGCTGAAAAAAGTGGAAATACATAATACAGTACTAAAAAGAAGCGCAAAATGAATGTATTGTAACCACGTGGCTTTTGGCCGGGCTCTGCAGGCTTCAGGCTCCGAGTTTCAGCCAGGCCTGACCACAGCAGACCGACCGGACATCGGCTACAGTCATAACAGTTTGTGCACCTGCCACGTCTGGCGTACACCATCAGAAGAAAATAATGTATTTAGTAACCTTCTAGAAATGTATCCAAGTAGGGTGTTGTTGTTGGTGTTGCAGTATATATATATATATATATATATATATATATATATATATATATATATTTGATGCAGTGTGGTGTTCGTGTTGCCGACATTTATTTTGACATTTATTGAAGATCATTGTTGCGCCAGTTGTGGGGTTCAGAGCTGGCATGCCATTTGTAACGCAACGCGAGCATTGTGACTTGACCATGACATGACTATGCACGATGACATGCATAGGTGGTGACCTCTGGAAACTCCGAGGGGGGGTCGGCAGTAGGCATTGTTCTGTCATAATCACAGAATCTAACCTAAAATGAAAAGGTATCGGTTTTGGTGCTTACTCAGCACCTCCCATTGATTGCATTTAATTCGATTGATATTTCTTGCAAAACAAAATTTACCCACTGAGGATCCAGGGAGGGTACTGAATCCCCCCCATCCCCAACCCCCATGCATCTCCATCCATGACATGCCTTAACCAAGGTAAGCTATGTGAGTGTCATGTGATGAGAGGTATAAGGATTAGCAGTTCTGGTCGGGCGGTCTCCGATGCATCAGCTCGGTGTCGATATGGATATTAGTCACCTCGGGCGGTCATGTGCGGTAGGCTTAGCCAGGCGATGCCGAGGCTTGTAATGTCCAAATACATTACACATATACACTTCGTTTTTTTCAGTATCGGAGAGAGAAACATGGATCAATGGACGTCTATGCATGCATGCACTTTTGCTATATCGCTTTTACGTTTATGTTAGCGGCCTGGGACAATACATAATCACCATTTAAGCAGAAAGAAATCGGCACATGGACGTTGAAATGACATACAGGCACTAATACATTTGCGCAATCTTCCATGTAATGTTTCCGTGACAGCGACCCCCCCCCCCGCCTTTTAGCATCCATTTCCACTACATATGACGCTTCTCATCTATTTGAACGGCAGACCAAGATCCTCCAATGTTCTTTCGAGCCTCTCCAACAGTTGCTGATTTGGGCATGAGGTCCTGGAGGCTTGACCCATCAATGCATTTTACTGCATTTCAATTCATCAGCTTGATCAATTCTTTGACCTCCCAATGATTTGGTCTCAGCTCAATCCTTGCTCTCTGCCGATATGTGGACATTGGTCTTAGTGCCACTGGTTTCGAGTGGTCAAACTGAATCCCCCTAGCCTGACACAGAGCAGTGTCAGGTCAGTGGGGGGAGGGGGGAGTTAAGGTAAGTTGAGCCAATTTTTACTTGAGAGGGCCTTGAGGGTATGTGGTGAGTTGGATTGATTATTTGTGCACGTATTCTGAAAGAGTGATCTTTTGGGCGCAAATGAGTCACGCAAATATTTGTTTTCCAACAATTATAAATCAATGATATTTTGAGTTGTTCTGACGTATCACCCTTGTCTCAACTTACCCCGGACGTGGGGAAAGTTGATCCTAGTGGTGGGGTAAGTTGATCAGAAACCTTATTCATGTAAACAAATGCTGTGACGACTGGGGAATGCTACTTTTAGTGTTGCAGGCTTTTTGTGGTCACTTTTTGCCATCTCACATGTTCTGGCGGGAAAACATGAAAACTATCAGAAAATGCCACGTAATATACTTCGATCTAGATTTTCACCGCTTCTTTCTCTGGTGTTGTTACACCATAGCTCATCACAGAACAATCTGCTCAAGGGCAATAGGCTGAAATATAATCGTATGCCAATTTATGTCATGTTTCATGAGAAAAACATGAGCAGCGCGCCACACAATAGGCCACTGCTCGTACACGGCTCATCACGGCTCATACACGGCTCATACACGGCTCATACACGGCTCATACACGGCTCATACACGGCTCATCACGGCTCATACACGGCTCATACACGGCTCATCACGGCTCATACACGGCTCATACACGGCTCATACACGGCTCATACACGGCTCATACACGGCTCATACACGGCTCATCTTGCTCCGTCCGCCATAGCTCAACTAGCCCCATACCCACCTCACTTCAGATAAAATATGGCTGCCCATCTCCTGACCATCCCACCTCAAAGTGTCCTTGGTGGATGTCAAGAGAAAACACATGCCTATAATTGTGTGCTATGAGCCGAAGCCTACCTGTTACCAATGAAGGAAAATAAAAACATTTCAAGTCAAGGAAAAATTATTTCAGACCTAAAAAACACATTTTTGTTCAGGGTTCACTAGATATCTACCGCTCCCGGCCCGCCGTCCAACCAAAAATGAAGACTTTCTTCGAAGTGTCGGCAGCTGGATCATGACAGTCCTCATGACACCATAGGAGATGAGATAATAGGGGTGGCTCAACTTACCTGTATGCTCAACTAACCTCACTACAGTTGGACCACAAGCGGACCAGTTCTGGTCTGTCTTCATGTGTGTCCATTATCAACATCAAGATATTGTCGTTGCTGTCGTTGCTGCTTCTGTCTTATGAGGTTCCCCGTCAGCCTTCGTCAAGCTGCAAGACCATCCCGAGTACCTGACCACTGTCCAGTGGCATGTGCACAGCACGCAGCGCCGACGCACTATTACTCCCATATAGGTGGCAGCACAAATCAGCTAGATCGGCTTATGTTATAGGTGGCAGCACACATGGCCCATGTAAATGTCAATTCTTGGTATAGACGGCAGCATACGGCAGAACGTCACGTGTTAGTCTGAAACGAGCTCAAGCCGATTTGGACCCTGCTGCATTAAGTAATAGAACATGCCCATGAGCCTTATTAGAAAATAAAATTAACCTGCACCGTCTCTCCGGTCAGACAGTCACACCAAGTCCCGTGGGGGTTCTTGAAGTCCCCTTCTAACTTCCAAACTAACCGGTCTATCAATGCGAGCCGGGTATCAATCGAAAGTCATCGATGAGAAGGGCCAGAAAATAGCCTCATTTGGATTTTGAGATAATTTTTAGACTGAAAACGTGGTTTTTCAGCACAAATTTCCTTTTCAAGCGCATTTTATATCTCCATTTCTGGTAAAGACAAAGTTAAAACGCGTTGCCATTTGAGAGCTAATTACTAGGGTGGATTGAATACAACTTTTTTTTCGCAAATCAACTTCCGCGGGCTCAAAACACGTGCGCGTGCATCGGTAGAGACAAGACAACACGATTGCAAAATATATAATATGTTCTAGATACTGCGCACGAATCGTTTTCAAAAATATTTCTTCGCCGCCAGGCGTCGAAGTCTCCATTGATTGAAGCATGGCACGTAAAAAGATAGCACCACGCGCGTCGGACTCCGCAGCTGGCGCGGACCCCTCTAACGTGTCGCACGTGAATAATGGCTGGAAACACGATCTCCGGAAGGGACTGCCGGCGTCTCCTTGTCAGTGTGAGTCATTTGGCATCCTGAGACGCGATCAGGTCCAGTGCAGTATGTGAGCTCAGCAAAGAGCGAGCGTGTCGAGATCTGCAACGCCAGTGTGCAGTGGGTCGTGATTCGTGCGTAGTGTTGCGCGCCGAGTGAGTTGACCGCGACGTTCAGGTCGTGTTAAGTGTTGCATACAAAGACTTATAATCCGAGATCAAAAGACATGAGCAATCCAGGACCATCGACCAGGCAAAAAACACAGCATCCTTCATTGAAAACACGCCCTGCTGCTCTTCCAAAAAACCAGCTACCATGCAAAATGGACGTTTATTCGTTCTACGTAAAGACACGCGACCAAATGACGAGTGCTAGTGGCAAGAAACCGACAAGACGAGAGGTCGCTGAAGTCGTTAAAGATGCTATTATTGAAACATGGGATAGAGCTAATCTCATCAGCTGGTCGGACGAAGGGGAAAAGACGAACATCATTAGCGAAGACAGGATTGTTCGTAACATCGAAAGCCTAGCTGGGATGGGTTTGGACCTCAAGAAGTGGTCCTCAGGGCGGAAGAAAGGCAAAGGTGAAAAGTACACAGGTAAAATGCAGGCATACGATGGCTTATTCGACATCATGTGGTGCCGGTGTGACGTTACTAATACTGACGTTCCGTGTGCCCGATGTCCCGCTGCTAAGAGGGTCCCAGCCAAAGAGGTGGCTTTTCTGGTGGATCAGAGAACAGAGAGGAAACTGCACATAGGAGGCATTGACCGGAAAACAACCGAGGAAAATATCCGGAGACAAAAGAAAAGAGGGACGGGAAAGAAACAGTTGGACAAAAAGGGCGTGCAGCAGAGTTCAGAGGCGAAGCAGCTCAGTGACATGGACGCAGACGTGGAAGAGAGCAGTGAGGACTCTGAAATGGATGGTGTGGAGGAGGCTGGTGCTAGCTATTCTGATTCGCTAAGCTCTGATGACGACGTCTGTGGTAGTGGAGGACAAAACCACCGACAGCTTCCCAACTTCTCGCGAATGTGTGATCGGTATGGTACCTCTGACCGCTCCGCTGCCGGCTTGCTGAACGCAGCTCTAGTAGATTATGGGATAATCACACACAACAGCAAGGCTGAGCTGGTTGACCGCAATAAAATCCGGCGACAGAGAGACAAATGGGGTAAGAAGGAAGTGGATGAGAGCTCAAAGGAAAACCGACGTGATCGCCTGGTGGGATTTTATTATGATGGTAGGGAAGATATAACGCTGAATAGAGTGGGTAACAAGAACAAGATGGTCAAAGAACTGCATGAAGTAGTCGTTGCTGAACCAGGCCACCGGTACGTCGACCATGTGTCTCCACAGAGCGCCGGTGCTGCGGACATAGCCAAAGAGATGTTGGCTGTCATTCAGGAAAATGATGCCCATCCAGTGGTGATAGGGTCGGACGGCACATCGGTGAATACAGGCCGCAATAGCGGTGTTAACAGGAGGATTGAATTGGGTGTTGGTCGTCCTCTCCAGCAAGCTATTTGCGGCATACACACCAACGAACTGACGCTCAGACACGTGTTCAAGGACGCTGATGGCGAGACGAGTGGCCCGTCCTCCTTCAAAGGGCCGATTGGTAAGGCCATTCAGGGTGATTTGACTGCACTGCCCCTTGCTCAGTTTAAGCCTGTGAGGGGTCAAGTGCCTCCCATTCCAGCCGATGTTCTGAAGGAGATGAACAAAGACCAGCAGTACCTGTGCAACATGTGCATGGCAGTCCAAGCAGGACCAGGACAAGTCCTCCAGCGTGTGCTGTCTGCAGACCCTGGTCCAATCCATCAGGCCCGCTGGGTGACTCTGGCGAACAGGATCCTCCGCCTGTACGTGTCGACGGAGTCGCCAACGCCGAAGCTAGTGAGGGTGGTGTTCATGATACTGAACCAGTACGTCCCTGGGTGGTTTATGTACAGAGTTCGCCCACACATCAGTGATGGAGCTAAAAACTTGTTCGAACTGATCCGTCTGTCGAGGAAGTTGCCTGAAGATGACCGCAACATTGTGCAAAAGGTTCTGAAACGCAACGGGTTCTGGGCACACAGTGAGAACATCCTCGCCGCCATGCTGACCGACAGCCGACAGGAGACGAGGGTGGCGGCCGTGGAGCGGATCAGGATGTGCCGAGCCAAGAGACGCGAGGACGATGACCCGGATGACATCAGACAGTTCGTCGTTCCGGACATCAACTTCGATGCCGATGACTACCAAGAAATGATCGACTGGACAAATGCAACAGAGCCACCACTGACCATGGACATGTCAGACGAGGAAATCACAGCGGCTGTGCAATGTGAACACCCCATGGACTTCAGCGCATTTCCATGTCACTCACAAGGCGTGGAACGTTGGGTAAAGGAGGTGACAGATGCGGCACAGAAGAAGGCCGGGTACTCGGCACGCCATGCTCTGATTCTGGCCAAAGCACGGTCCAGAGCCGATCTTCCGGTGATGGATACAAAGAAGGACTTTACAGCTGGCTTCAGGGAGCCGGTCGTTCCTGAGTTCAGCTTCGCCATTCTGAGGTGACCTGTCGCCATGATTTGGTACCATAATCTATTGCCATGCGTTGAAAGTTGAAAGTGTTTCCTAGACAAAACGCACAGCCGATATTCAGGACGTCTGTTGATGATTGAAATGATGGTTTAGTTGATATGGTGTGTTTAAATGGTTGCAAGTACAGAGTTAGGCAGACTCGTATTTATGTTCCTACATAGATGGTGGTGATCACAAGTTTCCGAAAACTGCAATGCAATAACTGCAATAAACCTCGGTTGAACGTATCTCTTGTTATGCAAAACTGAAAACGTGGCCAAAAATATAAATATTGTGCACCTCTAATCACGTAATTGTTGCTGACGGTTCATTACATAATTAAAGCTTCGGTGTTATAGACATGCAGACACTAGTAAGCTTGGCAACGGTAGCCGAGAATTAGTGGGGGAATAGCGTGAACAAGACTTATGGTGTTATGTTCTTATAACAAGGCAAAGACTAATGGAGACTTCAACGCTTGGCGGGGCTAAGAACCGTTTCAAAAACGTTTCGTGCGCGGTATCTAGAATATTTTTGAAAAATGTTTAGCCGCGATTTTCCGTCTATTAACATTCACGCGCACGCGTTTTGACCCCGCGGAGGTTGGTTTATAATTTTCGATCCACCCTACTAATTACACATCGAAGTTACAAAAATCGTCGCATTGGATCATCATGGGCCAAGATCGGCAGTGGCATTAGTTCATTGATCTGATCTCAAGCACAAATCCAAGACATACCTATGTCTTGTAAGCAAAGTTAACTTGTGATGATGTGGTAAGCTTAATTTCAATATATTTTGACGCGTATGAGTCTGAAGAAGGAAACAAAAGTGCTATAGGATAGTGGCCTAGTCCTAGGTCATTGTACTATGGTAATTTTCAAGGATATTCTGATGACCTTGAGCTTGACTATGATTCAGAGTTTTTATCCCATTGCATAATGAAGTGCAATGCAAGCTTGATCCTATGTAAGCCATGCAAACTTGTAATAAACCATACAAACAGCAGTGTCTAAATAGGCTTTGCCCACCTAGCGCCATGTATCTTAACCTGACGGACTTGACGGACGTCAATCAAATTGGAACAAGAACTTCCCCTCAAATGCCTGCATATGACATGTGAAAAAAATTAGGTTAGAAGAACATGTATATTACAAAAATAGGAAAATATGTCCAACATTAGCCGTGAAATCAGGTCACTGGCCTGACATTAAATATAAATCCGATAAATATGTTTTGTAGGCACTGCCTAATTGTATTCACGTACCAAGTTTGATTTCAAGATGTTGTCATTTAGATCAGTTATCGATATCGAAGCATTTTTGGAGGTGGTTCTCTTTGGCCTGAGCTAGGTCAATGACTTCACACGACCAGAGGTTGAAACTTGCACATCAGACACAAAAAGATGAAGGAAAATGCACTGTACATTATCATGTGCTGCTTGCGGCCATTTTTTGTCTATTTTTTGTCTATCGCGGAAAAAGCCTTCCAGATAGGGACGTAGAAAGGCCCCCTGAGACGGTGCGGGTTAATAGTGCTGAAATAATTAAAATTTCCTTGAAAAATCAGTTCACTGGCTGACATGAAACCTGAAAGTTGCTTCGCGGCTATGAAAAACCGGCGCAATTCGGCTCATCGCCGTGTGGCGTAACCGATGGGACATTCGTGGCGTAACCGATGAGACATTCGTGGCGTAACCGATGGGACATTCGTGGCGTAACCGATGGGACATTCGTGGCGTAACCGATGGGACATTCGTGGCGTAACCGATGGGACATTCGTGGCGTAACCGATGGGACATTCGTGGCGTAACCGATGAGACATTCGTGGCGTAACCGATGGGACATTCGTGGCGTAACCGATGGGACATTCGTGGCGTAACCGATGAGACATTCGTGGCGTAACCGATGGGACATTCGTGGCGTAACCGATGGGACATTCGTGGCGTAACCGATGGGACATTCGTGGCGTAACCGATGGGACATTCGTGGCGTAACCGATGGGACATTCGTGGCGTAACCGATGGGACATTCGTGGCGTAACCGATGGGACATTCGTGGCGTAACCGATGGGACATTCGTGGCGTAACCGATGGGACATTCGTGGCGTAACCGATGGGACATTCGTGGCGTAACCGATGGGATTCTGGCGTAACCGATGGGACATTCGTGGCGTAACCGATGGGACATTCGTGGCGTAACCGATGGGACATTCGTGGCGTAACCGATGGGACATTCGTGGCGTAACCGATGAGACATTCGTGGCGTAACCGATGGGACATTCGTGGCGTAACCGATGGGACATTCGTGGCGTAACCGATGGGACATTCGTGGCGTAACCGATGAGACATTCGTGGCGTAACCGATGAGACATTCGTGGCGTAACCGATGGGACATTCGTGGCGTAACCGATGGGACATTCGTGGCGTAACCGATGGGACATTCGTGGCGTAACCGATGGGACATTCGTGGCGTAACCGATGGGACATTCGTTGCCGATCTGATGATGTAAAGAGTTTGCAGATGTCTTTTTAGGTTGTTGACCTGTGGCGCTGTAAAGAGAAGCAGGAGGCCATGTTCCCCGAAATTGCGAATTGTCGGCGATTAGCGTCCCTGGCCGTACGTGGTTAATGGTAGGTGCGCTCGGTCGATATACGACTTAGCTAACTTGTTTACATAGCGAGATTATTCACGTCATTTGTCAAATTTGACCTCAGATGACTTGTTTGGGCTTATGAGTTACTCTGAGATGAAACTAGACCCAACAACTAGATATGGCATCGATCTCTATCCCTGGATAGTAGACGATATTGTTCTGCGGGCATTATTTTGGAAGTTTCAAAAGCGAAAGCAGTTTAATGTCGTCTGATTCTTGACCTACACGTCGAAATGTAATAAATCACATATCTTTAATTGCAAGATATCGAGAGATCAGTGCTGAACATTCAGTGCGTCGATATGTTATTATTTTCATATGGCGAATGATTAGGCGCTAAAATTATCCATTTTACCGAAAAAAATGACCTACTTGATGGGGAGGCTAACCGGTAACTCCATGTTTACAAGTTGGGTACAGTAGCGAAACCTTGACGCGTGAAACCACTTTCCCTTCATGTCACCAGCATTCTTTGTTTGGAACCGCTTGGAGAGAGGTGTCACGACCCGCTCTCCCTACACTGGGAAAGATTGCATGGTATGGCGCATATCCTCGCCTACCAAGAGCATTCAACCAATTTTCTCATCAGCGATTTAGAGATCGCACCATTCCGCCCCCAAAGTTTATCGAGTCCAATGGCAATGTTGAATGTTGCGAAACAAATCGAACGCTGGTCGATTTTCATAGCTACGGCTAATTAGATTACGTTAATGATACAAATTGCCTTAACAAATTAGGCATTAACAGCTTAGAATCGATCGTAGGTCACCTTGCAATAGTGCTACGTCTGTTTTGTTATGCATGTGCTGGTGCAGTGCTGACTTCCACCTCACAACTAATTGATGGACACTTCCGAAGTTAATGGTGGCTCTGGGCATGGGTGTAACCACTGGGGGGGGGGGGGGACATGTCCCCCAATTTCTGAAAAGTGGCGATTTGTCCCCATCAATTTTGTCCATGTCTCCCCAAGCTTCACCTACCTAAGCATCATCGCCGGAAAATTATACTTAATCATTTATAAAGTGAAAATATATATGCAAGATAATCACCAAAAATACTAAAAGCAGATCTAGCCAATCAACGAGCTTCACAGGCTATCTGTCGTCACGAAATCACCGAATGGTAAATCAGCAAATGTTAGAAATTTCTGCTTCCAGGCCATTCTTGAATAACATGAACCTTGACCATCTTCTGTTTTCGCTTCGGTGGAAAATTGTGTTCTCCTGGGCAACAAATTTGCATTATCGCAAGGCTTTATACGTTTTACGTTGCTTTCCCCTGCTCAAATATTGATATATCTTGAACAAATGCGACTCTGGGTGTCCTTGGGTATCTTCAAGACCATTGAGGGAAGTCATGGGCAGCCTTAAGCACGTACGTCAAGTTAACGTATTCGTATTCGTATTCAGCGACGTGTTCGCCAGAGGCGTATTTGTATTGGCATCGGCATTCAGTGACGAGTTTATGATCGTTCGAATCAATTATCACAAATGCTTGTACTGAACACGCTGGAAGGAACTACATAGGTCACACATTACCACTTTAACGGTCAAGGTTCAACGCAAACCGGTTTCTTCGGTCGCCTCCCCTTTTTTCGTTTTCACCCAAACCTGCCCAAATCTGGTAACAAGCAATAGCCTGTGGTGAACCATCGTGCAACATTTAAAATCGGTGCATGTCAAGGTCAAACTTCTAGGTCAAAGGTTAGCTTGATTTATTAGATGGCGATATTGAAGCGATATCGACCGAACGCGAGGTTCGGTTGCTATCGCTTCAATTTCCATAAAATGGGCGTCATTCGACGTGGCTTGTTATGCAGTATCAGAAAGCTAAACAATCGAATTATTTGTTTTCAAGGACAAAGGCCAAGCTGATCCTTCGGTCGCCTAATTTTCGTTTCGTTTTCTCTCAAACCTATCCAAATATGGTATCAAGCAATAACCAGTGGTGAACACTCAAGTAACATTTAAAACCGGGACATGTCAAGGTCAAAGGTTTGATTGAGTTCTTCGATGCCCTCGCGTTTCATCGCTATGGCTTCAAGTTGCAGAAAACGAATGTCATTCGTGTTGTGTCATTCGTGTTGTCTTGTTGTGCAGTATCAGACAGTTGATATTTCGATATAATCTCGACGGGTCAAAATTCAAGCTGATTTCTTCGGTGTGTCGCTTCACATTCTTTTTGTGGTTTTCGCCCAAGCCTACCCAGATCCACTATCAAGCGACAGCCCATGGTGAACCATCGAGTAACATTTTTAAACCGGAAAATGTCAAGGTCAAACCTCGAGGTCAAAGACTATATTGACTTTTTGAAGTCCTCGCGGTTCGTCGCTATGGGTTTGATTTGCACCAAGTGGGTGTCATTCACCGTGGCTTGTGCCGTATTATAATGTTACCAAATAGAACTAATTTCTAAGTTCAAAGGTCAAACCGATTTCATTGGTCGCCTCGCATTTTTTCCTCGCCCTAACCTACCTACATCTGGTATCAAGCAATGTTACCTAAAAAATGTTACCTCGAGTAACATTTCAAACCGGGACATGTCAATGTCAAACCACAAGACCGAAGGTTAGCTTAAAGTGTTCGAAGGCCTCGCACGTCATCGCTATCTTCAATTTTCATCAAGTAGAGTCATCTGACGTGCCGTGTGGTACTCTAGCAAACTGTTCAGAAATCACATTAATTTTCAAAGTCAAAGGTCGAACTCATTTCTTCGGTCGCCCCGCGTTTCTTCGTTTTCTCCCAAAGCTACCCATGCTTGGTATCAAGAGATAGCCCGTGGACAACCCTCGAGTAACATTTCAACCCGGGACATGCCAGATCAAGCTTCAAGCTCAAAGGTTAGTTTAATTTTCAGAGTCCTCGCGTTTTGTGGCTATGGCTTCAATTTGCATTATATGGGTGACATTCGACGTGGCTTGCCGTACGGTATCAGAATGTTGAGATATCGAAATAATTGCAAAGGTGTCGAAGGTCCGGCGTGTGTACAATGATTAAGTGTAATAGGAATAGGAGGGTCGAACCTATTTTTCTTTGCAGCCGTTGTGATAACAAGCACTCGTATCCTATATGACTAGGGGCTTCCCAAATATATCCGTCATAACCTGCTCGGACGGTGTTCTCATCGCTGGTTTTTAATTTAAGCTGCCACATTGCTGTTCCGGACATATAAAATATATAACTTTTCAAAAACACAGGGTGGCCGTGTAGTGCACACACTGAGTAATTCCCGGGTACGCAGGGTGGCCGTGTAATGCACACACTGACTAATTCCCGGGCACGCAGGGTGGCCGTGTAGTGCACACACTGACTAATTCCCGGGCACGCAGGGTGGCCGTGTAGTGCACACACTGACTAATTCCCGGGCACGCAGGGTGGCCGTGTAGTGCACACACCGACTAATTCCCGGGCACGCAGGGTGGCCGTGTAGTGCACACACTGACTAATTCCCGGGCACGCAGGGTGGTCGTGTAGTGCACACACTGACTAATTCCCGGGCACGCAAGGTGGCCGTGTAGCGCACACACTGACTAATTCCCGGGCACGCAGGGTGGCCGTGTAGTGCACACACTGACTAATTCCCGGGCACGCAGGGTGGCCGTGTAGTGCACACACTAACTAATTCCCGGGCACGTAGGGTGGCCGTGTAATGCACACACTGACTAATTCCCGGGCACGCAGGGTGGCCGTGTAATGCACACACTGACTAATTTCCGGGCACGCAGGGTGGCCGTGTAGTGCACACACTGACTAATTCCCGGGCACGCAGGGTGGCCGTGTAGTGCACACACTGACTAATTCCCGGGCACGCAGGGTGGCCGTGTAATGCACACACCGACTAATTCCCCAGTCAACAGGAGAGTTCGCACCGCGCGCACCATTCTTGAACGTTTCTAATTGTATTGCATTGTATTGCATTTGACATCGTGTGGCTATCCACTTTACAGTGGCTATTTTTGCCCCGAGTCAGAAAGATCGACATGCGTGAAACATACACACGATGAAGCGAGTAAATGGGTTGCAACGGCGACGCGACACAATGCGATGAATAGCAAGACACCAGCACTCAAGTAGGCGATGCATCGAGCAGGAGGCGCTTCATCGATCTGGTGAATCACCCGCGAGACATGGTATAACTCATTAGGAAGTCGGCTGCATACAAATGAGCCGTGATGGTAGAAGTGCCGATTTCGGACATCGGTTCTGAGGCATGGAACATGGAGTAATCTGTCCTGTCTGATACTTCGACCTCTGAGGTCGCGACTTTCCAGAAATTCTGCCACGAGCGACCCGGTTCACGGCGATCGAGCACCTTGTGAGCGAGGTATGATGTGGATAAATATGTCAACTTCGGTGCAGGCAACCACCCTAACAGGTCACACAGGTCACACTGTGACTCAGCAGGAGAAGGACTTAGGTGTTATTTTGAACACAAAATTGGGGGCATCAGAACAGACCAAAGAAGCCAGGAAGAAGGCACTAAGAATGCTTGGGGAAATACAGAGGAATGTGTCATACAAAAGTGAGGAGGTCATCAGGAAGCTTTACTGTGCATATGTCAGGCCACATTTGGAATACTGTGTCCAAGCTTGGTCCCCTAGTTATGAGAAAGATTGTTGGCTTTTAGAGACAGTACAAAAGTGGGCAACAAAAATGGTTAATGGTATAGGCAACCTGGCATATGAGGAAAGATTGAAGAAATTGAATATGTTTTCACTTAGATATAGAAGGCTGAGAGGAGATCTCATCGAGGTTTTTAAACTTGTTCATGGTCAGGAACAGGGATATCTCAGGGAAATGTTTGAATTTAACAGAAATGGTGCAATTAGAGGTCATAAATTCAAAATTAAAGTTAATCACAGCAGGACAAGGTTAAGACAGTCTTTCTTCACCAACAGGGTAGTAGAACACTGGAACCAGCTGCCAGGAACCATTGTCAGTAGCAACACACTGAACATCTTTAAAAACGGCATAGACAATCATAAGAATAGGGGGCTTGTTTTTCTGTATTCCAGGGAGGGTTGATCGACAGATTTGGTGGGAAGCTGGTCCAGTGTCCAAAGTGCAACCAAGAAGGGCCCTTGTGGCTCATAGTTGCACTGATCTTTTATGTCTTTATGTCTTTAGGTCAGATACGTGGTCGAATTTGCGTCGGCCGAAAATCACGGGCTCTCGAATGATACCTGTTTCGGTTTGATATGGGCGAAAAGGAAAAAGCATGATAATTCACCGTAGGAATCGGTTTGATCTTGATCTTAAAGGTGACTTGAATCCTGACGGGTTCAAGTCACCTTTTAACCCACACAGTACGAGGAACAACTTGACTTCCCCGTGACGTTTTCTGAGGTGAGCCTTGGACCGCCCAAGCTATTGCTTTGAAGTTTGGCATACATTCCGTTTCACGCGCCGTTGATGGTGACACACCCTAGTGTTCACCTCTGTATTGTATCCGCCGTCATTCGTACCGATGTCCCGTGGAATCAACAAATTCGACCAGTAGGATTTTTTTTCCCAATTTCATACGCGTCGTATATAGTTCATAATGCAACGCATGCACCGGAGCATGCAGAGCAACACAAGATGTGCACAGAAATAACACGAATAAGCCGAGTGGAGAAATATGGAATATAAATCGCTGTATTCAGATTAGACAGACTACAATCCAGGTGCTCTTTTCACAAGGAATGCGACATTCACGAGTGGAGAACACAGAGTACGGAACATGGTACAGAGCATGGAGTGGGAAAGAAGTTCGCGAGTGACAACATTCAATTGTCCAGATCCGCGACACCTCGGCATGTATTAAATTGGCGTAGGAAACCAACACCAACCCCACACTAACTAGTCGGATACCAGAGGCCAGACTGTAGCATGGGGCTCACCACGAGCGAATCCAGGATTTTGGAATGGGGAGGGGAAGTAGGTACACACAGTGTCATCACAGATAAGATATCCGATTGTGAGCCACCAGCAATGGTGTAGAGATACGTTGAAGCAAATCTATATGCGTATTTCTACTTCATAGTACAATTTTCAGCACAGTAGGTATTCATTTTCATGACAAGTTCAATCCAGGTCTATTCAGTTTGGAGGGACATGGCTCCGTGAAGAACATGGGCCATTCACTGACCATGTGATTTAGTAGCGAGGTAAAGTATGTGCATAGTTGGAAGGAAAATATAAGTTGCATCGTCTTCATAATCATGCAGAGGTGTTTACAATCGAAGGGTCAATTAGTTCAATAAACTATCGACGTCGTGGTTTTAGGCAAGATCAATTGCTGATATCCGGTGAACATGACTGCACCTCGAACCGTCGGTAATTAACCTGAGAGTCACTGGGTGGGTGACTCCCCCCCCCCCCTTGTTTTCTTCTGCCATAACAGTCAAACGAACTGCGACAGCAGCTCGACACTTTCAGTGCTTTTGAATACCTATATTACTAGGGCGTGTTGTGTAAAAACTTGACCGTAAGGACATCATAGGTCATATTCTAATGACGTCATGAAGTAGTTTGCAACCACCCGATTAAATTATGGCTGTGTTGGCTGTGATACACAGATGGCTGTGTTGGTGTGATAATCCAGTACGTTGTCACCCAGTGGTGTATTTCGAGTACCATTTTTGCGTCTGTGATGTGTTCATTAAACCGTTCTCAAATGTTGCGTTTGAATTCTCCAATATGGGTCTGAGTGTTGTTTATTTGTGCGCATATGTTGGAAGTGATGATGTAGACGGTGTCGTCTACATCATCCATATCATACTTTTTTTCTTTTCTTTTATAAATTTAATCCGAGTTCTTGTTGGGGTGGCTTTATGAACCAGGGTCCTATTGCTAAGCAGAGTATGTTGCGTGAACCCTGGCCCCACCACCCGATCCATACTTATACTTGCTACATCAGCTACATCATCAACGCGTAGACACCGTGTATAATCTTCATCACTGTAGAAAAAGGCTTGGCAGCGAAATATATCCGAGTAATCGAAGGTACTTTTGGACTATTTTACAATCTGACTGTAATGAGCTTAAAATCAAGACTTATCATCACACTACCGAACATAATGCTCAAGACAGTGCTTCAAGAGTTAAATACTTTATTCATTTCATTCAAATATGATGATCGCTTAGGATTCGAAAAGATATTCAAGTCGTTATATAATCGATATATCAGTTCTGAAAATATCCTTACCTGTGAGGTCATCATAGGTCAAGCATACATACGTCTGTTTTCAGGTACAGTGCCAGATCATATTATGATGATATCACCAACTCGATCGCAGGTGCTGCTTTTACCCCCTGAAGTGGTTGCTTGTTGCCATCCGACGCGATGTAACCACATTACATTGGCAGGCCAATCCAACTGTAATGATTTCAGAGAGGTCAGTGTCTACCCCGTGACCTCAAGTAAGACATACTGGGTACGACAGAACACGAGAGAGAGAGAGAGAGAGAGAGAGAGAGAGAGAGAGAGAGAGAGAGAGAGAGAGAGAGAGAGAGAGAGAGAGAGAGAGAGAGAGAGAGAGAGAGAGAGAGAGAGAGAGAGAGAGAGTATATATATATATATATATATATATATATATATATATATATATATATATATATATATATATATATATATATATATATATATATATATATATATATATATATATATATATATATATATATATATATATATATATATATATATATATATATATATATATATATATATATATATATATATATATATATATATATATATATATATATATATATATATATATATATATATATATATATATATATATATATATATATATATATATATATATATATATATATATATATATATATATATATATATATATATAGAGAGAAGAGAGAGAGAGAGAGAGAGAGAGAGAGAGAGAGAGAGAGAGAGAGAGAGAGAGAGAGAGAGAGAGAGAGAGAGAGAGAGAGAGAGAGAGAGAGAGAGAGAGATAGAGGGGGGGGGAGAGATAGTATTATGTGGTATATATGAAAGTGTAAGTCCTTTTTTTCGAGCTTCTCTTAGAACTGTAACCTATAAACATGCAACGCATTGCACACCGAACCAAAACGACAATTTGGCATCTTTTCCCCAGATGACCTCACTTGACCCGAGAACAACAAGTCCAAATTGCATACTTATTCGCATATAATGCATGCATCGATCATGCATGTGCGGAACTAGCGAACTAATTGCAAGCGCAATCATTCGCATAAGCCCAGTCCCGGACTTAAATATCTCAACATCAACAAAAAGAATCGGAATCATGCCATTTTATTGTGACTTGCCGGATTCTGTACAGTTTTATAGGAAGAAAATAAAGTTGTTTTGTTTTTGCAGACAAAAAAGTTTTTTCCTCCAAAATCTTCCCTTCATTTGGTAGAAAAAAGAAAGAGAAGAACATCAACAGGCTGCCTATGGATCCGTAGACAGCCTAACCCTCACACACGATGACAGCCGTTTAATGTATCACGACAGGAATATCACATTGATAAACTGAACAATATAATGGGCGTAAGATGAAGCAGATATAATACAACAGTGTAACTGAGACAAAGGCGGTACTTCACCGGCCGAGATCGTGCAGTTTGGGCGACACCGAACCACCGGAGCACTTCCTCGACCATATCCTCATGGCAACACAAAGCCTAACCGGCGATAGCTGTTCGCACATCAAATGTGCCACACATCTCCATGGCAAGCACGTTTCGCTGCCGCTTGGAGCACTCCAACACACAGTGATGGCCCAGGCCCAGCAATGCGACCCAGATATGTAGGTATGGTGTCAAGTCTCCTCCGAACTACAACCGGAACCGCCCGTCGCAACGCGCCGTACGCCACTCATATCGACTGATGCCATGTGCCGTCGGCGTTCGCCGTCCGTGCATCGCAGCTCGAGCACAGATACGCCCGAGGGCATGGCAAGATCAGTCCTCAAGGTTGACCTTTAACCCCGTCGGAGGTCGTCGTCACGTGACCGTCTGAAAGGCAGCCCCGCAGGGAAGTAGTCTGCTGTCTGAAGCAATACAATTCCTTCCGTATGATAATGGGTGAAGGATTGTACACGTGGGGAATTGAGTATAAGCGCCTTCGAAGTTTGCAGGGCTGGGGTTGTCTGCGAGCATCTTCTGCCCTACCATTTGCGTCATTAAGTGGAAGTTGAAATTTTCACAACTGGTGGGGAAACACAAACTTGACAAAGCACCGACCACCCCACCAACAGTAATGGCTCCTACTGTAATCGGAGGAACAAGGCACCTTTGACAACCAGAATGGTAGTTGAAATTCGGTACATAAAATAATGCTATGCTACAGCAAGCAGGGCAGCAGGGGCGGGCAGGACCAGGAGCCTCCAGGAGAGCCATACCCCGTCCACCCAACAAACCGATTTTTACTCACATTTTGCACCAAAATGGAATTTTCGCGAAATCCGAGAACATTTTATGAGATAAATATTATCTTAAGTATACCTCACGAATGCTGTTCAAATCTCATGAGTTTTTCAAAACCGGATATATTTTTGTGAAATTTCCTCCCCAAGCCAGGCTTCTGGAGTCGCCACTGCAGAGCAGTCATATAACTTCGTGATCAATCGCAAGTCAAATCGAACTCCGAAATTGTGGTGAAAAAAAAATGATATTGCATCCGATCCACGTCGAATCCAATCCGAAGACTGTGCGGATGATCGCATCCCTGTTGCATCATACTAGGCACTAGGCACTGCGCCATTATTGCATGAGCAAGGGGCGTCACATCTTCTTGGCCGACCTCACTTAAAAGCTAACATATTAGATGTTTAACTGAACTAGAAATGCACCTCAGGATTTCAATTTGTTCTCCGATAGCGTATCTATCCACAAGTTTCACGTTTGCGGGTTATTTGCTGCGAAAAAGTAGCAATATGTCAAAGGTACAACGGAAATGTTTTTACTGGCAAGATGAGCATTTACGACAGAATTAAATAAATACTGCAATTGATGCGATCGTTCTAAAACCTTGTGGTGCCGACGTCACAGGTGATGAGTCGGGGAAGTGGCGAGGCGGCATTTCGGCTATTTCACAAAATAAATGAATGCCGCCATCGTTATTAAGCAAAACAGTGAAACTTCCCAGGAAGCAAGGCCTTAGAGACTATGAAGCTTGTTCATTGCGCACGGCCGGTGTTTGGAGCTACATCACAGAAGGAGGGAGTGATACGGCAGGGGCGGACCTGAGGGCGGCATCATAGGCGCACTCAGAGGACTTGACTTCTAACTCAATGTCAAAGACAAAGGCAAAGACGTATATTCCGGCCATCCACAAAGTCAGTCCAGCCCCACGCTCAAATGCTGCCCCAGGCGGCGATTGAACAGGGAAAATGGCAGACGCTTCAGCTCGTGCGGCAGCTCGCTATACAGAGCAGGGCCTCAAGAGCAAAAACGGCGCCTGCCCGTCTCTGTCCGCGATCTGGAGACGTACAGGTCCCGGTCCTGACGGTTGTGGCGGTCACGGTGCTCTGCTACTGTGGTGATGGTACCGGCTGACGAAGCCGGCTCCTGCAGACGGCGCACCTTGTAAAGCACGCACAGCATGTGGTATGAGGCCAAGTTCTCGGCGCTCATCCAGCCAAGGTGCTCTAACAGATCCGCGACATGGTCAAATTTATTTCGTCCGAAAATATTTTTTGCTCCAAAGTTAATAATGTTTGCATCCCAAACAAATGTTGATCGCGAAACGTTACCGTGAAGTTGGCAAGATTGCGTAACTTTTGTTGGCTGTCAAATATCATAAGCTGGATTTTCTCCGCATTTACTTTCAGACCGTTTCCGCAGAACCAAATGTCAAGGGAGGCCAGGATGTGCTCCAACTTGGGAACGACACTTTGGATGCGAGTTTTGTTTCCAGTCACCAAAATTTGTGTCATCTGCATACTGAATAACTACTGCGCCCTCAGCGAACAGACTGAGGTCGTTGGCGAAGACGCAGTAGAGTAATGGGCCGAGAGATGAGCCTTGAAAAACTCCGATGTTGTTAGGAAGTGACACGGAGTCCATGCTGCGTCAGTGAGGTTAACACTCTTTTTTTAACATTATCAACTCATGCATCACAAGCTGTGAACTGCCACCGTCATGGAAAACGGCGATGGTAAAACCCCTGTACAAAAGTGGTAACACAAACGACCCACACAGCTACAGGCCAATATCGATATTGCCAGTGGTCGAAAAACTCTGCGAGCGTGTCGTGTGTACACAACTGATATACTATCTGACTAGTCATCATCTACTGTGCCCAGAACAGTACGGTTTCCGGCCCGGCCTGTCTACCGAGATGGCTCTGCTAGACACGGTCATCCACGCTACCCTCAAAATCGACCAAGGCGAGATCACTCCACTGGTTGCAGCTGACACATCAAAGGCGTTCGACAGCGTAGAGCATAGCCGCCTCATGGACAAGCTCGGATGGTACGGCGTCAACTCCGAATGGTTCCGAGCGTGGCTTGAGGGCCGTTCGCAAACGGTGAAGGATTCTAGCCCTCTGTCGGTGACACATGGTGTGGTGCAGGGTTCCATCTTGGGCCCGGTCATGTTCCTAATATTATCCAATGACCTCCCACAACATATCCCACACGGCAAGATTTTTATGTATGCTGATGATGTCCAGTTCCTCAACTCCTGGAAGCGAAACGAAATCACAGCCATTAGCCAACGATTGAATAAATCAAGCATACACCTGTGGAATTCTCTGTACGTATGGGCCAGTTGGAAATAGTACCGACGAAGTCTGTGAAATTACTTGGCGTGAAAATTGACTCACACCTGTCCTGGGATGTGCATGTATCTACTGTTGTGCGTCTGTGTAACCGCATACTCATTGGACTCGCTAGACTGCGTCATAAGTTTTCTCACGTTACGAGACGGGTGCTAATTGAGGCACTCGTATTCCCCCACATAAGATACTGTGTGTCCGTCTGGGGAAGCTGTAGCAGAGCCCAGAAACGACGCATTCAGAAATGCATCATCTTTGGAGCAAGGATTGTCGCCGGCTTGCACTACCGAGATCATGTGTCGCCTACGTTGAAGGAACGAGGATGGCTCAAATTTGAGGATTTCATATCCGAGGCAGATGCTCACTCAGTTTTCAAAATTATGAACGAGTTCACTGGCTCAGAACTCATTCGGGGTCAATTAAACTGTCGCTCAACTGTCGCAACGGAGCACCAGGGCCACGGCTAACGGCGAGCTCCAGGTACCACGATGCCGCACAGAATTCGCGCGCCGCTCCTTCATACCGAGAGCTTGCCGGACGTGGAACAATCTGTCTTCAGATGTGAGGAACTCAGGTGGCTACAATGTCTTCAAACGTAGGCTTTCGACCATGCTGCGCATGCCCGGGCTCTAATTTCCGGCCACCGGAACATCGCTTATATCAGCACTGTGATGCCACTCGTTGTTATCGTGAATGCTCGTGATGATGGTTTGTGCTGCATATTAGTGCACGTTTGTAACGGAAACTGAAAAACCCTGCTCGGGACGATCCGAAATACATTACATTACATTACTCTGGATATGGTTTTGGAGATAGGCCAAAAACCATGAAGTGTTGGTACCGGCTTAATTTGGTCAAGAGTTTTGAATGGTCGATCACATCAAAGCATTTGCTCAAGTCCAGGAGGAAAAGTAGGGACATCTCACCACGATCATTGGCTGATAGGTCCTGGTCGGATGTGGATGTCAGCGCGGCCTTCGTTGAGTGACGGGGGCGGAAACTGTGCTGGGTAGGAGAGAGGAGGTGGTTGCTGGATAGGTAGGCGTAGAGCTGCTGGTGGATTGCACGCTACACAATTTTTCCAATGACCGGAACAATGGAGATGGGCCAGTAGTAGTAGTAATGGATGGGCTGGTGGGATCACCGGATTTAAAGATGGGATGAACTAAGGAGTGCTTCCAGAAAATGGGGACGTCGGCAGTGGTGAGGCTGGAATTGACCAACTGCAGAATCACACTACCAATGACGTCAAAGCTCAGCCGAATCATACCCACGCTGATGCCGTCCCCACCACAGGCGGACGAGCTGTTCATGCCGAACACACTGACACGTAGCTCGGAGAGGGGCAGTGGCACTAGACAGAATGCACAGGCACCTACTCGTGGCAAACGGCAGGCCAAGGTCGGGAAAGCACCCTGACAAGCAACCTCGCCAGCAATGCGTGGTCCAACGCCAACAAAGTAATCGTTCAGCTGATCAGGCGTAGCGTCGGGAGCCTTACGATGGCCCTTGGCATCGCCTACGGTGGACCGAATTCGCTGCCACATGCCCCCTCGTCCGCTCTCCTGGATGCGCCTCTGCACGCCGCCAAGGGAGTCGCGCCGAATGGCAGAGCGCACCTGTCTATTGAACTCCATACACGGCAGAGCTGTGACCTGAGAAACGCAGCGCCTCCTGACGGCAGGCCATGAGATCTCTTGTTCTGTCCGACACCGCCGGGACGCTACGGTTCCGTATGCGCATCCGCCTAACTGGGGCGTGCTGGTCAAAAATCGGTAAAAAGCGACGCAGGAAGGCGTTCCACTTCAACGTAACCGTCTGCCAAATGAAACACCCTCCACCAGTCCACTGATATCAGGTCACGACTCAAAACAGTTTGGTCAATCCGGCGCAAGGCACGAGAGTGCACAGGGGAGGGGGGGTTAGGGGTTGAGGCTCGCTCCCCACACCAAAAAATGAGGGGTTGGGATTTCCCCCTCCCCTCTCCTCCTGCGACCACGGCAGGACGCAATGCGAATCGAGGAACATCGCGATACAAACGCGAACAAATTGTGCTGGCTAAAACGACAAAATCGCGAACCACAACGTTTCACAATTCTTCGTAAAAACGTCCAGTAGAAAACCGCTTGAATAAGTAGGTGTTCCAATTTGAAACAGCGAGTAATCAAACGAAAATTCGTTGAACAGCTTTTCGCATTGTTATCATCAGGCTTTGTAAGATCACAATTTAGATCGCCTCAGAAAATCAATCTACATGCTGGATGATCAATGCAAATCCGTTCGTACTGTGACTCGAGATCGGAGAAATCCGCTTTCAAGTCTGACGTATTGCGCCGGGGAGGGGCGGTACACAGTGAACCACCGCTTGCCATCCGGCTTCACCAAAGTCCACAATGACTCGAGCCTGCTGCTGGGTCGTGGTTCAACAGTCACTTTGAGCGGTGTCACGCTTGGGCCGTCCCTGGCGGCCACAGCCACACCACCGAAGCCTCGTTTGTCCGGCCGGTCCGCTCGGTTACTCCTTACTCGAAGGGAATCCCTTAGAGTATTTGCATGATCTTGCCTTAATTATCCGGCTCCCGATGGATAAATGTAGAAAAATGACACTTTTCTAGCCCGGACCAAGATAAGAAAATAATGGATATGCACCTGGAGGGGAATGTTCGAAACCTTCCATGAGGCCTCATCGGGTTTGAGAGCCTCTCATTTATGATTAACAATCGAGTTTGAGGTTACCCATGGGACCGCCGTATGCGTGCGTCGGGGCAGTTTTACACCCATTCATATCTTCACCGGGTCTACAGACGGTTATCATATGTTCAAAGCAGCATCACTTTCGACGTCACGACGTCTCTTCCGCAACTCCCGGGTCGTGCGTGACAGTTATCAGCAAACTCCCGGTCGTCATGTGTGACAAGTTATCAGCAACTCCCGGTCGTCGTGTGTGACAAGTTATCAGCAAACTCCCAGGTCGTCAGTGGTGACAAGTTATCAGCAAACTCCCAGGTCGTCAGTGTGTGACAAGTTATCGCAAACTCCCAGGTCGTCAGTGTGTGACAAGTTATCAGCAAACTCCCAGGTCGTCAGTGTGTGACAAGTTATCAGCAAACTCCCAGGTCGTCAGTGTGTGACAAGTTATCAGCAAACCCCCAGGTCGTCATTGTGTGACAAGTTATCAGCAAACTCCCAGGTCGTCAGTGTGTGACAAGTTATCAGCAAACTCCCAGGTCGTCAGTGTGTGACAAGTTATCAGCAAACTCCCAGGTCGTCAGTGTGTGACAAGTTATCAGCAAACCAAGCCATCATTATCAACTAGTTCGACTGGTTACAATTTACTGCTTGTTATTACTGGGCTCAAGCTGCTTGATCTTTCTTAGATCGCCATTCAATCAACTGGTTACCATTAAAATCAAATCTACTCGTCAAGAGAAGTTGACCGGGCCGCTGCGGCCCTCCAGGAGGCGCTGGCCGCCCGGCGGGCTGCCACTCCGCCGGCACCTCCCACGCCCTCTGAGGGCCGGCCAGCTGGGATGACATGACCGCTCGTCAGGCGGCCGGTACTGGTAAGGTTGGCGCGGAAGTGGTGCACGGCGGCACGGTATCCGGGCCGGCCAGTGCTGCGTGTGGCATGTGGCAACGCGTGGCGCGCACCGCCGCCGGTCGGATGAGCCAACCCAACCGCACAGTTGACCGGAGAGCCGCGGGACGCCTTTCGTTTTCGTCGCGGTGACGAGGCCATCCCTCTGCGGCATCATGCCGTTCCGCTTTCACCGCTGCCGATCGAACGTGTACCGTGCCGGAGGCGCGACCTTGCCCTTGGCGCGGCCGACCGGGTCGCCGGAGAGCGGGGCGTCGTCCGCGGTGACGGTGGCCGCCCGTTAGTCGTGGGTCGGGCTGTCGGTGACACGGTCACACTGTGGTCAGCTGGCTGAGGTTACCGAGAGGTGCCCACCACCGGTCCAGCACAGAGACCGCCGATACACCATCCGGACCACCGAGACACCTGGCGGACCACCGAAACACCAGCCGAACCACCGAGACACCTGGCGGACCACCGAGACACCATCCGGACCAGCGAGACACCTGACGGACCACCGAGACACCATCCGGACCACCGAGACACCTGGCGGACCACCGAAACACCAGCCGAACCACCGAGACACCTGGCGGACTACCGAGACACCATCCGGACCACCGAACATCACCGAAACATTCCAGGCACCGGCGTGATCACATCAGTACTTCAGAAATCCCGGATATCAGAAGAATCACCGGACCACTGGTGGATCCCTGTAACGATAGGTACGTTGTACAACATGTATGTGTTTCTCAAGCCGGACGGCAACCGTGCGCTTTCTGTCGCTCCAAGTACTTCTCAATTAACTTGATGAACTTGGTCTTGATTAGCCACAGATTGAGTCACTGCTGCAGTGAAAAGTTGCTTCAAAATGATGCCATAGCGGTGAAATAGATCTACAGGCAATGGATGCCGTTCAAAAGTCTCCAGATTTAACCTCGTTGGACTTTGATCATCATAAACTAGGCTGCCGCATGAAGTAGGCACTCGGCTCATCATGCACACAAGCTCCACGCCAAACCTTGTTCAGATTGGCCGAATAGATCTGGGCATGCTAAGATCGATATCCTGGTCAAATACGATGAACAATTGCCAAACTAAAGCTCAGTTATGTCGAACAACGAAATCTATCCGTAGTATTGCTGGAATGCATACACTTTCTCTCCTTGATCCACGGATATGTCTTGCTTGCAAAGGAGACTTATGCAATGAAGGCCACGCACTAACGCTTTCACGAGCTTAATCCGCAGTCTCTCTGGTCAGGTGGACAGACATTGACTTTCAAAAAGCCACAGACTCTTTCGAGCAAGTTGCGTATGCTGAAACACCCACATCTAAGCGGACAGTTATGCGTGCTGAAATACCCACACCCATAGCGGAAGGCTATGTGTCCGGAGGCACCCTCACGTTGGCGGAAAGCTATGCAGAACAGTGGTCGATAAGTGACCGATAAGTAGCCGACAAGTGGCCGAACAGTGGCCGATGTGATAAGTGCCGATGAGTGACCACTTGCAGCATGAACATCAGTCGTGTTTGCGGTCACATTTATATAATGAGACCACTAACCCAACCTCTAATGTATACGTTAAATGAGGATCGGGAGTATCGATTGGTGAAGACGGTTCGGTGCGTAAGTGGCCGGTTTGCACAGAACTACCCGGCAGGACATAGCTACGTGACAAGACATGACTTCTGACAGGACATAGCTACATGACAGAACATAACTACGTGACAGGACATAGCTACGTGACAGAACAAAACTACATAACAGGACATAACTACATGACAGGACATAACTACATGACGGGGCAAAGCTACGTGGCAGTACATAACTACTACATGACAGGACAGCCTATGTGACAGGATATAGCTACGTGACAGGACATGCTGCTACATGACAGGACATAACTGCGTGACAGGACATAACTACATCACGGGCCATAGCTACGTGGCAGTGCATGTCCACTACATGACAGGACATAGCTATGTGACATGATATAGCTACGTGACAGGACACAACTACTGCATGCCAGGAAATAACTACATGACGAGTCATAGCTACGTGGCAGTATATAACTACTACACGGCAGGACATAACTACGTAACAGAACATAACTACGTGACAGGACATAGCTACGCGACAGGACATAACTACATGGCAGGAAATAACTACATGACGGACCATAGCTACGTAACAGGGCATAACTGCATGACAGGACATATCTACCTGACGGACCATAGCTACGTGGTAGGAGATAACTACATGATAGGACATAGCTATGTGACAGGATAGAGCTACGTGACAGGACACAAATACTACATGACAGGACATAACTGCATCACCGGCGACTGGCTGGCTGTCTCTCATCCGACTGGACCGGCATCGATTACTTTCACTATAAAACTGCTTGGGTAAAGAAAACAAAAACGCCCACTTTAATAAAAATATGGTGGTGTAAGCTGCCAAAAAAACCAAATGAAGAGGCCAAACCCACTTGTGAATAATGGAATAGGTTGTTCAAAAGAAAAGTTTACTAATACTTGAAAGGTGTTATGGTCGGGCCAGACCGAATGGGACCGAGTGCCTTAAATGAACTTTAGCTACGGGTAAGGACGAAGTCCGAACTAGCCAACTTCCTTGTATGTGCGACAACAGTCTATCTGAGACATATCGCCCGGTCATCTCGCCCGGTCAGGTCAAATTCCACGGCTAGTTTATTAAAAGATGCTTTTTGTAAGTAAGTCCAAGGAAGTTTTGCAAATTGGCATACATATCAGTAGTAATTGACAGGAACATCAGTGATAATTGACATGAATATCAGCGGCAATTGACATGAAGATCAGTGGTAATTGACATATATAACAGTGGTAATTGACGTATATTCAGTGGTAAATGACATGAATATCGGTTGCAATTGACATGAAAATATCAGTTGTAATCGATATGAA
Source organism: Ashinkailepas kermadecensis (assembly GCA_034440615.1). Classification (NCBI taxonomy): domain Eukaryota; kingdom Metazoa; phylum Arthropoda; class Thecostraca; family Neolepadidae; genus Ashinkailepas; species Ashinkailepas kermadecensis. Next base: position 785,879 of record JAOTOM010005109.1, read on the forward strand.
TATCAGTGGTAATTGACATGAATATCACATGAAATTGACATGAATATTAGTGGTACCTCCCATCCGGTTATTAACACGCTCCGTCTCAGGGGGGGGTCATTATACACCCCTTCTGAGAATTTTCACAGATGAAAAAAAAACGGCGAGCAGCAGTGCGCCGACATTTTGGCACACCTTTTCTTACATCAATTTGACATGTGCGAAATGTTAGGGCCAGGTCTTCTACGCTCCACGAATAATTCAAGGTGAAGTGAGGTCACCTCCAAAAAAGTTCATCCAGTCGTCACGCTTTAATGGATTAAGACATTCGAATAAAACTTTCAGCGTTTCCTTATCTTTAGGGATGCAACAAAATGAACCAGATAAATTTCTCTTTTTTTCCGTTTTTGATGACGTATTAGTTTTGCATATTTGCCCATTATAGCTCAAATCGAAGATTCTGGCTAAAATAAGCATTTTACGACGGCAAGTTGACTTAAAGCAACGTTTCGCGGTCCGCTCTGAAAAAATCCATGAAAAAAAATCCAGAAAATTGAAAACTCAACCTTATAAAAATTTCAAAACACTCAAATCTTGATTTTTGGGTGGCAAACATTTTAGGGACATGGTCGATTTCGCCTTCCTTTTCTGATCCAAAATAATTTTGTTGTTAAAATCTCCCCCAATATGAATTCCCCGGAGCCAAATACATGTCAATCGTTATCACATAGATGCCCCTAGTGACGTCATTTTGGAAATCATATTTTGTGGGTGGTTTCGGTCCCTACTAGTCGAGCGCTTTCCGATGACACCATTCGTTTTCGTGCAACTTTTAGTTTGTAAATTAGAGGGGGAGTATATAAGGACCTCCCCCGAGGCGGGGTATGAGGATCTGACCAGGAAGACCGGAAAGGGTTAAGATGAAGAGATACTATCGGTGGTACCTCTCCTTCGGTTATTAAGATGAGGAGATAATATCACGACCACAATTCGTGTTTGACATTTGAAACGAATATCTAACACTCCCCAGATTTGTTTAAACATACCTTGATGCAGTTAGCCATGGCATGTCGTGTCTTCACCTTGACGATGCCTTGAACCACACATCGTGTTTGACAATACCGTGTTTGACAATATGTGCTTCCGGATGGTATATGGGTGACGTCGCGATCCCATTGAAACCGAGGGTTCTCAATTCAGTTCTGGTTTCGCCGCACCGCATGCATTTCCGGAACGCTTCTTGTCGCGAGTTCCGAGTGCCACTCCGTTCTATTCGCGCCGAGTATGCCTCATCGCAATATCAGCTAAAGACGATTGCCGCTTCTGCTGGTGCCTTGTCAGCCTTCGACTCACAGCCACCCGTCCCAAATGTTGACCAGTGCCTAGCTGGCAGGAGAAAAGGCAGTCACAGTTAGTTATGGTGATGTCAGAAGATACAGCTTATTTTATACTGGGTGGCTAAAACTAGGCACAACAATATAATATTTAAACCAAAACGTCAGCATAAAATCAGAGATTAAGGGGAATTCCACGACAGATCGACCAGGGTACGGCACCATCAGGTCTCAGATTTTGAGCAAAATTGGTGTATAGGGTTATCTTATGCCCTGAATCCACCTGTGCAAATTTTACTTCGATCAGGTCAACGGTTCAGAAGATATAGCCTCGGGAATTTCTGGAAGATTACCTTGCCGATAACTAAGTTAATTATCAGTCAAAATATAAATATTCAAACATTTTGGAACTCGCAAAGATTCAAGGATTCTACTTCTGACAATATTTGTAATACGTGATGTATAATAAAAGAGTTACCCCATGACCTCAGGTTACGTGACCTCCAGTTACCTCGATGCCCGTGAATTTTTGTTTTTTTAATTGACAGAATGGAAGGACCATGTTTGGGGCTTCATGTATAGCAAATACAAAATAGGCGTTTTTCTATAAATCCTTATTTGGAGAGCGCAAACTTAACTATATTTGAAGCCTTTCGAAGATTGAGCTACTAACTCGGCCGTCTATCCCTCCAAAATCGAGATGCGGTTTATAACACGTAGCAACGTGTTTTCTGGCATTGTGTGGATTTATATCTTCTAATGTACTTATTTACCTCCAATATCAAGTTATCTATATCAGATAAAAGGCACCTACTGACGCCAGAAGTGGCCATTGGCTTCAACTGAATTGTGGTCGGCACCAGTAGCCTGTGTTTTGTTATATCCAGTTATTTCGCTGAGTAAATACGTCTCAATTTAGTTCCCCAAGAACACTTCCTGACATCTGTTAATGCTTGCATTCTCACAGAAAACACGATCCGTAGGGATTCATGAGGGCAACGTATACACCATGGTTACACAGCCATTGTATGCTTAGAACAAGCATGTATCCCACTGAGAAATAAGGAGGTACATTCCCAAAGATCCAAAGTTTTTGTTACATGCCCAAAGACAGATCAACACACAAATCTGCAAGCAGCTATGGTAACAAACCATGTTTCATATGTGCACCAATTGTTTCTGTCTCGTGTCTAGCTTGTCTTTGTCCACCTATCGTGACACTTTCACGGCACGTCCCTCGCCGTTCGACAATACATGTACCAAAACAGTCGTAACATGAGCAGGCGAGAACTTTATAAATTGTTGTGTTCCCTTGACGGCAAGAGCTTTCGTAAAGCGACCTGCGAGGCTCACAGTGACCTTTTCCACCTCGTCCTTCGTGACAAAGTAGCTCTGAGGCCTCACAAATTATCGCAAACATCGCCAGCTCTCGGAACTCCCTTTAGCTCTTAGGTGGCTCTGTTCATCCCCCAGTGTTCCTCCCAAGCCTCAGAAGCATCACAGTCCGGTCCGCTCTAGCTCTCACGGGACCTCCCTACTCCTCAAGTTTTTTTCTGGCTGGCAATGGCATTCTAGCTCTGGAATTGGCTCTCAGTATTCCTCGCAACGATCGCTAGCCCTTAGGCAATCTTGAGATCTCAGGGGGCCCTGTTCGGCTCATAGGGACTCCTTCCAAGCTACTTGGGCATCCCAGTCCATTCCCCTCTAGCGCTCAGTGACCATTTCCAATCGTCAGTGGTCCTCTCCAGCTGTTAGGGCCCTTCCCTGTCCTTGACAGTCCTTCTAGCTTCAAGAGCTTTCTAGCTCTGACATTGGCCCTCAGTATTCCCCACAATCATTGACCTAGGGACTCTTCTTAGCTCTCAGGGAACTCTATTCGCCCCCAAGGGCCTTCTCATGCTGCTAGGGATCCTTCCTAGTTATCGACAGCTCTCGTGGTTTCAAGAACATTCTAGCTCTGAGACTGGCCCTCGGTATTCCTTACCTTAATTGCCAGCCAACAGGGAGTTTTTCCTCTCGGGTGGCCCTGTTCATCCATTAGGGGCTGCTCTCAACATCAGAAGAATCCCAGTCCAGTCCTCTCTGACTCTTAGGAGATCCTCTGCATCACTCAATGCCCTCTCCTGCTGGTAGGGGTCGATCATAGTTCCCAATAGTCCTGTCTAGCTCTCATCTCGAGGAATTTCATGTCTAAGATGGGCCCTCACTAGTCCTCCTCAGCTCGTATGGGTCCTGTTGATTCCTCAGGTGCCTTTTCAGACCCAAAGAGCATCCCAGCCTTCTCAGACCCTCACGTGCCTGTTTATTCTTCAGCCGTAAGGGGTCAATTCCAGCTGAGACTGCTCTTTTCAGCTGGTATAGGCACTCCAGCTCTCGGGCGGGTCCTCTCTTGTCTTCACGGCCCTTGTTAGCCCTCAGGGTGGTCCTCTTCACGTATCAAGGGCACTTTCAACACAAGCTATTAAATGTACTTCAACATTTCTTCGGTTATATTGCTGCTCCTCAAGGCGGTCGCCTGGGGGGCTCCATTGGACTCGACAGGGAGAGGGTACTCCTTCACCCCTTGGAAACGCCACTACTGCGTAGCAGCCCCGGCCCCTCCATGCGCTCAGGAGCCCTTTACGTAGCACCGGAAACCCTCCGCTTCAGCTCGGATCGTCTCCGAAGTTCGGGGTTTCTTTATCGGCCTGAGGTCCGCTGTCAGCTCTGAGACCCTCTCCATCAGCGTGAGCCAAAGCCGACCCAGTGGCTCTGACCGTCCGGCCTAGGGCCCCATCCGTCGGCTCAGAGACCCTCTTTCACGGCTCAGCTCACTCTCGGTCCGGTCGGAATCTCCTCTTCAAAAGCTTGGGCCTCCTCTATCATGCAAGGGGCCCCTGTGCGGTTCCGGACCTCATCGTCCCAAAGGCCTTTCATGCCGGCTTTGGGCTCTCCTCGACGGCCCGAGTCCTCCAACGGCTAGGGGTCCTCTTCGTCGGCGCAGGGGACATCCTTAGCTATCTAGGGCCTCCCCTGTCAGGCCGGAGGCCCTCTTTCAACAGCTTGGACCAATTCCGTCGGCCCAAGGGCCCTTTCTGACGGCCCAAGATCCCCTGCGGCAACTAGAGCCCCGCCGTCATTTCAAGGGCCCTCTTTGACGACCCCAGGGCCTTTTCCGGCAAGCCGGAGGCCCCTTTCAAACGCTTGGACCCTGTCCATCAAGTCAGGGGCCCTTTCTTGGCTTGGGCTTTGCTGACAGCCCGGCCCGGCCGAGTTAGAAGTGCAATCCTCGATAATCTTCATATATGATGATGTTTACGCTCTCCAAACGAACACTTGTAGCAAAAACGCTGTTATTTTTATTCGTTATATGTCAAGCACAAATGTGGTCTTTCCATCGTGTCAATCTTAAAAGTAAATTTTGGCAGGCATCGAGGTCACCGGAGGTCACGTGGCCTAAGGCCATGGGGTAACTTTCAATCATTTATCACATATAAAAATATTACCGGAATTGGATTCCTTGAAATTTTGCGAGTTCAAAAATGTCTGTACATTTATATTTTGAACGATATTGAACATAGTTATTGGCCACCGAGCGTAACCTTGCAGCGTGACCTTCCAGACATACCCGAGGCTATAACTCCTCAACCGTTGACCTGCTCGAAATAAAACTTTAGCAGGAGCGTTCAGGGCATAGGATGCATGCATCAATCATTTGCTCAAATTCTGAGACATGAGGGTGGACGATCACCCCTTTGCCTGGTAGAATTCCCCCGTTATCGTTCGTTAAACTTATGAGTATTATACAGCTTTGTGCATTACTATATAAAACCGTCCATCATCCACACCATGCCAGAGAACGCGTTGGTATGTGTTATCAAACTGCATCTCGATATTGAACGGAGGGACGGCCGACTTAGTAGCTCAATCCTCGAAACACTTCAAATATGGTAAAGTTTGCGCTCTCTAAATGAGGATTTATAGGCAAAACACCCATTTTTTATTCGCTATATATGAAGCCAAAACATGGTTCTTCCATTCTGTCAATTAATGAAACAAAAAATTCACGGGCATCGAGGTCACCAGATGTCACGTGACTTGAGGTCATGGGGTAACTATTGTATTACTCATCGCATACTACGAATGTTGCCAGAATTGCATTCCTTCAATCCTTGCGAGTTCAAAAATGTCTGGATATTTATATTTTGACTGATAATTAACTGCGTTATCGGCCACCGAACATAACCTTACAGAGTGACCTTTCAGAAACTCCCGAGGCTATAACTCCTGAACCGTTGACCTGATAGAAGTAAAATTTGCACAGGTGGATTCAGGGCATAAGATAACCCCATACACCAATTTTGCTCAAAATCTGGGATATGAGGGTAGACAATCACCCCTTTGCCTGGTCGATTTGGCCGCCCCGGTAGCTCAGTTGGTTAGAGCGCTGGCCTGCACTGGTCTCCCCTGTCCTGGCAACACAGGGTTCGAGACGCTTCACGTGCTCGCAGCGACGAGCTACCGGGCGGCCGTGTCGGTGCATTGACGGTACGTTAAGCTTTCGGTCTAAATTCTTCCGTTGAACTGGAATTCATGATCGGGTGGTGGGGCCAGGGTTCACGCAACAAGCGCTGCTTAGCAATATAACCCTGGTTCATAAAGACACCCTAGCAAGAATTCGGATTAAATTTATATAAAAAAAGATTTGTCCTGGAATCTCTCAACCGTTCTATTTTGTTATTAACAAACACATTTGCCGAGTAATCTACTACCGTGGATAGTTTACATATATTTTCATGATGTCGATAATACTCCAGCAGATAAATGCATTTCAGCATTATATGAATACCGATTGGTTTCAACAGCTGGTGATGACATGACAAGAATGGATTGGTCGGATGATTCTCAATTGCTCCTCCTTGAAACAAAAGAAAGAAGCGCGCCACATTTATCAACCCAAGGTTGAATGTCCGATGAAAGGAAAGCTTATCGTACAGCATGTCGCGCCAGTTGTAGTCGCTGCTTCACGAAAAGGTGGCCAAAACTTCAAGCGTCTGAAAACGTAGCTGATTAAGACCAATAGTCCAAAGCATGACTTAAGCCGATTAAATCGAACTTATGGCACCGACTTGCAATGCTGAAGTAGTCTCAGGACGGAGAATGTTCGTTTCTCTCATGAAGTTTTCACCAGCACTCAGTTCCCACTGTTTTGCACAGTTTCCACCTGACGATCGGCTGTCCTATGTAGTATCCACCTGAGGAATGGCCGTCCCGTACAGTATCTACCTGAGGGACGGCTGTCCTGTACAGCATCCACCTGAGGAAAGGCCGTCCCATACATCATCCACCTGAGGAATGGCCGTCCCGTACAACATCCTACTGAGGAATGGCCCCTGTACAGCATCCACCTGAGGAGCAGCTGTCCTATGTGACCCCCACCTGACGGACATATTTCTTGTATACTGTACAACTCCTACCTGACGGACAGCTGTCCTGTACACTGTACAACTCCCACCTGACGGACGGCTGTCCTGTATACTGTACAACTCCCACCTGACGGACAGCTGTCCTGTATACTGTACAACTCCCACCTGACGGACGGCTGTCCTGTATACTGTACAACTCCCACCTGACGGACGGCTGGTTTGCAGGAGCCGGTGTGTGCAGTCGGCAGCGGCCAGCTCTCGTCCACAGCGGACACGAGGCGCCAGCCGACACACTGCGATGCCGCTCAGAACGACACTGATGCTGGTCGCAGGTGATCGTCCCGACTGCCAACCTAGAGCCGGTCACAATGACTGCAGATGAATGCACGTAAAGGGTGTGATCACTAGACACCACCGGGCCGTAGAGAGAGAGAGAGAGAGAGAGAGAGAGAGAGAGAGGGAGAGGGAGAGGGAGAGGGAGAGAGAGGAGAGGGAGAGGGAGAGGGAGAGGGAGAGGGAGAGGGAGAGGGAGAGGGAGAGGGAGAGGGAGAGGGAGAGGGAGAGGGAGAGGGAGAGGGAGAGGAGAGGGAGAGGGAGAGGGAGAGGGAGAGGGAGAGGGAGAGGGAGAGGGAGAGGGAGAGGGAGAGGGAGAGGGAGGGGAGAGGGAGAGGGAGAGGGAGAGGAGAGAGGGAGAGGGAGAGGGAGAGGGAGAGGGAGAGGGAGAGGGAGAGGGAGAGGGAGAGGGAGAGGGAGAGGGAGAGGGAGAGGGAGAGGGAGAAGGAGAGGGAGAGGGAGAGGGAGAAGGAGAGGGAGAGGGAGAGGGAGAGGGAGAGGGAGAGGGAGAGGGAGAGGGAGAGGGAGAGGGAGAGGGAGAGGGAGAGGGAGAGGGAGAGGGAGAGAGGGAGAGGGAGAGAGAGAGAGAGAGTGAGTGAGAATGGGAGTGTCAGCATGTGACCGTAGTCCTGATTTATGTCATCGTTATCTTGAGATAAGCTAGATATTCGTCATAATGCAATTTATGTCGATATCTTATGTTGACATGAATTGTATCGTCTGCAAATCAACCGAGATGCGCTGAACATAAGCGCGTCAACATCGGACAATGTTGACGTAAACTAGTTTTAATGCAACATGACCATATCGGGGGAGGGGAATGGAACTGCCAGTCCCATCGTCTTGCGCGCAATGAACCACCTCGTTTTTCTTGAATGAAGTCACGAACCCAAACATTTGAGGAAGGTTTCCTGTCCTTCATTCACTTCGCGTCAAGTTTCCTGGGCCGTAAGAAGACTGGTCGATATTCGCAGGCAGTATTTGGCAAACCTAAATATTCGTAAATCGCGAGGTTGCGGTGCAGATCGATATAATTATCGTCAAAGCGGCGTTCCGTGGGAGACCGCCTTCCCACGGTATGTTCGGTGCTCCTCTGTTGAGAAGCGGACACACGTTGACCAACACAGGACGTGTGCCCAGGCTGCGTTCAGCTGGTCCAGCCGTTGATGCCGGCCCCCGGCCAGACACTGTCTCTGGGTCAGCTGACGGCTGGGCAGGAGCAACTCGTCAAGGCGCTGTGGACTCGCATCTTCTTCTCGGTGCCCGACACCGAGATGAACCTGCTGCTGCAGGCCGAGAAGACGTCAGCCAACTCGACCGCTGTTGACGGCAGCAATGTGACACAGGTAGCGGTCCGGCAGCAATGTGACACAGGTAGCGGTCCGGCAGCAATGTGACACAGGTAGCGGTCCGGCAGCAATGTGACACAGGTAGCGGTCCGGCAGCAATGCGACACAGGTAGCGGTCCGGCAGCAATGCGACACAGGTAGCGGTCCGCAGCAGTAAAGGTAGTGCAATGTGACACAGGTAGCGGTCCGGCAGCAATGTGACACAGGTAGCGGTCCGGCAGCAATGTGACACAGGTAGCGGTCCGGCAGCAATGTGACACAGGTAGCGGCCCGGCAGCAATGTGACACAGGTAGCGGTCCGGCAGCAATGTGACACAGGTAGCGGTCCGGCAGCAATGTGACACAGGTAGCGGTCCGGCAGCAATGTGACACAGGTAGCGGTCCGGCAGCAATGTGACACAGGTAGCGGTCCGGCAGCAATGCGACACAGGTAGCGGTCCGACAGCCTGCCGCCAAACTGTTGACAGCAGGTGAACGTCAGGCCGCTCTATGGGTGCCAGAATGTCGCATCGTTACGGCTTGCGCCGATATAGAGATACGATCGGGTACTTGTATGGGGCATAAGGTAGATGTATGGCTACAAGCGGGGGCCAGCGAAGTTTTATCCGCATGTAATGGGCGAGCTTGGTAGTGAGAGCGACGCAATCCGATCCGATCTGACTCGGCCTGACTCGACCCGACCCGACCTGACTCGACTCGACTCGACCCGACCCGACCCGACTCGACCCGACCCGACCCGGCCCGACCCAATCCGACCACACCCGACCCAACCCGACTCGACCCGACCCGACCCGGCCCGACTCGACCCGACCCGACCCGGCCCGACCCAACCCGACCACACCCGACCCGACCTGACTCGACCCGACTTGACTCGACCCGACCCGACTCGACCCGACCCGACCCGACCCGACCCGAGCCGACCCGCCTCGCGGACCTGATCCGACCCGATCTGACACGATCCTCATGCTTCTTTTGCCAACATAAAAAATTAGCTCGAATTGTGCTTGGGGATTCTTTACAGAATCAGAGTCAATACTCAGCGCAAGCTTGTTTCATTGATCCTGAATCCACATCACGATGTAGAATTTCCAGTTCAATGGCTCAATGTTGACTGAGAGCTTAAGGTACCCCATCGTCGCATCGTCACGCACGGCCGTCTAGTGCCGGTACCCCCGACCCGGCCTGGCCAGTCGTCAGCTGGCCATCGCAGTCGGGGACGTCAACAGCACGGCCGCCTAGTGCCGGTACCCCCGACCCGGCCTGGCCAGTCGTCAGCTGGCCATCGCAGTCGGGGACGTCAACAGCGAGCACGTACAGCGACACGATCAGTGCATCAGGTGTGAAGTGACGTCAACAGCGAGCACGTACAGCGACACGAACAGTGCATCAGGTGTGAAGTGACGTCAACAGCGAGCACGTACAGCGACACGATCAGTGCATCAGGTGTGAAGTGACGTCAACAGCGAGCTCGTAACACGACACGATCAGTGCATCAGGTGTGAAGTGACGTCAACAGCGAGCACGTACAACGACACGAACAGTGCATCAGGTGTGAAGTGCATGAACAATGCTTGCAGAGGATAAAAATGTGAAGAGAATGCAACTAATTTTGGCTGAAGCGGATTGGTTTTCAATGAGCTTATGCCGCAAATTGACGGCACAGTTTCCGAAATCGTGCTCCTCTGCCGAATGCGATGTGCGTGTATCGAACTTGGGTACATTGTGCCATTTATGAAGTCAGTTGTACTTGTTGCGGAAATGCCCGGACGTGCGCTGAAGTTCCACGCAGTGAGGTGTGCGTATTCGGGGGTTACCAAGAGCGGCCAGTTGCGGTAGTTTCACACATTTTCTGCTGCACCGCCATGACCCCGAATCCTGTGCCTGCAGTCGCGGAGCTATAAAGGGCTCTCTATAGGGGGGGGCAGCACACAGCTCCCTCTTGGCCTGGCTCGTCCAGCACGCTCAAGGACGCGTATACTAATATATCGGTTGTCCGTAGATAGAAAATATGCCAATGGTTCAGTTCCATCTTTCCACAGGATTAATGAACTTTGATATGAGTTGTTTACTGTATGTGGGGTTTTGTACACTGATACATTAAAAGTTATATACTCTGAAGATGACCGGACCAGCTCTGTGTCTACCTGTGTGAAGGTGACCAGACCAGCTCTGTGTCTACCTCTGTGAAGGTGACCAGACCAGCTCTGTGTCTACCTGTGTGAAGGTGACCAGACCAGCTCTGTGTCTACCTCTGTGAAGGTGACGAGACCAGCTCTGTGTCTACCTCTGTAAAGGTGACCAGACCATCTCTGTGTCTACCTCTGTGAAGGTGACGAGACCATCTCTGTGTCTACCTCTGTGCTCTCAGTGGCATCTGTCATATATTCGCAGGCATGGGAGGCTGGCCGACCCACCGGCAACACAATGATCAGGGGCATGCCTGTTGACCGCGTGACTGAGGACGACCTACTCTGGAGCGTCTACCACAAGGAGATGGAGCAGCAGTATCACGTAGGTGTGCCAGGCAATTGTCGCTGATTCTGCGCTGTTGTGCCATCAAGGTTGTGAGTGGGATTTACTGATCGACAGCTAGGTGCTGAATTATTCCTCATTTGATCATACCATATATATATATATATATATATATATTACGCTGGAAACTGGTGTTCGGCCACCTCATTCTCAATGCCGGATTTTGATATTTAATTGTGGAGGGGACAGGAGGTAACGGGCACACTATCGATCAAAGCCGCTGAGCCAGTCAGCGATTTTTGCTGGTTCGAAAAGGCGTGTGAGAGGACGTGGCGTGTTTGTGTAGTCGCTGTTTAAAAAGGCGTTTGAGAGGACATGGCGTGCTTCTGTAGTCGCTGTCCACACCCAACCTGATGGAGTAATGCATGAACGGAATGAGCATATGCTCTACTGGCTAATCCAGGTGAGAAGGGAACTTTCTGGAGGTTGCAGGGGAAAAAAGGTTGGAAAAAATAGCAGCTTGAAAGCTACCTGTGCACAAGACTGCAGGTCGATTATTAGCCCGAATTCCTAACCTACGACCTGGTATTGATCAGCTTGTTGTGATGTTTCGTCTTAGTTGGTGGCCTTATGAGCATCTAGGGGTTGGGTTTTGCAGTGGATCGGTTTCCATATTAAGATTCCAGGAGAACATCGAAGTCAGTTTGACTCAACATTTAGAGTGATATTTGTGTTTCCTACGCCCGGTACGTATTCCAGATGTTTCACAGCACATACCTCGGCCGTTTATGAGCGCTCTTTTTAGCTTTGTGTTAATTACAGTGAAATTGAGCGATCTCTATCTGGTTCTCGAACATCAGCTTGCATATGAAGATTAAGATGTTGCTAGTTCGGTAAAGGCGATTCCATGCCAATAGTTCTGGTGCTGACGGTCGTGTTCGGCACCATGATTTCCTGATATCAGTCCACTTTTGTAGCCAGCATGAGAAAAGTAAATGGCAGTAACAGACATCTTCCGGCTTTCATTTCCCAACCGTCTCTTCAATTCCCGAGCTCGCGAGGAACTGTAGCTACGTTCTCCTCACTATAGAAGGACACAGGACTCAATAGAGGAGAGTGAAGGAATGATAAGCACTAAGTATTTTAATGTTTTTTTTTTGTATGGCTGGAGACGCCGGGTGGGTCGGGAGGTCTGGATCTCCTTTGGTTTCGAACTCCTGCTAATGTTAAGTTGTAATTTTCCTTATTCGATCTGAAAATATGTCTTCAAAATAAGGACTTGGGCAATTTGGCTCCGTGAGAGATCTCCAGCCCTGACTTCCTGTCCTTTCGAAATTGCAAGAGTTCACTTGTTTTGAATATTATCGCATATTATTTAGAGGTACGATCCCTAACGTGCTGCGCCGGTTGCTGGGTGTACTGCCATGTGCCACCCTGTGGCGGAGCCCATGGCTGGGGTACAGGTTGTGCAGATTGGAGTCAGGTAGTGCCCATGTACACCCCTACGGCGGAGCCTATAGCTGGGGTACAGGTTGTGCAGATTGGTGTCAGGTTGTGTATTTCTGTCATTGTACACCTTGGGTCGGAGCCTATAGCTGGGGTACAGGTTGTGCAGATTGGTGTCAGGTTGTGTAGATTTCTGTCAGGTTGTGCAGATTGGTGTCAAGTACTGTATATGTGCCGCCCTGTGGCGGAGCCCATGTCTGGGGTAAAGGTTGTGCAGATTGGCGTCAGGTTGTGTAGATTGGTGTCAGGTACTGTCTATGTGCCGTACTGTGGCGGAGCCCATGGCTGTAGTAAAGGTTGTGCAGATTGATGCCAATTTGTGCAGATTTGTGTCAGGTTGTGTAGATTGGTGTCAAGTTGTGCAGATTGGCGTCAGGCTGTGCATATTGGTGTCAGATTGTGCACATATATATATATATATATATATATATATATATATATATATATATATATATATATATATATATATATATATATATGTCGGATGAATTGATGGGAATGAGATGTGATGGACAGATGTTTGACAGATTGGGAGATATCGCTAGATGTATTGGAATGGCGTATTGCATTTGAATATTATTCAGTGCCTGCTTTGTCAGTCGTGAGCGCAAAATTGCATCAAAGTCCTGCAACGACGTATAATGTATGCACTCAGTAGTTCACCTACCAATCACATGCGCAAAACACGCAATGAGACATGGACCCACCTTTCTTTCCTCTTCACGCCCTGGGTGGATACATACTCGCGCAAAAGATGAGAGCAGCATGAAAACTATCAGAGTGGAGGGGACTCAGAACTACTTTCCTCTTCCTCATGCCGGATGCAAAAGTTTTTCCACATGCATAATTTGTACACATACATATGTAGCGGCTTGTGTGGCTACGTTTTCTTTAGACGTGTCCGTTGGCGAGCTTCAAAGATCCGTAACTTGTCGGTACGTATATCGGGCGGCGATAGCGAGAACCAGAGTGCGAGAGTGCGAATGCGAGAGTACCAGTGTGAGAGCAGTTTCCATGGCACGTTATACACAGCAACTGCGGACGTGTCAGAGTGCGGTTCGGCAGCCGCGGCCCGTGCGCATGGGCAATGACCTGAGCGAGGTCACGGGCGATACTGGCGAGCGGCCAGTTGCCGGGCGTCTCTGCGCAGGCGCATAACAATGTTCGGCGCGTGACACGCTTGTGCTGTCAGAGCACGAGTTACTACACATGCATGTGCTGATCAATCTTGAAAAAAAATGGATGAAGCTGATAAAGTGCCAAGTCATCTGAAAACTTGGTTTCATCGTAAGCTGGCGACTCTGGTCGGCATAATTGTTCCAACGGTTCTAGAGAGTACGGGAAGCAGGGCCGTAACCCCGATGTGAGTCCGATTACGTGCTCCATTGTTTAGCTGGCTCCAAAACGTCATCTGTAATATAGAATGCCTTCATTTTTTTGCACATGACATTTCCGGATCACCTAACAGGCAACACAAAGGCGATGGCACTGCAAAGCCTACCCTACGCGATTTTACCTTCGCGTCGTGAGAAGCAGGCATTTATTACGATCAATGGCGTACCTAGGACTTGTGCTAGGGGAGGGGCCAAAGGATTTGGAGGGGGCCCCATACCCTCATTAAAAAGTCCCCTGATTTCGACCAGTTTTTTCTTCAAAGGGACCCTCTTTTAAATACAGTAATCAGTGACCAACTTAATTACCCTGTGAAGGGGGCCCAATCTATCACCATCGTCTCTGAGTCACCGGATTTCAACCCTAACTACCCCATCCTGTTCGAAGGTTTTGCTTTTGGTTTCCATTGGTAAGTGACATCACACTGCTGAAATTACACCTGTACAAATCAATTAAAAGTGTACAATTTTTAAATTTCAGGCATTCCAGATAATAACGCCCGGTCGCCAAAACGTCAACTTTCGTGCACGTATACACCCACCTTGCACATTCCGCGCATTCGCCACACTTCGTGCGATTCTCCGGTTTCTGATAGGGCTCCCACGTTTTGCTAATTGCTGCCCCATGGAAGTCTTGTGCCACATTTGACATGTGGAATGCCTGGCATGGCGGCTCGTTGGAAAAAAATCGATGAATTCAATTCGATGTATTAGTTATCTTCTTCCCATATTTGCTGATGGCTAAGAACTCCGGAGACGCACTGAGCTTTGGTGCACCTCATCTCGTTGGCCAAATGAGCTAACAGATTGGCTACCGAGCCGAGACCCTTGCTAGGTGTTCTTTTTTCTACCTGCTGCGTTTTCCTTAGTCTACGGATGTGTTTTAGAGCTCCAGTGAATTATTGTTAGGGGCCCGGCACATGTTTGAGACCCGGCTCTTTTTTAATGCTTTGTTGCCTTTTGTGCATCGGCGGTATTTTTGAGGTACCGACACGTTTTCGAAGGCCTCGATGTGTTTATTGAGTGCCCGATCTTTTTGTTAATTTCTTAGAAACATGCTTTTCGAAGGCCCAGCAGTTTTTTAAGGCCCTCAAGCGGTCACATGGCCCCGGTGTGCTTTGAGTGCCTCCGTTGTGTTTTTAGAGCTCCCAATGTGCTTATTTAGAGCTGCAACGCATGTTTTAAGGCCCTGCCGTTCCTTACGAGACTCGGTATGCTTTGGAGGGCCCGGTGCATGTCCGGCATCCCGTTGTGCTCTTAAGGTCCTGCTGTGTTTATTTGGGTCTCCTGGCGCACACTTGTTGGATCCCAGTACGATTTTGTGGGCTCCGGTATAATTTATCGGTGTCCCGGCATGACATTTCGGGCCCAGATCCGTGATTCCTGGGTGACCCCGATGTCAGTTTTCTGTGCTCGACGCATTTTTGGGTGACTTGTTCTGAATTTTTAAAAGTCCGGGTACCGGCTTGATATTTCAGGTCCCCGACGCCATACCTTTGTGTCCCGCCGCCATTTTTCAATCTCCCGTACGTTTTTTTCCGGGTCGTAAACGATTTTTGAAGGCATCTGATGGTATGCTTGGGGGCTCCGGAGCGATTTTCCCGGCACGAACATATATTTATGAGAATCTCTCCTTATTTTGGGTGGCTCTGGCTTGATTTTTTCGGGTCCCGATGAGATTCTTGGGGCGAAGCTCTGCTTATTTTTGATGACCGGACCAGAATGCATGAGACTACCAACGGAAATTTTGGATAAAAAACGCGATATTTGGAGGGGGCTCCACGCGAGTCCACGGGGCGCGTTGTACTTAGCTTGGCACCAGCGTGATTTTCGCGGGCCCGGCGCAAGTTTTCGGGCACGACGCAGCGAGTCTTTTGGTGCTCGTTGCATTATTTAAAGTCCATTGCGCGCATTCTGGGGACCCCGACGTGAATCTATGGAACCCAGAGTGATATTTGGGGACCCCGGCGAGATTCTTAGGAGCCCACCGATTCAGGATGGGGGGGGGAGGGCATTTGCCTGAATTTCCCGGTGTTTGGGTCGATTCTATGAAGTCTCTTTGTGTTTTTTTTTTCGGTGTCGAGTTCTATTATTTGTAAGCCCCCTACGCGATATTTTTGGGCCCCGGTACAATTCTTCGGGCTCCTAGTGCATATTTTTCGGTGCCACAACGTAATTCTTTCCGGGGACCTACGCATTTTGTGGGGTCTTTGACGCGATGTTTGTGACGGCAGAGTGACATTCCGTGTAGGCATTTATTTTTTTGAAGCCAGCTGCAACTTGTGGGGCTCCGGCGCGACTTTTTGGGCCCCAGTGTGATTTTGAAGGGCAGCGACGCGACGTTTTTAGGTCTAAGTGTGATTTGTTGGGCCTCGTTTTCATTGTTGGGAACTATAGAGCGAGTTTTAGTGACCTCGACACATTTTGGGGGCCCAGCAGGTTTTGGGGCTTTTGGAGCGATTGTTGGGACCCCGGGGTGAGTTTCCATGTCCGGACCGGTTTTTTTCGTTGCTCCGGTTTCATTTTTTGGGTGGTCCCTATGAGACTTATGGGGCCCCGATGCGATCTGTCGAGCCACTAGTGTGATTTTCAGTGCTCGGGTACGACTTTTTTGCATCTCCAGGCTCAACGTGATTTTCATGGGTCCCGGCCCGACCTTTTCGGGTCTCTTTCGTGCCTTTCAAGAACCACGACAAGACATTTTTTGGGCCCCAGCGTGATTTTCAGATGGCCAGGCGCGATCTTTTGAGGCCCACAACGTGATTTTCTGGGACCCTGGTCGGACTTCCGGGGACCACAGCGCGATTTTCAGGGGCCCGACTCGACCTTTTGGGCCCCAGCATGATTTTCAGGGGCATGGACCGTCTTTTGGGCACCAGCGTCATTTTTACAGGCCCCGGCGAGACTTCTTGGGCCCCAGCATGATTTTCAGGGGCCCCAGCCGAACCTTTTGAGGCCCAGCATGATTTTTGTGGACCCCGGAGCGACTTTTCCGGGAATCTAGCTTACATTTTTGAAGGGCCCAGCGGTATTTTCAGTTGTCCTGGTTCCATTTTTTGGGGCCCTCAGCGTCATTTTTAGGGGCTCGGAACGATTTTTTGGGGCCCCAATGAGATCTTCGTGTTCCTTGGTTGGTGCCATTTTTGGGGGCCCGGCGTCATTTTCAAGGCCCCTGCGCAATGTTTTGAGCCCCAATGCGATTTTCGTGGGCCTGGTGCGATTTGTTGGACACCAGCGTCATTTTCATGGGCACCTGTGTGACTTTTTGGGACTCCGGTGCGGTTTTTGGGGGCTCCAGCGTCATTTTCAGGGGTCCCTCCGCGACTTTTCGGGCCCCAATGTGATGTTTAGCGTCCCTGGTGCGATTTTTCGGGGGTCCCAGCGGGACTTTTTTTTCGGGAACCTGACGCATTTTTTCCGAACCCCGGCGCGATTCTTGGGGGCCCCACAACCTGTCAGGGGGTGGGGCAACTGTCCCCAATGCCCCCTTCGGTACGCCACTGACTACGATACGAACTCGAGACACCATTCCAAGATAGGCAACATGATCACCGCATAGTCCGCCGCATAGTCTCTCTCGTCCCAGTTTCTGAACAGAGAAGGCTTTTCGGGTTTCATTCCCTTTCGAATCACCGTATCAGTGAGTATTAAAGCGCAGCGCACTTACGGGCAACACAACTTCTATGTCTGTACATGCATCCACAAGCGTTTCAGAAACTTGCTTTCAGTTCGCTTTGATATTTCTATTAAAATACATAATTATATGCTATGTTAAAATTATTACAATTGGCTACTTATTAATATGATGTTGGCTCTAAGTCATGCTTCGTTAATGAATGTGTCAAGATTTCGACAATTGTTCTACCTTATGGACGTTTGCCGGTAAAAATGGGTGGGGAGAAATGTCCAGATGTCATCCCCTCACGGATCTGTCAATGCACATGCTATTCACGCAGTAGCATAGTTTTTGAGCGGCCAAAGAGGTGAACAAATCCTCCTGCTTGCTGACAACAGAAACACTCCTTCCCACCATGCACATTTTCCGGAATACGCATGTGAAATATAGCTATTTAACTGCTCCTTTGTGGAAATTGATCTTGTCCGTAGAAATCCTAACCACGTCGCTTCACCACCTCTCTGGCATATCACCGTCGGGAAGCTGCTTCTGCAAACTGTTGCTAATATTGTGGACAGAGCTGGCACCACTAACTGATATGCTAAGGATATGAGCTCTTGCACTGATAAAATAAGTTTTCTTTGCACTCAGTGAAGACAAATAGCTTTCTAAGATGTTTGCGCATCGTCCCACATCTCCATGGGGTGTTGGTACGACCACCCTCTCCCCACAGGATACACAAAACCGTCATTGGCATTCATCGTTTCGTCGCGCTGAACCGCGTTCTGGGCGTGCACCGTGCAAACATGGAGTTGAGCCGGCCGGAGTCGCTGCTTGGTGGTAGCATGCACCCTGTCCGTGCTCAACTTTCACTGAGCCGGAGTGGTGAAGTCAACTTCAGGCCAGGGAAAAACTTCCCTCTTTTTGTTCGATGCTTGTGTTCTTGAGATAAGTCGTTGAGACCAGCAACGCTGGCCGAATACAAATATGGTACAATCGCTTAAGCCTTAGGGTGTCAACTGTGCAGGGCAGCGCCCAGTATGAACGAGGTTGGATTGTGTTTGAGCCCAGTTTGAACTGTGGTTGGCGCTGAGTGCCGTTGTCGGGTCAGGGTGACGGTGTGATGGCAAGAAGAGGTCAATATCCCAGAGTCAGCCAACAACACCTGCAGCTGATGCTGGAGAGCGTCTTCAGCAACACCAGGTCCCACCAAGCCGACGCAGGTGAGCGTTCTACCTGGTCAGACGCAAACCAACAAGACATCTCACGGTCCGACCAAGTAGAAGCCGCTGGCAGCCACGTTTTCGGAAAACATGGCCTTCCAGGGATTGTCATTACCGCTTGGAACTGCCATACATTTTGGCATTACATGAATGTTATTAATGAGTGTTCCGACTGGGTATATTCCACTAACAGGTCCAGGTTACGCAGGTGAATTTCATTATAGGGTCCATCAAGAACATACCTGGATATACCAAACATCGTGGGACGACTCTTATCCTAATAGCTGTCTAAATCCAAGGAGCTTAGAATCTGAACGAATTATATATAACCATAATTATTTGCACCGCTAAGACCCCAGATGATATTTCTTGGACCCAGGAGCGGCTGTCCCCTTGTGCGCTTATTCGGTTGTGTTCACAGCTATGAAGAATGCGGTGAGGATGTACATCACACGCAAGTTTTACTCGTACCGTCTTCTCTCGCTGAACCACGTGTTCCAGTTCAAGCCCATCGACCTGATGCCATTGATGGAGGCACTGAAGGCTGTACAGGAACAAAATCAAGACAGTGTAAGCACACAATCGTGGAATTTCGACATTCGATTGTAAGGGCCTGCTGTGATGTCAAGTGTTCCCAATGCGTTCGCAATAAGGTCAGAAGGCGTTAAAAATGTTTTTTTGTTGTAAACGGAGTGATTAAGCTGGTGATTAAGTGCAGGAGATCCAAGAAAATCAGATTAGTTGATTGTTGATTAACAATAAAATATCAATCAATGATAATTGATCATCTGGATAGTGAGTAGTAAATTCCACGCGATTTCCAGCTGTTAACGAATATCATGCTAATTTCCGGAACTTACAACGCTAGCCCAAAGCACCACATCGTGCACATGTCGACGCTGGTGACGTCACAGCGTGCCACATTTCGATAGCTCAGAATTGTGTTTTGGATTTTCGCTGATAGTCTTCCGCAGCTCCAGGTGCCAGTAAGGCTAATTCATGCTATTCCCAGATTTATAGGTTTCGCGTGTGTGTTATCATTGCCGCCACCACCATCATCACCACCACCGCAAACCATCAGCACATCCGCACCATCAGTACTTTATCACATTATAGAACCATCATCATCACAAACGATTTTAAGAAAAATAATTGTATGGCACTACCAATGTTAACGGTTGTAGGTGGCTGAGAGTATATTGTAGAGGCTGCAACATGGTGAAGCAGATTTAAATGATACATGTACAGGTAGGGGGGGGGGGGGCTGGCGAGTATTGAAGAACTGGAGCTTCTCTAAAGAGGAAAGGAACTCCATCCATAGCCACCAGCAGTATCGTCACCACCAGTTCGGCACCTGAACGCCACCACTGCTTCGCTTCAGACGGTGACTGTGCAAAATGATGATGATGAGCCGATTGGGGTGAACGTGGTGGGAATTCTGCCTGGCGAGAAGTGGGGCACACCGGCCGATCGTCTACTCGTGGTCGGGGCACACTACGACACCTTCGCCAACAGCCCCGGTGAGCAGCTGTCTGACAGCTGGATTTTCGATGTATATAAGGATTATGATGTGTAGAGATTATGATGTGTAGGAATTATGATATGTAGGGATTGTGCTGTGTAGAGATTATGATGTGTAGGGATTATGATGTGTAGGGCTTGTGATGTGTAAGGCTTGCGATGTGTAGGACAACACTTTTATGGAGTATGATGCATAGGGCTTGTGATGTGCAGAGCTTGTGATGTGAAGGGCTTGTGATGTGTAGGGCTTGTGGCGTGAATGCCTTGTGATGTGTAGGGCTTATGACACGTTGGGCTTGTAATGTACATGGCTTGTGATGTGTAATGAAGGGCTTTGGATTTGAAATTGGCTTGATGGAATATGTACTATGTCACTGAGCAGATTATATCAATTGATTTCCTGGGAATACGATTAGCCGTCTCCATCCCTCTGACGGCAACCATCACCCCTCTGACAGCCACCATCACTCTTCTGACGGCAGCCATCACACCGCTGACGGCAGCCATCACCCCTCTGACAGCCACTACCAATCCTCTGATGATCTTGTTCACCGCTGGACGACCATCTCTATTCCTCTCACCCCACATCTAGCTCCCACACTCTTCTCACCAGTCTGTTTACCTCTCTGAAAACAACTCTTGCCCTTCTGACTATTGCTGTGTGCCCCTCTGATCGCTTCCTCACCGCTCTGACAATCTCCTTACCCCTCTGCTGACCTCACTATTCTCTGACTCAGATCTATGCAGACTCCTCACTCACAGGAACCGTTAGCCCTCTGGTAACAATTCTCACCCATTTTATCCCCGCTTTCCTCTGATAAACTTTTCCCTATTTTGGTGATCGTCTACATCACTCTTCTGATCAGTTGCGTCGCCACGAAATTCTTCCGAAGGGGGGACCAATGTATAAATGGGGCCTCCTGCTGCCCGAAAGGGGGCCCCACTGTGTTAGAGCCTCCTATTGTTATTTAGGCTCTTACTATGGTTCCAGAATGGGAAACATGAATTCCTATTGATGTCTTGTTTGTTCTTGGCATGGTGCATCATTTACGTAAAGCGCAATAGCGAAAATCTTCTTTTTTCGCTGAGAACTGAGCCATATCAGGGCATAAATAAGTAATATGTTGATAAATATCTAAGTACCAAAACAAACCAATGTCTTAATGCTTTCTCCACCGGAAGAACTTTCCAGCTGGCCTCTAGAATGCAGCGAGCTGGCGGGGCTGGTGCTAAGCATATCTTAAAGATATCTCCCATTGATCAACCCACTTTTATGTCCACCAAGTCTAACTGAATACAGCTAGATTCATCAGTACTGTTAGTCATTCCCACCAGCTTGATGTCATAAGCAAGAACACGAAGGGGAAAAGAAAATACGCGATTTTCTGGTACCAGCTTAGGGGAAATGACCGGCACGTCTTTAAGCAAGAAATGAAGGGGGGCAGCAAAAATCGCAACAACATTTCCCTCAGATTTTTCAGGTTACATAACTGCAGATTTTACCGGTCGATATACGCGATTTTCTGGGTACCAGCTTAGAAATGACCGGCACGTCATTTAAAGCAAGAAAAATGGAAATTGGCCGATAATGTTTGAAGTTAGGGGCCGTTAAAGTCAAAACATTCCCTAGCGCCAGACCACAAAAATCGGCGCTGATGCGCTTCCCGTATATTCGCAAACGAGAAGTGTTCTTGGCAACACTAGCGACTTGTTTGATGTATATTGATATGCTATATAGTTTCAAGGTCATGTTAGGTCACCGAGGTCAAGTCAGGTCAAGTTCATGACAGGTTAATGGAACCACACTTGCTCAACTGGAATGTTGTCGTAAATGCACTACTGTTCGTCATTTGTACTGTTTGTCATTGCGTTTCCATACTTTGTTCATGTACTTCACTCCTTTCTTCGCGAAGCCGATTGCGCCGAGATGCCCGACGGAGCAGTCGGGCGGGCGGCCCGGTTCCGGTAACTGGAACAGGTAACTGACCTGATAAAGTGCTGCTATATAGGTGACCTGAGTTCAAATGTCGGGTCTAGCATCTGTATTGCATCATTAGTAATGTCCAAAACATCATTGATGCCCATTTTGGAGCATTTAAACACAATCACAGCGATCCATAACAATGACAAGCCAAGCCACGCAAAACAAGAACATTTTGACAAATATGACCTTGAAGATATTGACCTAAGGTTATGATAGAGTATTTGCACACGATAGAGTTCACTACCGTACCCATCCACCCTGCGAATTTCGTTCCTCCAGCTTTAATAGGAGCCGAGATCTTAGGGGGGGGGGGCGGAATCCCCCCCCCTCCAGTGCGCGTAATTTTCAGAGGCCCTCCAGGGCGCGTGTTAAACGATCAGTCCTTAGTCCCAGGACGACAATTTCGCGAAGGTGATGAGAAATGGATTGAATTGGTTTTCTGATCGCCATCTTAGGGATTTTTTGATTTTTTAACATAACATTTGGTGCTGGCTGCAAGGCACCTGGCACACAAGCTCAAATAATAAATCCTCAGCGAATAAATTCATGGCAAGAACAAGCATTGAACGATAATGCATCAATGACAATGAAACAATAAATAAATGGCAATGCATAAATAATGCAAAACCTTCAAATTCCACGCCGTCGCGCCCATGGTTTTCGCTGTGCTGTACCGTTTTGTAAATGACGTCGTTGAGAAGGTATTGATGTTGGGAAGCTCTAATGATGCAGGCTGTAATCACAAATGACGAGTTTGTGGGAAGAAAATGCATTTAAAAACAGCATTCCTCCCATTTTATATGGGCATCGGTGTTGTTTTGTATGCTTGTGAGGGGGAATTTGCCCCCTGAATGCTGGTTTTGCCCCATGGGCGTATGTTTCTGAAAATGATTGGGGGACTAGTGGCGTACCTACATTTGCGTTAAGGGAGAGGGACAAACATATTTGGAGGGGGTCCACCTACCCCATTAAAAAGACCTCTGATTTCGACCACTATTTTGTCAAAGGGGACCTTTTAAAATAAAATAATTAGCGACCAAATGAATTGTCCTGTGGAGGGGCCTATTCTACCACTATCGTTTTTGATTCGTCGGATTTTAACCCTAACTCCCCCACCCTGTTTCAAGGTTTTCTTTTGGTATCCCTTGATAGGTCACCTCACACTGCTGAAATTAGACCTACACAAATCACTTTAAAATGTAAAATTTCCCAATTTCAGACATTCTAGTCCGTAGCGCCCGGTCGCCACGACGCCAACGTTCGAGCACGTGCACACCCATCTTACGCATTCGGAGCATTCGCCACACTTGGTGCGATGCTACGGTTTCTGCTAGGCCTCCTACGTTTTGCTAATTACTGCCACATGATAGACTTACGCCATAGTTGACTAGACTGAATGCTTCGTATGGGCGTTCGCTGCGAATATTCGATGAATTAAATTCGATCATTAGTTCCCTACTTCCCACATTTTATGGTGGTTAAGAAATGCGGATACCCGCTGAGCTTTGATGCGCCTCATATTTTTTTTTATCAAATATGCTCCCAGATTGGCTACCGAACCGAGGCCCTGTCTCAGTGTCCTTTTTTGGACCCCTTTGGTCTTTCTTCGTCTATGGATGTGTCTTAGGGCTCCAATCAATTTTTGTTAGGGGTCCAACACATTTTCGAAACCCCTGCTCGTTTTAGGGTTTTGTTGCATTTTTTGTGCACCGAGGATTTTTTTAGGTGTTCGTGGCGTTTTCAAAGATCCGATGTGTTTATGTAGTGCCCGCTCTTTTGGTTCGTTTTGGGACCATGTTGCTTTTTGCGGCCCCAGCCTCTTTTTCAGGCCCGTGTGCGGTCGCATGGCCCTGTGTGCCATGAGAGCTTCCGGTGTATTTTTTTAAAGAGCTCCTGGTATGTTTATTTTTGGCTGCAACGCATGTTTTAAGGCCCTGTCGCTTTTTGCGAGACTGTGCGCTTTGGAGGGCCAGTTGCATTTTCGGCCCCGTTATGCTCTTAGGGTCCCGCTGTGTTTATTTGTGGCTTCTGACGCACATGTGTGGGGTCCAGTACGATTTTGGGGCTTCGGTGCGATTTTTCTGGGTCCCAGCGCGACTTTTCGCGCCCAGACGCTTGGTTCCGAGGACCCAACGCCAGTTTTCTGGGCTCAACGCGATTTTTGTGGATCTCTTCTGAAGTTTGTTTAAGTCCGAATGGCGACCTGATTTTTCGAGCCCCTGGCGCGATGTTTTTGTATCTCACCTATATTTTTCGAGCTCCGGTATGTTTTTCGGGGCCGTACGCGATTTCTGAAGGCATCTGATGATATGTTCGGTGCTCCAGAGCTATTTTGCTGACCCGGACATTAATTTTTTGGAATCCCTCCTTATTTTGAAGGGATCCGGCTTGATTTTTTCGGATACCGATGCGATTTTTGGGCTTACACTGTGCTTATGTCGGGCCCTAGACACCAATTTTTGGGAGCCCCGACGTGAATTTTTGATGCCCAGATCAATTTTTTCAGACTACCGATGGGAATTGTGTGTTCCGAGCGCGATATTTGGGGGACCGGCTCCAACGCTATCTTGGCGGTTCCTGTCGCATAATTTCGGCCCTCGGAGCGAGTTTTAGGGGGCCCGCCGTATTTATTCTGAGCCCCCTGCGTGAATTCTGGTAGACCGACGCGAATTTTGGTGGCCCCAGCGCGACTTTTGGGGGCCCCGGCACGATTCTTGGGAGCTTATCCCTCTTAGGAGGGAGGGGCATTTGCCCATCTGATATGCCACTGTGGCTACCGAAGTTTTTTTTTCAGTCGATGGCACCTTCCGGAGTATAAAAGCCATCCGGGTAATTTTTTCCGGACATGTTCTTAATTTTCCGGTGCTGGGGTCGATTCGATCGAGTTTCGGTGTGAACTTTTGGACATCGAGTTCTATTTCTTTAAAGGTCCTTATGCTATATTTTTGGGTCCCGTTACGATTCTTCGGTCTCCCGGTGCGATTTTTTTTTCGTGCCCTGACAATTTTTTTCCGGTGCCCAACGGGTTTTTGAGGAACCTTGACCCGATTTTTGAGGCCGCAGATTCATATTCCGGTTGATAATTCATTTTGAGGGGCAGCTACAACTTTTGGGGCTCCGGAGCGACCTTTTGGCCCCCAGTGTGATTTTCAAGGGCTGCGACGCGACTTTTTTGAGTCCAGGGTAATCTTTTGTGTCCCGACGTCATTTGCTTGGATCCCTAGCCCAAGTTTGATCAACCTCGACACTTTTTGGGGGTCCAATACGTTTTGGAGGCTTTTGGCGTCATTGTTGGAGCCCCAGAGTTATAATCCATGTCCGGATTGTTTTTCGTTTCCCCGGCTTCATTTGTGTCCCAATGAGACTGTTGGGGGAACGGTACGACCTGTCGTGCCACAAGCGTGATTTTCATGGTCCGGGCGTTACTTTTTGATACCTCAGGCTCAGCGTGATTTTCAGGGGCCCTGGCCGGATCTTTTGGGGCCCATATCGTGATTTCCAAGTACCCCTTCACGACTCCTACCATTTATTGGGGGCTTCTTCATGCAAATTATAGGCCCTCTCGCGTCTTAGGGGCCTCGTCTCATTTCCTGGAGCCTCTTTACCGGTTTTGGATGTCTCCTCGTGTGTCCTACCATCCTCCATATTCAATGGTCCTCATCTCCCGTCTTGGAGGGCCACCTCCTACATCCTGGGCCCCTCTAACATGACATGGGGCCTCCTCTCATGTTCCAGGCGCATTCTCTGCCAAATTAGGGGCCTCCTGCCACGCCCCGTGGGCCTCCTCCTTTGTCCTGGCAAAGCCTTACACGTCTTGAGAGATCTTCAATTTTGGAAACATCACCTCTTTCCATACCTGCTACCACTCCCACCTTTAGGGCCTCCTCTCATTTCCTGGGAACTCCTTCCGGTCTTCGGGGTCTCATTCGGCCTTGGAGACCTCCTACTCAGTCTTGAGGGACGTCTCTCGAATCCGGCAGGTGCCTCCTTTCCTGTTCTAGAAGTCTTCTTTTTCACATTAGGGGCTTTCTCTCACGTCTGGGGCCTCCTGCTCTGCGTTTTGATTCGATATTTGCCCATTTTAAGGGTGGACTCCTCTTCTCTCCCAGTTGCCTCCTCTTCTAGATTACAAGCAACCTTTCCTATCTCAGCTGCCTGGTCATTTCCTGGGGACCTTTTTACCCGTCTTGGAGCCTTCTTTCTCGCCTGGGAGCCATCTCGCTTATCTATTAGCCTTTCTCTCCTATTTTAGGGACCTCCTAATTCATCATGGGGTCTCATTTATAATCTTGTGTCGTCCTCTTCCGAATTAGGTGCCTCCTGCCACGTTTCTGGATCATCCTTTTCTATCTTGATGGAACCTTACCCGTTTTGGGGCCTGCTTTTGCGTCTCCGAACCCTCATCTCATATCCACTGGCTTTCTCTTCCGTCTTAGGGCCTCCTCTCATTTTCTGGGGCCTCCCTTCCCGTATCGGGGCCTCCTTTGCAATCATGAGGGCCTCCTTTGCAATCCTGGAGGCCTCCTTTGCAATCCTGGCAGCCTCCGTGTCAATTGTTGGCACTCTCTTGATTTATTGGGCCTCCTACCCTCTCCTAGGTGACTCCTGTTTCAAATTAGGGTCCTCATCTCACGTCTTGGGGGGCCTCCTCACCTGTGTTTGGAGCCTCATTATCTTCTTAGCAGGGTGCTTTTGCGTCATAGTCCCAAATCTTCTCTCCTAGGGTCCTCCTCTTCCAAAATATGGGCCTCATCTGGCTGGTCTCAGTGACCTTCTCTCATTCCTGCAGAGACCTTCTTACTCATCTTGGGGCTCCTCTTGCGTCCGTAGAAATATTTCCTAGCATTCCTTATTTTCTATTGTAGGGGCATCCTCTTCCATCATTGAAGGCCTCGTTTTCCAAATTAAGAATATCCTGCCACCGATCGGAAGCCTTATTGTCTAACCTGGGTGGCTTCTTGCCCGTCTCGGTGGCATCATTTTCGTCGTGGGGGCCTCCCCCCAATCTCTTTCCTACGTCTCATATAGGGACCTGATTATATTTATCGGGGGCCTCGTTGCCAGTCTTGGGGCCTCCTTGACAGCTTGATCTTCTGTCTCGTCGGCCTCCTTGCTCACCTTTTTTCCTGTGCATTTCCGGATATGGGCCTCCTCAAATTTCAGGGGGGGGGGGGGGGGGGCAGTTTCACGGCCGGGGGGGAGACTGCCCCCATTTCCCCACCCCCGGTGGCGGCGCCCCTGCTTCTGATAGCAGCTACTTCCCCCCTGACGGCATCGTTCCCCTCTGAGGACCTTGTTAACTCCTTTGAAGAACCCTTTCCCCTCCGATGATTTTCGTTACCCACGTGGCGACTTATCCAGCCTCCTAACGACCTCTTCACCACTCTAACGACTGTTCGATCCCTTTTGACTTCCTCACCCTCCCCTCCGCCGACACCCCGTCAGCCCTCTAACGACTGCCCTCGGCTGGTGCAGGGCTCGACGACAACGGCTCGGGCGTGGCCGCCCTGCTGGAGACGGCCCGCGCCCTCTCGGAGGCCGGCTGCCGCGGCCAGTTCAGCATGCTGCTGGTGGCGTTCGACCTGGAGGAGGTGGGCGGCGCCGGCTCTCTCGCCTTCATCCACCAGTTCCTCAACGAAAAGGTGTTGCGGCCTGCCGGCTGGCCGGCAGTGCAGGGCGCCTTCATCCTGGACACGGTGATGAACTACAACGCCAGCATCGGTGCGCAGACGGTGCCCAAGGCCTGGAAAACACAGGTACCCACACTCGGGAGAAGCATGATGCTCGGGCGAAAGCTGTGCCCGTAATTTGTCGTTATAAAGTTGTCTGGTTGCTTTACCCTCCTGCAGGTGGCCGGGTGCCTTTTGCAGGCTACCCCTGTCACCACACTTCTGGAATTAATTACAAATGCAAACGCAACGAGACTACCACATCATTGCTAGCAGATGTGACATGAGGCTCAGCAGCAATGCACGTATAAGTGCACACATGCGTTGAATCAATGAGTTTTTGCACTTATGGTGCCGCTGCATCCTCCCCTCCCAATTTTCCCCACAACGGCTAATTCCTCAATGTAATTGGTGTACTGGCCGGTGGAGGAAGCTAGTAGTTCAGTGGCGGGAGGAAGCAGTGGAGGCAGTAGTACTCCACAGGAAATCGTCAAGCGTACGCCCCTGATGGCGCCAAGCTGCCCTGTCTGCCGCCTGACCTCGCTACTGTCCTGTGCGTCAACCGGTGCCACCGGCTCGCAGATGCCCGCTACCATAGAACGGCTGGACCAGAGGCAGGCACGCGGCGACTTTCTGGCGGCCATCTACCGCCGCCACGTGGACCAGCACCTGGCGGACGCCTATCAGTACCACTACCGTCGGCTGGGCGACGCCAGCCGATTCAGATTCGAGCTGTTCGACGTGGACCTGCCGGCAGAGCGACCCAGCAACGAGGTGCTCTGCAACTACATGAACGCCATGCGCTCCGACCACAGCCGCTTCTGGTGAGACACTTCCGACCAAAGTCGCTTCTGGTGAGACACCTCCGACCACAGCCGCTTCTGGTGAGCCGCCTCCGACCACAGCCGCTTCTGGTGAGACACCTCCGACCACAGCCGCTTCTGGTGAGACACCTCCGACCACAGCCGCTTCTGGTGAGACGCCTCCGACCACAGCCGCTTCTGGTGAGACACCTCCGACCACAGCCGCTTCTGGTGAGACACCTCCGACCGCAGCCGCTTCTGGTGAGCCGCCTCCGACCACAGCCGCTTCTGGTGAGCCGCCTCCGACCACAGCCGCTTCTGGTGAGACACTTCCGACCGCAGCTGCTTTTGGTGAGACACCTCCGACCACAGCCGCTTTTGGTGAGACACCACCGACCACAGCCGCTTCTGGTGAGACACCTCCGACCACAGCCGCTTCTGGTGAGACACCTCCGACCGCAGCCGCTTCTGGTGAGACACCTCCGACCACAGCCGCTTCTGGTGAGGCACCTCCGACCGCAGCCGCTTCTGGTGAGACACCTCCGACCAAAGTCGCTTCTGGTGAGACACGCCTGACCACAGACGCTTCTGACGAGACACCTCCGACCACAGCCGATTCTGGTGAGGAACCTCCGACCACAGCCGCTTCTGGTGAGACACCTCCGACCACAGCCACTTCTTGTGAGACTCCTCGAGTTTTTGGAAACGTTAATCATATGAACGCAAAAGGTGTTAAAAATGTAACTTTTTCCAATATTCATTTACCCATATACTACAACACCGATGTATAATTTCCGACCTGCATGAACCGTCCCGGTGCCCGTCCGTGAACTGTTGCACCGCCTGCAGGTACGTGTCACGTGGCGTGAACCAGACGGAGCCGCCGGCCACCATCCCGGCGGTGCTGCTCACCGACACCGGTCCGTTCCGCGGCGTCATGGCGCGCTGCTACCACGCCGCCTGTGACAGCGTCCACCACCTGCACCACGCCAACGCCGACAACCTGCCGTTCCTGGTGCACTCCACGCAGGCGCTCGTCAACACGCTCGTCGACCTGAGCGGGGCGCAGTGCAACGGCCAGCCGCTGGTGGACGCGCCGCCG
Source organism: Ashinkailepas kermadecensis (assembly GCA_034440615.1). Lineage (NCBI taxonomy): Eukaryota > Metazoa > Arthropoda > Thecostraca > Neolepadidae > Ashinkailepas > Ashinkailepas kermadecensis. The sequence continues at coordinate 815,566 of JAOTOM010005109.1, forward strand.
CCACTGCCATCTGGTGTCGCCAGCGGTGACTCGTAGTTCTGGCGATAGTGCTGCCGGCTGTGGAAAGCTGGTGGTCGCGATGTGATGGGCTGGGCGGACCTATGCAGAGGTGCGATCTACCCAATGTGCATTGTTAAGTTCGTATATATTTCCATGCAGGGGTGTTGCTTTATATACTTTTGAGGGAGCAAGTGCTCCCTGAGTGTTAGTTTCCTTCCCCTCAAAATTTGAACTTTTAACATGAGACCCTACGGAGCGTGCTTCCCAATCCATTTGGCCCCGTCCACTGGCTTCAAGCATTGTACCTCACCCACAGTAATCTTCAGAAATTAACTCCCGAGTTTCTATGATTGTAACGCTTGAACATGATCAGTGTGCGCGTAGGAACGGAAAGAGACGTGCGTTTCGGTTCCGGTACCGGTATCTTTTATATTCACGAAAGTACTGAAGCATTTACATAATCCATGAGTCTACACCTACACCTATCACGTTGGGGTTCGCAGCGGCAGAACACAGTTACGTGGTGCACAGAAGGCGCATGTGTTGCGCTGCTCCACAATTGTGTGGATGTTGTATTGCCTGTTGATGTTCACTCAGGCGTGGAGCCAGCACGTGTTTTAGTGTAGCAACAAAAGGGTGGTGTATGTGTTCGGTTTCCGAGATATGACCGTTTGGTAGTGGTTGATTTTGTTCGTGGAATATTGCTGCTTTCCGTGTGGAGACTGGATACTTTGGTAGTGATTGATTTCGCTGGTGGAACATTGCTCCACTCTTGGTGGAGACTGGATACTTCGAGAGGGGTTCTGGATACCTCCTGGTACAAGTAATTTCAACATTGGACCTATGACGCACACCGGATAGTCTGGATAAATATGCATTACATGAACGTCCCTCCCCTCCCGACCCTCAAGTAGCTTCACCGGTATTTCCTTCCATCTCTAAAGCTAAATTTTGAGCAGGAAATTATGGAAGGTCGCGTCTACATTATAATACAGCATGGGATGCTAGTGCGTGTCTCCATTGCTTTTGGCATAATTTAGCAATCCTGAACTATGAACACAACACTAATTGTCATGATAAAAAGTGCTCGGGTACTAAAGCTCCACCACACTTCAAACTTATGCTCCTCAATGTAATTTAGCTCTGAACAGCCGCAGTTCTGAAACAAGCTAACATGGCAAATTTCTACACGGAATACGGCACCTCGATGTTTCTTTTATCCTTGTCTACTGCCAATGGGGATTGTGCACATGTGCGCATGGCCACGACGAGAGGCGGGGGTGGGGGGGGGGGGGGGGCGACGCGCCACCCAAACTTCGTGAAATTAAGCATTACACCCATGGTGTTGCATGGAGAAAACCGACCAAAACCGACCAAAACACCCGCTCACATCCCACCCCTGTCAAAGATCCACCGCGACGCCCAGCGCTGTGCATCAACAAGTAAATAATTATACAAGCAGAAATGCATGCGGCCATGCCATCACGCGCCATGTCGACAACAATCCAAGATGGATCAAAACAGCAAAAATTATTTGTCGTTCATCACTAAAATAAACAATTTACTTATATTAAGGACACGCCAATAGCTATTAGTTCTTTGGTGTGTCCACGAGCGTCAACAGTTGTGAAGTGGACTAACCGACTCCGTGTCATAATTCTACCACGGCCTCTGCCATCATGCATGAACATACGCACCATGATTGCATTTTAAGTCGGAAATGAAGCTCTAGAAGCAGGAACAGCATGTAAGAAGTGGGGAGTGTTGCATACAAAGAAGACCGAACACGACACAAAACATTCATGTCCATGTTCGCAACGCATTCGCATTCGCATTCAGAAACCTATTCGCATACTCTTTGAATTCGCTCATATTTTCAGAATATGACTTTATCCGCTTGCTAAAGTAAGACCAATAACACTTGTTCAGAAAGACAGGAATTTGATCTCCAGATGTCACGAAAATTCATTCGGATCAAAAGCGGGGTACCGTATACAAGTCAAAGTATCTCACTTAGCCGAATGGTTCCAACGCATAGATGTCCGCTGTCCATCAAGGATGCAGCACATCGAATTGTGTGACATTCGATTTCACAGTTCGACCTCAGGTCACCAAGGTTGGTTCTACTCATGCACAGTATCAATTTACGGGGTACCGAATAAAGTCATGGTTACACCGCATAACATGTCGGGAAATTCACTTATTGGCGTGATTCAAACGATAGTGTGACCGCTACCAAGGTGGGATGCGGCACACCAAATCACATGGTCACTCAAAGTCACCATTTGACCTCAGACCAAGGATACTCTAATAGTATGCCCTATGGGAAAAATTCGGGGCATTGAATAACATGTTCCTGAATACATTGATGGGATGGATCGAGCAAGGAAGATCGGAAATCCTTGCACGATCCGAGGTCGGAGATCTATCGAGCAAAGAAGCAGCACATCGAAGCATATGACCTTCAACGTCAACGATTTACCTCGTGTCAGGATTGATGAAAGTTAGAAAATGAAGGTGGTTCACTGGGCACGATTCACTTGTCATTCACTCCTTCACTGATATGAATGATTGCTGTGATCTGTGCGTGTCCAGTGGAGACCTGTGCGAGGGCTACAATTGGAGGGTGCACGACCAATAAATGTGGGACATTCTGTCGTTTTGGTTATTCTAGCAACTCGACATTATCATGCTTGGACTCGGTCGCACCTCCGGTCATGTGTCGCCAAGAAGTAATATGAAGATTAAGCAAGTGCTATTCCAAGCAGTCCGGGAATTAACATGGGACCCTGATGGTTTTGCACATTGTGGATCTTGGCATTCTACCCTTTGGCATTCTGCCGCACCTCAGTGTTGTTGGTTGCTGAGCATCCCGATGCTTGAGTATGATGACTATCGGACATTCACATCCTACTCGATTTTAAAACACACGAATAATATTTATGTTATAAAACAAAGTATACAAAATATCAGGTAATTGGCACACACGTGATGGGGAATGTCATTAGGTGGCTACCATTATACTTTTGTTTGCTGTGAACTATGGCAGTTATGTCCACCGACGACAAAGCTCTAGGATGAAGGGTACGTGATTGCCAGTAGGTCGACAAAGCCGCTCATCCGCCGCTGGTATCGGCCACGGGTGGTTCTCCCTGTCGGTACGTGATTGCCAGTAGGTCGACAAAGCCGCTCATCCGCCCGCTGGTATCGGCCACAGGTGGTTCTGTCAGTAGGTCGACAAAGCCGCCCATCCGCCCGCTGGTATCGGCCACAGGTGGTTCTGTCAGTAGGTCGACAAAGCCGCTCATCCGCCCGCTGGTATCGGCCACAGGTGGTTCTGTCAGTAGGTCGACAAAGCCGCCCATCCGCCCGCTGGTATCGGCCACAGGTGGTTCTCCCTGTCGGATGAAGGGTACGTGATTGTCAGTAGGTCGACAAAGCCGCTCATCCGCCCGCTGGTATCGGCCACAGGTGGTTCTCCCTGTCGGATGAAGGGTACGTGATTGCCAGTAGGTCGACAAAGCCGCTCATCCGCCCGCTGGTATCGGCCACAGGTGGTTCTGTCAGTAGGTCGACAAAGCCGCTCATCCGCCCGCTGGTATCGGCCACAGGTGGTTCTGTCAGTAGGTCGACAAAGCCGCTCATCCGCCCGCTGGTATCGGCCACAGGTGGTTCTGTTAGTAGGTCGACAAAGCCGCCCATCCGCCCGCTGGTATCGGCCACAGGTGGTTCTGTCAGTAGGTCGACAAAGCCGCTCATCCGCCCGCTGGTATCGGCCACAGGTGGTTCTGTCAGTAGGTCGACAAAGCCGCTCATCCGCCCGCTGGTATCGGCCACAGTCGGCCACAGGTGGTTCTCCCTGTCGGCACCACCGAGACATAAACTGTTATCATACCGGTAACAAATCATGCTAATTAACCGATCAAACACACACAACACACCGATCACACCGATCACACACCGATCTAACCATACCACTGACACTACAATCAAGTAAAACGTGTTAGTGTTTTCCACTTTCAGCGCCGTTCAGTGAAGTACTCAGATATCACTAAGCCGTCAGGAACATCTGCGGGCGTACACAGATAGTGCTCTCTAACAGAGATGAATTTGCGCCTTTTTTCGACCGTGATTGCCATAGCACGCAGCAATAGATGGTCAAGAGCCTGGGACTGCCCAAGTTCGACTAGTCTGGCACGTGCTGGCCACTTCTGACACATCCTACGACACTGTCAGCTCTGACAGCTTGGGCAGTCAGGACATTTGGACCATGCGAACCTCATGATCAGTCGCGAACGGCCCGATTCTGGCCGGCCGGCCGGTCCGTGACTGAGCCGGCGCCGGATCCGAGGTCCGGCAGATTAATCAAGGCCAGGCTTTGCCACAGATGGGCAATAATGTCTGACAGACCAGCGCTTTCTGGCGTGAGCACGTTTCATCGTTCCACCGAACGTCTCACCGCCGTCGGCGTGCCAGTCGGCAGCGACTGCGGACGGTCGCGAGCATCGGATACGACGTGCACCACTCGTCCACTCGCCAGACGACCAACGTGCTCTCCACCACATCTCGGAGCGCACCCTCGACCGCCTGGTCACCGACACCGATCCAGACGCGGCCGATCGTGACCCGGGTCGACACGTCGGTCACCAGGTTACCGACGCCGGGTCGTCGCCGGTGACGCGGCTCAGGCGGCGCCGACCTGAGCCACAGGTCGGCTCAGGTGGCGCCGACCTGAGCCACAGGTCGGCTCAGTGCCGCACCGATAACACGAGCGGTGGCCAAGTCGTGCGGCTCCTTCTGCACCTGGTGACAGTGGCTTCCGTCGTCCGTGGCGTGCGAAGCCGGACGGACAGCACGACTGCTGCGCAGTGGGGTGCAGTGGGGCACGTAGCCGTGTCCGGGTCACAGGGAGCCCGGCTGACACACGTCGACCGAGTCGCAGCACAAGTCGGCACGAGTCAGACACAATGCTAATGCCAACATTACAAATGAACCTCAAGTGCCGTGACAATATGTTGAAAAATAGTGGTGAAATACACTTCAGCAGGCAAGTATTCAGGTATTCTATCTGCCCGTAGCATGGTTTTTTAAACTATGTGTTTCTCATGCATGATCTTTGTGGGAAAAAAATCGTCAGTTTGAGCGCAAAATGCCGCCGAGTGTTGGACACAAACACAAAGTGCCGGCCCAAAACTTTCGAAAAGGGCAGCAAATACACATTAGCAGACAGGGATCGAGCTTCCCAAACAGCAAGTGATTTACAAATAGGGCAATGTATAGGTAATAAACTCGTCAGGTAGCTTCAATGTCAGCTTGAAATAATCTTCAACATCAACGATTAACTGCCGAGCCAGAAATTTCGGACATCGCTATGAAACCAACCGGAAGCGGATCGGGGTCGGGAGTGGCATCTACTACTTACCACCGGATGTGCTCTTCAAAAGAAGGTTCATATTTAACGCTTTTCCGATGTATTTTCGGTACACCGTCCAAGGTATTTACGATATGCCGTCTTGTTCTGCCTGCCGGCCGCACCGCGGCGGTAGCACTCACATGTCAGCGCTTGGTGAGCAGCGCTGTCCGGTAGTCCGGCACACACAGCCGCAGCTGGCAGCGTCTCCATCGCAGGACGAGTTGTCCGGTAATCCGGCACACACAGTCGCAGCTGGCAGCGTCTCCATCGCAGGACGAGTTGTCCGGTAATCCGGCACACACAGTCGCAGCTGGCAGCGTCTCCATCGCAGGACGAGTTGTCCGGTAATCTGACACACACAGTCGCAGCTGGCAGCGTCTCCATCGCAGGACGAGTTGTCCGGTAATCTGACACACACAGTCGCAGCTGGCAGCGTCTCCATCGCAGGACGAGTTGTCCGGTAATCTGACACACACAGTCGCAGCTGGCAGCGTCTCCATCGCAGGACGAGTTGTCCGGTAATCCGGCACACACAGTCGCAGCTGGCAGCGTCTCCATCGCAGGACGAGTTGTCCGGTAATCCGACACACACAGCCGCAGCTGGCAGCGTCTCCATCGCAGGACGAGTTGTCCGGTAGTCCGGCACACACAGCCGCAGCTGGCAGCGTCTCCATCGCAGGACGAGTTGTCCGGTAGTCCGGCACACACAGCCGCAGCTGGCAGCGTCTCCATCGCAGGACGAGTTGTCCGGTAGTCCGGCACACACTCACAGCCACAGCTGGCAGGGTCTCCATCGCAGTGTCTTCCCCTGCATCCACCTCTAGCTTAGACAAACAGGTCGTAGTCGAGGACGAAGACAGAGGCAGGGACGTTGGTCTGGGCCATTCATCCAACTTGTGGTGTGGCTGCACAACATTGCTCTTGCGAAGGAGTGCAGAATATGTTTCTAGGAAGCGAAGCGAACAGTTCGAACTCTCGAAGCGACAATTTTCGTCGAAAGTATGTAAGAAAAAGCATATTTTCCATGGGTGATAAGGTGTTTTCAAATGTACAGCATGTGATAATATAAATGTCACCGATACCTTGGTGGTGGTGGATTTGTGTTTTAGTCCATGCCGACTGGCTGCCTTGGTCATATTGCGCCCATAATGCTGCCTACCATCATATTATTGTTAAGTGAGGGGTCGCAGCTCATAGACTGCTTACGATGGCCGATATATGATGTCAACATTTATTATTTTGCAGAAATGTAAATATGCCCCAAGATGCAACGATCTTGGAGTCATCGGCCAGTACTTGTCTCAGTGTCATATTTGTACTTCGAAGCCCAAGACATCTGCGGCGTGCAGGTTCCAGTCTCGGGCAGCCAACGAGTTTGTGATATACTGTGAATGGAGTGGCACAGCGTGGGCACAGAGGGCGGTCACTTGACGTCAGCAGGTACCTGTGTGTAGCAAGTGTATGGCCTATCAGGAGACGGCACAGCGCAACCTCCTCTCTTCCTTGTGTGCGAAATGAGGACTTGCACGTTCCGAGTAATGGTTTTACTAGCTTCAATTTGCTAGTTTTCGTGTTCCAAGTGCATTGCAATTTTCGGTCTACAAGGGATGATATTGATGTCTTGAAGTTCCCCGGGGAAGGGCCAGGCGCGTCCTGCGGCTACCGACTGCAGCCTTCTTCGCATATATATTATATATATATATATATATAGAATATATAATATATAATTTTTTAATATATATATATATATATATATATATATATATATATATATATATATATATATATATATATATATATATATATATATATATATATATATATATATATATATATATATATATATATATATATATATATATATATATATATATATATATATACATATATATATATATATATATATATATATATATATATATATATATATATATATATATATATATATATATATATAATTTGCGACCCTTTCTGCTTCTTATTGATGATATATCCATTGTCAAACCAAACCATGTTATTTGACCTAAAAATAATGCCGGAGGCCATAGCCCAGAAACCAACAAAAAAATCGGGCTGAAATTTGCACAGCCGCATTCAGAGCCAAAGACTACCCTGTGGACAATTTTTGGTCTATCAACATTTATGGTGTGAAGTGCATTGGTCGATCTGTCGTGGAACGCACTATTTGCTAAACTATGGGCTTCTAGTATTTTGCATCTCCCTGAGAGCGTTCGAGCCATGTCCTCTGCTACCTCTTTCGGCCTGAGATAATCTTGTCCATTTATGTAAAGAACTGGGAATGCGGTTGGAGCCATCCGTCCCGAAACTCGTTTTATTTGCGCCCATACTGATGATGTGTAGGTTTAGACGTGTAGGTTTCGTGTAACGGTTTTGTTTGTTTACGTATGATTTCCAAGCTTCATGCCTGGCTTTAGCAATGGTTCTTCTCGCGCATGCCCTTGCCTTCTGGAGCCCGACACGATTTGCCGTGCAGCAGCGGCGACCAAAGGCCCGAAATGTTCTTTTACGGGCACGGATGACATCGCGGCATTCCTGAGGCCACCATGGGACTGGAGTGCGCTTGGATGTACCTGAGGAGTGGGGGATATTGTGTTCGGCACACTGTAGCAACATTGCAGTACAATCCTCAATGTACCTGAGGAGTGGGGGATATTGTGTTCGGCACACTGTAGCAACATTGCAGTACAATCCTCAATCGATAGGCCTCTGGAACCGTCTCTGAACTTATCATGTACATCAGCCTGGAAGGAGTCCCAATCTGCCTTGCCCAGGATCCACTTCGGAGGTCGTCGGCCTACGGCAACATCGTCTAAGAATTTTATCCATATGGGAAAATGGTCACTGGTAAGGGTCATCTCCAACATGCCACTTGATGTAGGGGGGTAACTGTGGGCTGCATAGAGTAAGGTCCAGGATGGAAGTTTGACCAGTCGGTAGTGTAAAATGTGTTAGGATACCGGTATTCAGGATGCTAATACAGTCATTATTCATTATTATTTCCAGTTGCCGGCCACGTGTACTGGTCTGGCTGGCGCCCCAGAGCGGATGGTGAGCATTGAAATGTCCGCATATTATGAATGGTGCCGGAAACTGTGCGAAAAGACTAGTTACTTCAGACGCGGCAAGGATAGTGAAGGTGGCATGCAAATACAGCATATAGCGACAGTGCGATGATTTAAGGTTGTTCTCGCTGCGACACATTGGAGGGCGGAAGAAATGCTTTATTTATCGGCAGGGACTACTGTGGTGTATGGCGAAAAGTACACCGCCATGCGACACAGTGGTAAACGGTACGTCTTTTCTTAAAACAGTGTAATTTTTTGTTGAAACGGGGCACCCGGAGCCAGTTTCTTTTCCTGTTTGCATACAGCCGATGGTGTATCGTAACTTAAAAGATGGTTGAGGTGATTAAGGCTGGATTTGAGTCCCCTACAACTCCACTGTAAAACTATCAGGCAGGTAAATTAATACGATAAGACGTCTGCGTGCTCAAGACTTAGCTAAGAAAAATAATGACTGGAGTTTATCATAAACCCAGCGATAGCACTGTCAATTGATGAAGAAAAAAGGATGTAATCCAATTGCAATATGTTGCTGTCATTATTTGCTAATAATTGGCGGAGGTGGTCTAAAACTGCGTATCCGTGCCCTGCCTCGCAGCAGTCTATCGAGGACTACAGGAGGCGGCCTCGACCAGAGCTAAGTGAGTGTGTTCTTTGGCGGGTCCTTGGTGAGCCGCCCCCGGTGGTGATTTGGACCAGGGCACCCTTCGCTTTTGAGGGACACTTAATTGCGGTGAAGGCGGGCGAGGATCCATCTCGGATGCTTCTGCCGGTCCCTCCACTCGCCTTCGCGGCGATGGGGTGGCTGACCTTGGGGGAGGCGCCTTGGCCCGGGCCTTTTCCATTTGTGCGAGCAGTGCTCGCTTTGCTTCACGTGCGCGTCTTTCTACTTCCTGGTATTGCAAGTTAACGCCTGGCATATGAATGGGCTGAATGTTTCTGGACGGAGATGCAGGTGCGGAAGCAGAAGTTGAGGGCGATGGCGAGGCCTGGCTCACGGGAAGGGGAGGACTCAGGGAGGGAGGATGTGGTGAGGATAGATCTCGGGGTGGTGGTGGGGAATATGGGAGGCGAGGGGAAGCTGGATGGCGGAGGGAAGTGGGAGGCGGATATTTCAAGGTGGGCGATGTGATAGATGGGGATGGACTGGGCTTGAGTGGAGGGGACCGAACAGGCCTCTTAGACCGGTTGGCCAAAATCCACTCCCTACCTGAAGAGACTGATTTGGGCGTGGTCTCTGATGGCTCATCAGTGCATTAACTTATGGGTGTTGCTTCCGTGGTTTCCGCGATTTTTTTTTTTGTGGGGGGGGGGGGTGTCTGTTCTTTCCTCGCTGTCGACGCAAGTGGTACTCCAAGTGCTCGAGAAAGGGCTGTTAGTTGGGCGATCAGTTCCGATACCCTGTCGTACTGCATATGCTGCGGGAGCGATATGACATTCTTAGCTTTTGAAGCGTACGCCACCCTGGGATGCGATCTTTCATACAGGTCTCTGGCTTCTCTAAATGCTACTTTGTTGGTGTGCTTAACTGATATAATATTTTGTTTTCTTCTATGTACCTTGGAAATGCACCGTCGTACAACGTGTGGGGATCCTGTCCTCCACCGCAGTGGGCACAAAATGGATTTCCGGAAGTGCAGTCCTCTGTAGGATGCTAATGGGAGCCGCATCTACTGCACACTAGGTGGTTTCTGCAATATTGGCTGGCGTGTCCAAAGCTCTGGCATTTGAAGCAGCGCATGGGGTACGGAAAGAACTGTCTTACTTTCACGCGTACATATCCGAATCTGATGTCTGGAGGTAGGTCTGTGGTATTAAACGCCAAAATAATGTTGTTATGCAATACACTTGTTATGCAATAGCAAGTGAATTGTGCTAGCTAGGCTGGGATATATAGCTTCCTAGGAAGTTGAGATAAGGGATTGATTGGGGTGAGAGTATGTATATTTCTAGTACCTTTTCTAGATAGGCTTAACCCAGATGGGCCCCTGTGGCTCTTATTAAGCCTTAACACTTTATGACTTTATAATGTTGTTGGTTGGAATGAAATCTGCCCATCTCTTCACTTTCATTTTTCTAGCGGCGATGACCCCGAAATTTGATAGCTCTTCGACGATCTCGTACGTCGGTACTTCCCTCAGATTGCAACAGTTTATAACACCTCGACAGGCGTTTGTTGTGTGTTGTGAGACTCCACGGTGTTTGTAATAACTTGATTCTATTTTTGTCGTCTCTCCGCACCCCATACACAAACTCAGATGATTTGAGCGCCATAGCCGCCTGCCTTTCTTCCGAGAACTCCACAACCAGTGCACCTTCATTCAGCTTATCGCATTTCAGAATGTCGCCAATCCTGTCACAGCCATCCCTCTTTTGAAACGGGAACAGGGACGCAAGACTCTTGTTCTTTCCTCGGCTCACGCATTCCGTAGGTGTGTCATCCCGATCTCGGCGAAGATAGGGTTTGGTCTGGCTTTAACGAGAGGGATCAGGAGTGTTTTTAGTTGTTCTGGATGCCATGTGATGAGTTTGTTTTTCGACTCCTCCTGGCGCTCCACCACTTTGGGGCCAACTGGGGGGGGGCGCCTGAATCCCGCTGACGAGAGGACGCCAGGCGCCCGAGGAGCTGTACGGGGCAGGCAATGTCAGGCAATCACCCGGCCGGGAGAGAGAGATTCACCACCCCGACCGGGATCCAGCGCCGCCCACCCCTTGACCCCAGCCGGCCGGGCCGGCAGACACTGGGAAGAAACCCAGGCCTCCAGCCCGAGGCGACTCGTCACTTGGACCGTATGGGGCCATTTTGGCCCGCCCGCCCGTCCCTCCGGGATATCGGGACCAGAGGCGTGCTGCTCTCCCGTCACAACTAGCACCGTGCGACGGGAGACCTCAGCTTCCAGGACTCCGTCAAACCCGGGGGCAGGCCGAGGGGTCGCGACTACTCCCGATAAAACTGAGTTGGCGGGCAGGACCAGGGAAGCTGTCCTCCTGCTCACAGTAGGGAGAGTTGGTGCTGTAGGGCCACGTGAAGGATATGGATGTTGAGATGGGATGGAAATTGGAATGTGAGCGTATAGATGGATGGGCGAGCGAGGAACTCCTAGCCTGGCCCCTCACCAGTGGACTAGGCCGCTGGATCATCGGGGCCAATCTCCCCCGCCCCCCTCCCATCCACCACCACAGAAAGGTGGTGCCTCGTCGGGGTATAAAGAAAGTGAAAATTATGTAGCAAGTAGGAGCGATCCTTGAAACCGCCTATGCTCCCGATGACCATCCGTAAAAACCACGATTTCCGTATCCCATAGGTACCAAAATACGCAGCACCGCGCTCGCGAACGAACGGGAACCATTAACTTGTGCAGCAGTTCGCCAGGCCCGACAAAGTCGTCACCACGTCCGTACCTCGACCAAACACGTCCGGCTCGGTCCAGTGGACGAGTCCTGACGAGTTATCTGAGACCAGTGGGCGTCTGGGCGAGCTGACCCAAACCAGTGGGCTTTTTGACGAGCTGATCCAGGCGACCAGTGGACGCCCAGTGGACCAGTGGACCAGTGGACCAGTGGTCGAGCTGACGGGCGAGCTGGCTCAGATCAATGGGCGTCTAGCGACCTGACCCGGTCCCGATCGTCGTGACACCGGCCGCACACATCCACAGCGTGCTATGTAAGGTTACGCAGCCGGGTGCGTCACACCTGATTTTCCAAGAAGTACTTAAACAGACTGCTCAGTCGCACGACCATGCAATATACGGCCAGGCTCAAGGGTGTCTGTCACGTGAGGAAGAATAAGAAGCGTTGTACCTGCATCAGGTCGGAAGGACACAGCACTGTCTGAGACGAAACTAGTTAAAGAAAAATGCGAAACGTCCCGAAAAGGCAAGGCCATTCAGTAAGGAACACCCCCCCCCCCAACAAAAAAAAACGGAGCGTAATACCAATGCCAAAATTGTGATTTATCGAGGAGTTTGCGCGCATTGCCGTGCAGAATTGGAAATTATCATGTTACTTGATGACCAGGGTTTCACCAAACAAATCCCTCCCAAAATACTACGGAGATGCACGACAAGAATCAACCTCAAAAGGGGTCTTGCCCCCTGCACGTTACTTTTTGAGACGTTCCTTCGCCTCTGCATGGAACCCTGTGTGGTATGCCCCCTCCAACCCATTTGGGCCCCCCATTGCCTTTAATGTTTTCGCTCTCCCGATTATTCTCAGAAATCTGCACCTATGCACAAGGGCGTCGCCACCGGGGGGGCAGGGGGGGAAGTCGCCCCCTGTCGTGAGACTGGGGGCGCCGCCCCCTGAAATTTGAGGAGGCCCCTATCCGGAAATGCACAGGAAAAAAGTGAGCAAGGAGGCCGACGAGACATGAGAGGAGGCCTCCAAGACGTGAGAGGAGGCCCCTAATTCGAAGAAGGAGTCACCTAGGGGAAGATAGCAGGCCCCAGAAATCAAGAGAGTGCCAACAATTGGCACGGAGGCCCCCAGGAATGCAAAGGAGGCCCCCAGGATTGAAAAGGAGGCCCCCGTGATTACAAAGGAGGCCCCCAGGATTGTAAAGGAGACCCACAGGATTGCAAAGGAGGCCTCCAGGATTGCAAAGGAGGCCCCCAGGATTGCAAAGGAGCCCCCGTGATTACGAAGGAGGCCCCCATGATTGCAAAGGAGGCCCCCAGGATTGCAAAGGAGGCCCCCAGGATTGCAAAGGAGGCCCCCAGGATTGCAAAGGAGGCCCCCAGGATTGGAAAGGAGGCCTCCAGGATTGCAAAGGAGGCCCCAGGATTGCAAAGGAGGCCCCCAGGATTGCAAAGGTCTCCATGATCGCAAAGGAGGCCCTCAGGATTGCAAAGGAGGCCCCCAGGATTGCAAAGGAGGCCCCCAGGATTGCGAAGGAGGCCCCCAGGATTACAAAGGAGGCCCCCAGGATTGCAAAGGCCCACATGATTACAAAGGAGGCCCCCAGGATTGCAAAGGAGGCCCCTGTGATTACAAAGGAGGCCCCCATGATTGCAATGGAGGCCCCCAGGATTGCAAAGGAGGCCCCCAGGATTGCAAAGGAGGCCCCCAGGATTGCAAAGGAGGCCCCAATGATTGCAAAGGAGGCCACCAGGATTGCAAAGAGGCCCCCAGGATTGCAAAGGAGGCCCCCAGGATTGTAAAGGAGGCCCCCAGGATTGCAAGGGAGGCCCAAATGATTGCAAAAGACTCCAGGATTACAAAGGAGGCCCTCATGATTGCAAAGGAGAGCCCTCATGATTGCAAAGGAGGCCCCCAGGATTGCAAAGGAGGCCCCAATGATTGCAAAGGACTCCAGTATTGCAAAGGAGGCCCTCATGATTGCAAAGGAGGCCCCCAGGATCGCAAAGGAGGCCTCCAGGATTGCAAAGGAGGCCCCCAGGATTGCAAAAGAGGCTCCCGGGATTACAAAGGAGGCCCCCATGATTGCAAAGGAGGCCCCCAGGATTGCAAAGGCCCACAGGATTACAAAGGAGGCCCCCAGGATTGCAAAGGAGGCCCACAGGATTGTCAAGGAGGCCTCCAGGATTGCAAAGGAGGCCCACAGGATTACAAAGGAGATACCAGGATTGCAAAGGAGGCCCACAGGATTATCAAGGAGGCCCACAGGATTGCAAAGGAGGCCCCAGGATTGCAAAGGAGACCCCCAGGATCGCAAAGTAGGCCTCTAGGATTGCAAAGGAAGCCCCCAGGATTGCAAAGGAGGCTCCCGTGATTACAAAGGAGACCCCCATGATTGCAAAGGAGGCCCCCAGGATTGCAAAGGAGGCCCACAGGATTACAAAGGAGGCCCCCAGGATTGCAAAGGAGGCCCACATGATTGTTAAGGAGGCCTCCAGGATTGCAAAGGAGGCCCACAGGATTATCAAGGAGGCCCCCTGGATTGCAAAGGAGGCCTACAGGATTGTCAAGGAGGCTATCACATCAAATATATCACATCAAGACCTTTAAAAAAATAGAACTCGATGTCCAAAAGTTCACACCGAGACTCGATCGAACGGACCCCAGCACCGGAAAATTAAGAACAGTTCCGGCAAAAATTACCCGGAGGGCTTTTATACTCCGAAAGGTGCCATCGGCTGAACAAAAAACTCCTTCGGTGGCCACAGTGGCATATCAAAGGGGCAAATTTCCCCTCCCTCCTAAGAGGGATATGCTCCCAAGAATCGAGCCGAGGCCCCCAAAAGTCGCGCTAGGGCCACACAAATTCGCGTCGGTCCACCAGAATTCGCGTAGGGGCTCCAAGTAAATGCGGCGGGCCCCAGAAAACTCGCTCCGAGGCCAGAAAATCTGCAACAGTAACCGCCAAGATCGCGTTGGGGCCACAGCTAAGCACAACGCGCCCCGCAAACTCGAACCGGTCCCACCAAATATCGCGCTCGGACCCATAATTCCCATCGGTAGTACCACAAATTTGGTCTGGGCATAAAAAATTCACGTCGGGGCTGCCAACAATTGGCGTCTAGGGCTCCACATAAGCACCGTGTGACCCCCAAAGTCGCATCGGTATCCGAAAAAGAAAGCCGGAGCCCTCCAAAATAAGGAGGGATTAAAAAAAAAGTCCGGGTCAGGAAAATGGTTCCGGAGCACCGAACACATCATCATATGCCTTGAAAAATCGCGTACGGCATCGAAAAACATACCGGAGCTCGAAGAAAATCGAGGTGAGATGGAAAAACATGGCGCCAGGGACTCGAAAAATGAGGCCGAGATTCGGAATTTAAAGAAAATTCAGAACAGGTCCACAAAAATCGCGTTAACCCAAGATAAATGGCGTTGGGTCCCCGGAACCACGCGCCTGGGCGCGATAAGTTGCGCTAAGACCCAGAAATATCGCACCGATGACCCAAAATCGTACTGGGCCCCACAAATGTGCGTCAGAAGCCCCAAATAAACACAGCGGGACCCTAAGAGCACAACGGGGACCGAAAATGTAACTGGCCCTCCAAAGCGCAGTCTCGCAAAAGCGACAGGGCCCTAAAACATGCCTTGCAGCCATAAATAAATATAGCGGGAACTCTAAAAAAAAACACAAAAAAAAAAACACCGGAAGCTCTCAAGGCACACAGGGGCCATGCGACCGCACAAGGGCCTGAAAAGAGGCTGGGGTCGCAATAAGCAACATGGTCCCAGAACGAACAAAAATACCGGGCACTAAATAAATACTTTGAGATCATTGAAAGCGCCCCGACAACTAAGAAAAATCATCGGTGCACAAAGAAGCAACAAACCCTAAAACGAGCCGGGGTTTCGAAAATGCATTGGGCCTCTAACAAAAATGGATTGGAGCCCTAAGACACATCCGTAGACGAAGAAATACGAAACGGGTCCAAAGAAATACACTTAGGCAGGGCCTCGGTTCGGTAGCCAACCTGGAAGCATGTTTAATCTAAGATATGAGGTGCATCAAAGCTCAGCGGGTATCCGCATTTCTTCATCATAAAATATGAGAAGTGGGGAACTAATGATCGAATTTAATTAATCGAATTTTCGCAGCGAACGCCCATACAAAGCATTTAATCACGTCAGATAAGGCGCAAGTCTATCATGTGGCAGCAATTAGCAAAGCGTAGGAGGCCCAGCAGAATCCGTAGCATCGCACGAAGTGTGGCGAATGCGCCGAATGCGCAAAATGGGTGTGCACATGCACTAACGTTGGCGTCGTGGCGACCGGGCACTATGAACTGGAATGTCTGAAATTGGTAAATTTTACATTTTAAAGTGATCTGTGTAGGTGTAATTTCAGAAGCGCAAGGTGACTTATCAAGGGATACCAAAAGAATACATTCGAACAGGATGGGGGAGCCAGGGTTGAAATCCGACGAATCAGAAACGATAGTGGTAGTTTAGGCCCCTGGACAGGATAATTTAGTTGGTCACTAATTATTTTATATAAAAAGGGTCCCCTTTGACAAAATAAGGGTCGAAATCGGAAGACTTTTTATTGAGTAGGTGGACCCCTCCAAATACGTTTGCCCCCCTCCCCTTGACGCAAATATAGGTACGTCACTGGCACTGGCGGATCCAGGGGGGGCATTCCGGCCATGGCCCCTCCAAGCGCTTCAAAGGGGGGCCATAGTGTCTTTTGCCCCCCCCCCTCCAAACCAATAAAAGTAAACTAAATTAAAATGCAGTAACCTTTGCTGGGGTTAAAAAATAGCTTTCCGGGTGAAATAATCTCCAATTTTAAAGGTATTTTGTTATGATTGTTTGGAAGTCCAATATGGTAGCATAGTAGATTCTGACGCATCGAGGGTTCTATGCTGTTGAAGTTCTGCTTACAGCAAGAGATGACGAAATCAGCAGTTTCATTATTCCTTCGTCAGATAGGTTCATGAAGTTTGTTTAGCCAGTAACGGGCAAGCGGACCCAGTGAGCCAGATTTCGAAGCGGAATTTGAACAGGATGTTTTGTGCGAATGACCAGTTGAGCCCAGTTGAGCAGCATGTTTCGCATGTTGGTGTTGGGGTTGCTAAGATGAAGAGACAGGCTACATTCACTAGCGGATCCAGGGAGGGGCCATTCCGGCCATGGCTCCCCCGAAGCGCTTAAAAGGGTCTTTTGGCCACCCCGAAACCAACGGAAGTAAACTGAATCGAATGCAGTAACCTTTGCCGAGGTTAAAAAATATCGTCTGCATGAAAGTATCTCCAATTTTAAAGGTATTTTTATAATTGTTTGGAAGCCAATATGGTAGCATAGTACATTCTGACACGCATCGAGGGTTCTATGCTGCTCAAGTTCTGCTTACAGCAAGAGTTGACAAAATCGGATCTGCCAGTGTGTACACGTGCACGAACGTTGACGTGGTACAAGACGTTGAACGTGAACATGAACGTTTTGGTAAACAAGAACACAAATCCCGTAACTTAGAAGCGGTGGAGGTAGGCTGGGGCCCCTACACAGGAAATTATGTTGTCATTAATTATTATTGTAAAAAATGGGTCCATTTGACAAATAGTGGTAGAAATCCGATGCTTTTAACCAAAAATAGTGGGAGAATGGGCACCCTCCAAATCCCTTCGACCCCTCCTCTGATGCAATTTCTAAGTACGCCACTGGGGGAGAGGGGGGGGGGGGGCTGACGCCGAAAACCGAAAGTTGCCCCCCCCCCAAACCGGTGGGCTAGATCCGCCAGTGCGTTTGCTTATTTATATCCTGGTATGGCTCAGTTCTCAGCGGAAAAAAAAGATTCTTGCTATTGCGCTTTGCTTAAATGATGCACCATGCCAAGAACAAACAAGACATCAATATGAAGCCATGTTCCCCATTCTGGAACCATACTAAGAGCCTAAAAAAGCAATAGGAGGGCCTAACACAGTGGAGGCCCCCTTTCGGGAGCAGGAGGCCCCCGATCAATATTGCCCCCCCCTGGAAGAATTTCGTGGCGACGCCACTGCCTATGCATAGGTAGGTATAGGCAAGATACCTTTACTAGATACCCACTAGGTAGGGTATAGGTACCCACTGCATGCAGCGGTGGCGACGCCGACAGTCGCGCGAAGCTGACGGAGCTATTTTGACACGAATCCGGCGAACGAATGGCGTGGTTTTCCGAGTTGACCTGGGGTAGACGAATCTGTAGGGTTGGGGAAATGGTCGGTGGAGAGCCAAAAATTGATTGGGGGCGGCCATGGATTGAATATGGTCCCACGTTAAAGCTCCGAATATTGTGGGGCCAACTCCACATTGGGATATTCCGAAAAAGTACACGAAACCACACCCATGCTGGCGAAAAGCCGAACGCTGGCGAGGACAAAGTCGTCGGCGCCTTGGTCGTCGGTAATCTTTCTGTTCCAGGGTACTCACCAAGATAGGTACTCACCAAGATACCTTTACTAGAGTACTCACCACACTCCACCTGGCTTTTGGATATTAAGCAACGTTCAGGATGCTTTGATTTGAAGAAAAAACATCAGCGTTCGCTTGCCGCTTCGTCGCAACAGTCAGCTCTGGCGCTGCAACACAGAAGGGCGCCAGAATCACGTCGTCTGCTGGGTGCGCATAATGTTTACGTGCGCCGTGATTGGCCGTTGAGTAATGTTTTGGGAAACTCTCAGTGTCGCATTTTTGTAATCGTGTTGGTTTCCGGTCGTGGTACGGCGTGTGTTCCTGATTCTTGAAACGAATACGGTGAGTCAGTGAAACCTCAGTGCGACAAGTCTAAGTCCAAGTGTGAAAAGCGGTCTTAGGTAGGTAGGTACCTAGGTAGGGGAAGTGGGGTGGGGGGGTATCTGAACACGTTCTGTTTCCCGAACACCTACCTTTGGACGTCTCCCGCGTCACGTTCAACATGTAAATAAAATAGATGGTGGTATCCATAAACGATAGGTCTTTCTCTACCAAAATATGAAGGTCTGATTGCATAGTTCTACTGATTCTTCGTGTATGGAGCTAGCAAAGTCCGTGGGTGCCATTTTTAGGCTTCTGAAAGCAGTCAGCTTGAGAAAACCATAAGGAAGTGTCCTCCGATATTTTTTCTATCACCAGTATATTTTTAGCTGATTTAAAATTGAATTTTAGCTGATTTAGAATTTAGCAGATTTAAAATAAAAAAGTTTTAAAATTGCTCTGCAAGTGATTAGAAGATTTTCATTGAAAGGAGCTGTTGGAATATGGATAGCTTGTTAATTTTTGTGTTCAGTAAATATAGTACAATTACTGGTTTGGCCATACAGAAGCAGCAGTAGAGCTCTTTGTTACATGATGTCTTAAGTGTTCAACCTCATCCCCCCTCTTCCCCTAGGTACCTACCTTCTTAGGCTGGTAGGTAGGTAGGTACCCACTGGTAATTTTGCAGTTGAATGTAATTTATGTGGGGCATTAAATGTAATCATTTAATGTGATTTTTTGATTTTTTAAATGCAATGTTTATGAATGTACTGACATGATATGACCACTCATTTCCACTGCAAATGCATATTTTTCAGTTCGGAGGCAAATAACACTCACTTGGGGTTGGGAAATATAGCATAGAAAGTAACATTCAAAATAAAGAAAGAAGATGTAATATAACCTTAGCTAACCTAGCCTAATCTTCCATGGAAGAATATATCTTTGTTTTTTTATTGAAAATTTCCAAACAATTTTTGTGCTCAAATATTTTCAAATAAAAAATATAACCTAACCTAAGCTAGCCTGAACTGTTGTCAGGCTAGCTGTTTGTACTGTTGTACTGTTGTAACTGCAAAAAAATCACATTTTTTTACAAATTAAAAAAATAAGAATATTTCCCTAACTTAGATACTTAACCTAACTCAGCTAACTTAACCTAATCAAACCTAACCCCTTTGTATGCTTCATGGAGGTAAAATGTGTGTAAAACTTGTCTCATGGTTACCTTAAACTGCAATAATGCCCACCTACCTAGGTGCCAACCTCCTATTTATTAGTTTGGTAGGTCAAGGTAGGTAGGTATTTACTTAGGTACCTTGACCTGGGTATTGTGAGTGTAGGTGATGCATGCAAAGATTACACCAAAAATATGAACATTCCTTCCACCACAGAATTAGCTTTCATGCAGCCAAGCTAGGTTATACTACAAGATGCATGGTGTGTACTAAAATAATTCTGAAGGGTGTAATGGTAAGTAAGTTTGTGATTTATGCTAATTTTCAATTCTGGGAATTTCTTTTCTGATGCAATGCTGATGAACATGGCTAACATAGCAGGCAAAATAACATCCAAATAGGGGCTTGGAGTTGGGTGATATGGTATAAAAAGTAATGTTCAAAATAAAGAAAAAACCATATAGCATAACCTAGCCTAACATAGCCTAACCTTCCATTGCAAAAGCAATTGTTTTGCAATGGGAAATTTCCAACCAGTTTTTTTGGCTAAAAGAATTTTCAAATTAAATAATCTAGCCAAACATAACCTAACCCAAGTAAGCATGAACTGTTTTTTGAGAAAAAATTGAGGTTAGAAAAAAAAATATTGTAAAAAATGTTTGGAAATTTTTTTAACGTTGCAACAAAAGCATATCGTAACTTAACTTAACCAAACTTTGTATGGTTTGTATCCTTTGTATGCTTTATGGAGGTAAAATGTATGCAAGCCTTGTCTCATGGCTACCTTAAACTGCAATAATACAAGATTTCTGTCCTCTAGCTACAAGAAAGCATGACTATGAAAAATCATCAAACTTGTCAACTTGATGCATCATATGGAGGTTCTGATCACCTGCATAAGTACAATACTATTACATTTAGTATAAATATCAACTTGTATTGCTTCCAGGTCATAAGTTGTGTTACAGCAATAGTTACAACACTGAAAGTTGTGAAAATGCAATATTGTTCATTACAAAAAATGTTTCTTGGAAACTCATGCCACAGCTCATGCACAAAACATCCAATAGTAATGATCGTGTTCCAAAGACATTTTGTGTCCTGCCAACCAATACCTTGTTTTGGATATATGTCAGTGTGTGATATTGCCTACCACCCATCTGATACTTTCAAGATCTCCCCTATGTGTTCCATGAATTGACCCATGACAATTTCAAATTAAATAGATGCAATTATGGGGGTGAAGTTACCCATCTGCACAGATCATGCTTGGAAAATTAGCTTGTTCCCGGATGCTCCCGGATGAACAAAAACATCCTCTCCAGAAAATGAGTTTGCTGGATGCTTGAGTAATGGTGTTTCACGTTGACTTCATCTACTGCATGCAAATCAAAATTTCCAATGTTCAATGGGATGTAAATAAATAAACAGATTTTCTGATAAAACAAAAATCAAGAAAAATTTCCTCTCTGAATTGAATGACAACATTTTTCCTCTCCACACCCAAGATCTCAATATTTAGATAAAACCTGGCTTGACAAAAATCAGGATGAGAAAGCTGTGAATTACTTCATTCAGAGGTTAGGTAAAAATTCCTTTGGTTGCCTTATGCTTACTGGTAGACTGAGTAAACTTCAAATGGTAAGCAGATGTACACCTGATCATCAAGTCGTAACTATCATAAAGTCCATAAAGTACCACAGTGCCCATCTGAGTTATGCCCATAAAGGAGACATATAAAGTATCATCAGTTTTTTTTGCTATGGCAAGTTTAAATTCTTTTGTTCCTGGTTAGTGATGTCCATGACATGATGTTGGATGTTCTGACAAATTCATTCTATATCCAAGGGACATACTTCTCAAGAGGACATTAAGTTATTTACTAAAAATTAAATTATATTCGTCCAGTTTTGTACACTTGCAAATGCAGTTTCTGCACCTCCAAATATTATTTTCCCCACCTGAAAATCCAATTCCCAATTTTATCATGATTCCATTAAAGGACAATTAGGAATTAATAACACTAATAAAATATTATTGCCACAAAATTACAGGAACAGAATGCACTGAGAATACTAAGAGGCAGCTATCCAAGATAGCTGCAGGAAAAATGGGGTTACTTGACATCTTGTGTCCACAAATGAACAGAAATGTATCCCACAATCCCTTATGTCTCCTTCAATCATTTTGCAAAATGATGAAGATCACGAAATGATCAGGTTGTGTTTGAAACAAAGTGCTTGGTATCAACATGGATAACTACCAAATAGTAAACTCCTTTGATCAAAGCAACCACCGCAGCCACCTAGCGGCAGAAGTGCAAAACATCGACAGGTAGGAAATGGCTGTGGACATATGCGTTTCGAATGCAAACCGACCGAGCCAAACCAAATTATATAATGTTTAGCAGAATTCATGGACACTGAGATATCATGTACTCAGTGGCAAACACAAGGGAAATTTGAGAGACAAAGTCCCTCTGTTGAGAGAGAACGGCTACTCCTGACGAGTGTCCCTCCCGGGACTCGTCGATGACCGTCCCGGATCATCCCTTGATATGCACAGACCAATTCACTAGAAAGCAGCAATTTATATGCTATGCTAAGTTCACTGTACATCATGATGGGAGATCGTGGGTAAGTCCTGAGTCTGAACCCCACCCCTCCCCCTATTAGTTTGGTACTATGCTAATGTTGGCTTGTCATCCTCCCAATTCAATCTGAAAATATGCCCTGAAAATAAGGACTTGGTCTCCCATGGTTTGGTGTGAGAGATCTCTAGCCATGCTGCACATACATATCCTATGTGATCAACATGGTCGACACGCTCTAAAGCCCCCAACGTACATATCATGCTGGAATCTGACATGCTGATTCTCTAATGAATTTGTAAAGTGTATATATTGACTATATATATATATATATATATATATATATATATATATATATATATATATATATATATATATATGTATATATATATACATATATATGTATATATATATACATATACATATATATATATATATATATATATATATATATAATATAAAATATATAATATGCATATGCATATAGCATCAATTGGCTACTGCATTACCATCGCACCACAAAGCTGACTCCGACCCCCACAGTAATGCTGAAACAATTTGAAAGGTCCCGTGACTGCAGGGACAGTGGCCCCCTCAGTTAACATGTTAGACGAGTCCCTGGTCTCCCACCAACCATCTCATAGTGGCACCAGCGCAGTAACGCTCTCCATTCGCCGATCTCCATATATCTGAGGGTTCCGCATACCCATATCGCCCGGTGGTGGGTGTCTGATTTGCCAAGTGCCACCCCACCCCCAACCATCAAATCGTATCCTAATCTGGCTTAATCCTTATCAAAGTCATAATCCTAATTTGTGAACAATTGACAACAGTGATATAACTTGTTACTAGTTGGGCCTTTACTAGACAAAGGTAGCCAGGTAATTACCAGACAACACAAGTAAATGCATTCATGGTCATGCATCAGATGAACGTAACTTGCGAAACCTGAAATGTGACTTGATCTAACTAATTCTATGATACCTTTGGCCAGTGTCTTAAAATTACTTTTTCAATACCTGTGCGGATGAAAAACAAAATCACGCTGAGATAGTGAAAGATGAAAAACGCTGAATAGATGCATCATGAGGAAAACCCAGATTGCGCCATCATACTAATAAAATAAACACATGGCCAGAGTGGCAAACATAATCATACAAATTTGGACAAATTGTATGTTGCGTCCACTCTTCCTGAACCACATTTTTGGGGTCAGTACCTTCACATGCTTCTCATTTTGCTTCTTCCTTTCTTTATTGAGTTCATGAATGTAGCGCGGTGCTTGAAATGAAACAGGCAATTCTATTCTTCGGTACTTCTTCACATTAATCTGGCCACACATGGCGGAAGGACACCTGTGCACCGCCCTATCAAAGACCTACATTGCATGTTATACTTGGACGTGTTTGTTTCAGCTGTGCATGCGGGGTGCTTGATGGCTGTGGTTTTCCTCAATGTGTATGATGGCAGACCGTGATGCGTGCAAAGGTACAAAGGTAAATGCGAAGTAATTGACTGTTCCGTCCCTTGGAGAAGACAAATGTCGCACATCTAGCACCTGCCACTTAAACCTGCATGTACAATGTGCATGATGGCCTCACCCAAATGCTATGAGCTGCATGTGGGTGTATTTGATTCGTTGGTATTGTGTTACAGGTACCATCCACCTTGGCCACTGCCTCGCTGACCAGTCCTCATCATGCAGACCTGATCACGAAGCCTACATCCCTGGGTGGCGGTGCTGACCTATGCAATCCAGATAACTGTCATCATACCTGTGACCTGTCACGTCCTCAAATGCTGAACCAGTGCCCGCAGAACGACCGTATCACCAGTTCAGTGTCGGTGTCTGACAGCACTTTCGAATCATCTGCCTGCATATTTCTAAGTCTGCTTTTCGGCTGTAACTGGAGCGTAACTACGGCAATGTTACTAATACTGACACTGCTTTTGTTTTGCTTTTTGTGATGTGTTTATGTCCTTAGTCATTTGGTCTCAAGGGAGCATCATCTCTGGTGAAGAGATGCCCATGCCGCAACTCGATCAAACAGCTGGGCTTTGTAAATAAATAATACAGCACACCATCAACATTTAATATAAAAGTGAAATGAGGCATCTGAACAGTCAGCACCGACGCCATCAACGGAAGCACTAACCAAGCCAATAACAACTTTTAATTGTGCATGGCTGAACTTCGAATCGATATGATTGCGAGTGTGACTGGAAATGTGGATAGTTTCTACGAATACCAGTCAACAGCGAAACCAAAATCTATCTCACGGAGATAATTATTTTGCATATCCCCAACGCGACTTGGATTCGTTGGACTGAAGCAACAGCTTCTCTTGTCTTTGTCCATCGTTCTACGTTCTTTCAACGCCAATGATGTAGTACACACTCGGAACATAAAATATGAGTTGTATTGCATCAACAACCATAACCGTTCAAGTCTGAGTAATATAATCGGTATAATCGCATCGTCTGTGTTCATGACCGCTGTCCTTGTCGGTCTCGTCTCGTCCATGGGGTCACTGTTGGGCTCGTCATTCATTTCCGGCTCGACAGCAGCTGGGCTGGGATCGTCTACATCACTGTCAGAGTCGAGGAAGGCAGAGTCAGTGGTTGCTGCTGGTGCAGTTGGCGTGGCATCGTCTCCAGACGTCCCCACAGCAGTGCTACATCCGATCGGGTCTGGACGGACATCTCGATCCCGCCTCTTCCGTCGCATTGTCTCTCTCTCACATGCCTTGCTAAAGTCCTGAAGTTTTTTTTTCCCCCACCCTGTGCACGTTTTGCGCATGTCGCTTAGCATTACTTTTTCTGATATTTCTAAGACATATATAGCATACGACGGCTTCATCAGATTTAATTTTCACCATGCCTGATACCCACGGATCCAAGTAGCAAGTCAACGACGTAAGAACACAGGACAGGATGTAGGTGAAAAAAAAAAACAACCTCAGAAGGATGGCAGGAAGGTCTGATGTAGGTGATGGACGGACGATGCGGCCAGACCAAACCAGGATAGCAGGATCCCGGCACACAGGATTGAGGCAGCAGCGGCGTTACTGTCAAAGAACGGATACAGATTAGTGTGGGTCAGTGGTAGAGGTGCGACAATTGTTTTGCAGTTAATACCGCGGGCAAGGCGCCGCGATCTCTACTAGATCACGGCGTGATTGAGGCAGCGTCTAGTCGGGACAATGCGGGGACCACACCATTTTGAATGAAGTTATGTAAATGCAGGACCAACATCCTTAGGATATACGCTGCTTAAACCAATTATTACGGATATAATGGTTGTTTTCTGGAAGGGAACATATTGATTCGAGACACCCAGCATGTGTTTAGAAAAGGTTGATCTCGCTGACAAATATCTTGAACTTTTTGGATTTTGCTACAGACAAGTGTGATAAGACATCATGTTGATTTAATCCTGATATGAAAATCAGTTTGAGCTATGGCTTTCAGATGGACAGTAGAGAGTGGTGCTAGGTGGCGGTGGTGGTTGTGGTTATTGGTTTTACGACACGGCGACCGTCGAGTCATATAGCGTCGCCAATCTCTCACGCCGATTGGTCGCGGGTGAAGAGTAGCGACAGGTGAGATTCGAACCCACAATCTTTCGATTGTGAGACGAGCATCTTACCCCTAGACCACTCGTCCCCGGTGCTAGGTGGCATGAAGATTTCAAGACAAGATGCTCTTAGTGAAGTACTGCAATGGTCAGTACTGGAACCACTATTGGTCACAATATTCGTAAATAGTATTGAAAAGGTATAAAAAGTGCCAAATTAAATTTAACTGTGATAAGTGTCGAATAATGCATGTAGGTAGACATCATATCAGGAATCCATACTTGATGGGTAGCCAAGTACTAGCTGTGACTCAACAGAAGGACTTAGGTGTTATTGTGAACACAAAATTGTGTACATCATATTGTGTCCACAAATTATGGACAACATACAAAAGAAGCAATAACAAAATTTCAGGGCACATTTTAAATAATGGAGCTTGATCCCCTATAGCTATGGAAAAAGTTGGTAATATTTAGAGAGAGTGCAAACGAGGATTAGCAATTTGAGCATCCTACCATATGAGACAAGATCAAAAAAGATATGAATGTGTGTAGACTTAGATACAGAAAAATAAGGGGAGGTCTCATCAAGGTATTTAAATTTATTCATGGTCAGTAACAGATCCATCTCTAGGATAATACAAATTATACAATTAGTTATTAGAGACCATCAATTCAAAATCAAAGTTAACCATATCAGGATAAAGACAAGACAGTCTTTCTTTACCAGCAGGGTAGTTAACATTGGAACCAGCTATCACGCACAATTGGCATTGTCAGTATGCATAGCAGTCTATAAAAATAGCATAGACTGGTATTAAAAGGAGAAAAGAATTTCCTTTCATTATTTCATGGATAACTAATCGACAAATGTTGTGGACAACTAGTTCTTAGTGTCCACAAAGTGTAACCAAGATGGCCCCTGTCAGGGCCATAAGGAACATTTTTTTTTATGTGGGGGGGGGGGGTGAGGCGGCAGGACGTGCTATGAGACTGAAATGTTTTTTACTGGGGGGGGGAGAGATCTGGGTGTTCAGACCATGAAAAGATGGCAGGTAATGCCCACCAGCTTCAAAGCTGGAGGGGGGGGGAACTGCCCTGTTCCTATGCCATTGGCCCCTGTGGCTGATAGTTTCATTATCTTTCATGCTTCTTTAGCTACTTCATTTAGCTACTTCTTTTGTAAATTCGTAGTTTCTTTTAAACTTGTCCTCATGCCAATGTAATTGGGTGCTGGATCCATAATTCCTGCCCTGTCCACACCTTGCAACATTTTAAGGCTCCTCCCCTGTAGGAATATTCAGCATCACATAATTCAGTCTCAAATAGGATCGGATACAGGAATTTAAGCTGTGGGGCTGGTGGAAGCTAAAGATGTGCTGGGGTGGCACTAACTTGCCTTCCTAGGAAGCAGGGACCAGAGGGGGGGGGGTGCACTCCGACCTCCCGGATGGGTGGCACTTCAACAGTAGGGGGTGGAAAGGAGGCTGGAGGGGTAGCATTCCAGCAGATGAGTTGGCGTTCCCCTTTGGGCATGGGGGGGCGGCCCATTCGGCCTCCTTAGATGCAATACTGTCTCTCCCCTACAATATCTATTTCAGCCTCATTCAGCTCTGAATCTGCCCCCTCCCAACAAAGCAGAACAACCTTAGAATCCACTGGCCCTACCTCGATCATATGCTTTCCTTCGAACAGCACACGCAGATATGCCACTAGTATATCACCAATGTAGATTGAGATATTCATCATCTACATTGTACCACACATCTGTGCAATGTAGGATGAGGTGGTTTAAGGTTAACTCCGCTCAAGGCAGTACACATAGAACTTACGCTGCACTGTATGCACGTATATGCCAAATGCAAGGCTATGAAAACAATGGAATGTAAACAAAATTCAGCGCAGCGATGTTTTGCGCGTTTGTGACAAATTATAGTGCCACAGGACACAATGCACACTTCGGAATTTTTTTTTATATTTAACCTGCACGGCTGGAAGGCTATTATACTGGAAAGGACTTGGAACAATATAAAGAATGCCATGAAAAAAACAAGGATCAAATATTTCCACTACAAGGGAGAATTATGGCATTCAGGTTGTTACCTGTGACGAAGGAAAAAGCCAGTGAGCTATCGACAAATGGCGATTGAAAAACACCATAATTTTCACCTAAATGTGCACATGTCGAGTATTTTGTGTGCTCAAATCAGAAAATGAACTTGAAATAATTAGATTTTTGTCCACTTATAGTATTCCATTGCCATATCACCAAGGAACTGGTCTCCATTTGCAGCATACTTTCCAAGCATCCACACGTCAGGAGCTCTTGCATTGTACAAAATATGGCACGTAAGGAAGACCTTCGAAAGTGTTTTTGTGCTAATTTTCACGCACTAAAATGAACGAAGAGTTGGAAAATCCCAGTTGGTGTGCGATTTATTCGTAGCACTTCCGTATATTAAGCCCCGCTTTTACCTGGAATTTTCATCCTTCAGACTGGCCGATAAAGCCCACAGATGAACATATGAATAATTCCTTGTACCGCGCGCGGCAGAGCGTTATTTCCCTTTTATAATGTGTAGAAAATGATGAGACGTTCAAATATTTGCTTTGATCTCTGATTTATCCATCATGCTCGCCAGTATTCATCCACAAATTCACCTGTATTTTCATGTGTTTTTCATCCTCCTGGAATGTGCCAGCCTAAGGATGAAATTTTTCATCCCATGTTCTTGATAAACAATGTTTTTGCTAATATTTGCAGTATTTGTGAAATTTATTAGTGTAAGGTTAAGATAAATGAAGAAACAATTCTAACTTTATTTCTCTGTTTACATCTGAAGAGAATCACATATTAGTATCGGAACATTTTATCAATTCTATTTTTCTTCAAAATACATGCCTACAATTGTGACGCACACAAGACTTCGAAAAACAAAGCTTAGCCCTCGTAAGTCGCCGAATAGGATCGAGGTTTGGGAATTTCTGTATTTATTAATGTAGATTTGTATACCTGCATTCTTTGTCTGTAATCAGTGCTGAGATACTACTCAGTCATGAGATTTAACGCTGTTAAGGGTTCAGCTCATGGGTGGATCCAGCCAGCGCGTTGTCAGTCAGCTTGGGTTGTGTAAGATTTAATAAATCGCTGACGAAAAATACCTGATTTGTATGGTTTAGGTGCAATCTCTAGTTTAAAACAATACTTTTTCTTCACATAAAATGTTGCCTGTTTTTCGGAAGAGCATGAATAAAGGATAATTTTAGTTCAAATCAGGCTATCTAGGCTGGTGATGCCCCCACCCCCTTGCTCCAAACCCCCCCTGCATTAGCTGACAATTACTTGGGTTTGGCCAATGTCATAATTCAGCCCTTAAGTGTGTCAACTCGGCCGAATTTCTGGTTATGCTACAGCTTCACATGTTTTTTTTTTAAAGACGCATGGTATGAGTGTGTATTTCATGGATTCATGCATGGATTCATGGATTCATGCACTTATGTTCATCATGCTATATAATCCTCTGATTGTGGGATACACTGTGAACTTCATGCCTAGCTTAATGAAGATAGACACATCTAGTTCATTATACAATAATTTTCAGCCTGCCAGGAACATCTTCACTACAGGTCCCTTAGGTTTTGTGATGATATGCATTTGTCTCAAAGCTCATTCTATATTCACCTGAGAGTGAGACTATTGATACCTGCTGGAAAAACAAAAGACAAGGATGAAAACATTGCAAACATGCACTTTATTTCCATCACAACAATGACCATCTGTGTTTGTAATATGTTTATGAAAAGATGAAATTCATCACCAAGGATGAAAACCTAAAACTTTCATTAACTGTGATTTTCCATGCAAAATGGTTAATTTTTTTCACTGCCTTTGGCTACCATAGACAACTGATGGAAATATGTCTTCATATTAATTGCATCAATCACTAACGAGTTTTCGTTGAAACCATCAAATTACTCAGTTACTTGATGACCTACCGTTCTTCAGGGTGTGACATTCCAGACGATATCTCGTCGGTGCAGTGTGGTTGGCAACTGATGCAATTGTTGTCGTATTGTGCGCGGTGCAGTGTTTGTTCCTCTTTCGTGGGGGATGGCGAATTATACTATTGACAGAAGATCCCAGAATACCCCTACAGATGTGTTAAAAATAAACATGGTCTTGGATGCACGTACCCCTCCCCAAGGAAAATCGCCTTGCACCATATCTGTATTTAGTATCACCATATCTTTCCTGTGATAGAAATTCTTGAATGTTTTGTAGGTTTTTACGATGGCAATTTATAGTGTAATGCTAATTGTTTGTTTTGAAGATCAACACCAACAATGCTAGGAAGTGGCGCACCGAAGAATATAAAGTGCTGATGGCAGCAGCAAATGCCAGTGCTGATAGAACATACTTCACATTAATCTGAGGCCATTATTATTGTTTGAAATGTATACCTTTTGGATGCTAAAATATCTCAACTTTTCTTTTTCCAAAATACAGTTCAAGCACAAGGCCTCAAAAGCTGCATAAGGAGCCATATCATATGCATAATAGAAATTGAATGCAGTGTTCAATATAGGATGTATTGTATAACATTTCTTGTTGTTTCTCCAGATCTGAGCAGATTGGTTGGGCTTCATAATTTAGTATGCCATTTCTTTCAGTATTTTTAACTTACCATCAGGGCTGGAATTACAAGCTATTCCTGGATTTGCCTGCATCCAGAGCAGTATCATCTCCGGAAAATTATCCCCCGTTTTTTTTCCTCATGTGGAGGGTGAATGGTACTGCTTGACAAAGAACTGCTTTGTGACAAAGTGAACAAGATTCACTGGAAATTGGAAACTGCGATTTTGCCGCAGCCTCGAATAAATATATCCTCTCCATATTTGCTTGTCCAATATTTTTATCTCCACATCCAGGATTACAAGGTGTAAATCCAACCCTGCTCAAGATGCGAGCACCTTCCCTCTTGGCCATCATTTTCTGCTCACTTGTTCCAGAATTGACACGGAAAAGTTGAAAAGTGTGGTCGTGTTTCATCAGCTGGGTCATGGTTGACTTTATAAGTCTGGACTAAGTGTCCCTCCCCCTCCCCTCATGGCGTTTCGTTCAAGCAGAAGTGCTATGAAGTCCCCGAGTATGTCAGAGGGCATTAGCTAACCTCAATGCAACCCAGCCAGCCAAACCACAGCACATAATGAAACTAAGCAGGCCACGAAGAATGGAAATAAAGATAAAGCAAGACATTTTACACTACTTTTTCTCTTGTCTACCACTCTCCACGATCTTCTGATGCGTGGGTTCGCATCCCATCACTGCCACGAGTAGGACAGATAGACCACCTGTCTGATGACGAGCAAGGGTTCTTCGAAGTGCTGGCAGTCTTTATTCAGGGAAAAGGTTACAGTGGGAAACTTAGTCGCTGTCCGTCTCCCAGCCAGTGGCAGTGTAGTTCCTCCGGTAACACGGTTCCGTCATGTCACGTCACGTCCGTGCTCCTGGGCTGAGAAACCTTTCATCGGTGTTAATCGTTGATAGTGTCACATTGAAAGGTCATGCACACATGTACATTTTACAAACTGAGCAGGAAACCTGGCAGATGGAAGGGATTGTGGCACCATGGCCCATTCATGCTCATTCTCATACGGTGGCAAGTGCCCCCTCCGCTGGTAGCTTCAGACTCGTTTCGTTAAGGCATGTTTTCTTCAAAGTACTTGAAATGATCATGAAGTGATAATAACATTAAGGCACATCTGCAGCTCGGACCACGCCCGATTGAACTGGGGTTGGCAACCTGGGCTTAGCCATGCCAGTTGCTAAAGCTGGTTTGTTCCAGTTGCGGCTGGAGGTTTCCTCCCTCTCCTTCCTCCTGTGTTTTTTTTCGCCTGTCGTACCCTAACCCTTTGTGATAGGAGCGTGAAGTAAAATGAAGCTCGAAGCTGGAATTTGTTTTAGCTGATTTATGCCGCCTGGTTGTTCCGACTTGTTTTGACCTCCGGTTTAAGCCATGGGTTAAACCGGTCACCACGTACCACATACCATGTGCCATGTGGTAAAAACTTGTCTACGCTTAAAACAGCGAACCATTCTACTGTAAGGAATAACGTGAAGGTGCCGAGGTCCGAACCTACTAATGTTTGGACAATTAGACCTTGTTACCTTCGTGTGAGCCGACGGCTGTTGCCTTGTCTGTGTCTGGTCAAGATATGATTTTGACCTGTATGTTCGTCTCAGTCTAGATGTGCTGCTCTGTGGTAGCGATAGCGATGTTGCTCTACTCGTAGTGGACACCCCATACACAGACGTTCGTAGCACATTGCAACATTGTATTTTCACAGAATCGTCATCCACAGTGTCAGATAGAACTCACTTGTGAACAAAAATTGTTTCCCCGACAAAATAGTCCACAACTTACCGTTACGATGGTACGGCACGTTGGTAAGGTCGATAATTGATGTGGTTTGTTACCCGTATAGGAACCTTGGCCCATAGTGTATCGATGAAGATACTAATGCTTATGCCAATGGTCACGGAAACAGTGCATATCTTCCCAGTGCAGCTCGGGCAATTCGTCATCATGTAATAAACCGATGTGTGACTAGGTAGATTTAGCCTAAATACTCACCAATCACCATGGCTGTTCAGTTCATGGGATTGAGTCTGGTTCTTCAGCTATGTGGACTCAATATATAGATTGGTACAGCGTATTCTCCAGGCGATGTACATCTCCATGAGGGTAATTTCGATGCAAGTAGTATTTAATGACTATATTTATAGTTCAACCTGAAAATCCAGACGTTTGCAATGCAACCTTAAAGAAGCCTTGAAGTACGGCACAAGAGTGAACAATTTTAACGATATATTCATGGATATAGTATGGAAGTCAATCAAGCTTTTCGATTGTGATGACAAACGTTTAGTTGCAGTAATGCGCATACATTGCATATGGTAGTTGATCGTCTTGAAAAGGGCAGTGGGTCTGCTTAGTGTTTGAACGAAAAACGCCCATTCCCATTCAAAATATGGAGCATGGGAGAATCCAGCCATCTTCGCACAGTGACAAATACGTAGCATTCATCTACGCATGAATGCTGTAGCTTCACACTAATCGGACAACATAAGTTCTCCAATTCACAATTGGTCACTGGTGGAATGTCTCCCACATACACGTACACGCATGCGCTCTGACAATAAATTACTTGCTCACTGGACACAAGTCACTAGTAAGGTATCACATGCACGGACTGAGGCATGCATCGGCCGCGCCTGCAGCTGTGCCTGTAGTGGGGCCTGCAGCGGCGCCTGCAGCGGCGCCTGCAGCGGCGCCTGCAGCGGCGCCTGCAGCGGCGACTGCAGCGGCGCCTGCAGCGGCGCCTGCAGCGTTGCTTGCAGAGGCGCCGGCTGGCGTGCGCCTCCTGACTAGACTGTCGTCGCCGCGCCGTCGGCGGCAGAGATGTGCGGCACACTAGCGGCCGCTGAGACTACGGATAGCCTCATCCAGCTTTTCCGCCTGGTCCTCCATGACCAAAGCCTGCAGACAGCCCTTGAAGTACTCTGTGGTGAAGCACTCTGACCTGCCAACAGGTCACCGCTCTGTCAGGCCCCGCGCTCGTTCTGCCGCTTGGCGATGCCAAGATGCCCCCCCCCCCGCTTTTTACGGGCGCTGAATGACCGACGCAGTCGATGCACCCCTAAACTCCAATAACCAACCAACCAATCCTCACTTTTACACAATGCTTCAGTATGTTAATCTCCGTGACCGTTGTCTCCATATTCCTCGTCACCTACCAGGAATCGACAAGAGGCTGTTCCCTGGATTCTGGGCATCTAGAAAATGATCCCCATTATAACATGTGGAGATTAAACGGTGCTGTTTGACAATTCGTTGCTCGGTGGCAAATTGCTCAATGTGCACTGGGAAGTGCAACCTGAGATTCTGATGTCACCGGTTTATATACAAATATCCGCCTCGTATTCGATTACCCCACGATTTTCCTTCTCCACCGCCAGGATTACAAAGGGCAAATCGAATCCTGTCACCTACTGTTCTGATCGTCCGTTCAGAGCATTGGCTCTAAGCTTAATAACCCGTGTGTCTTTTTGTCCTCTCGGAACAGCACATGTTGTCCATCATTGCATGGTACAGATCGGGTGTGACGCTTACCTTGATGGTGAGGCAACACTCGAAATGGCCTGCACGCAGTCGACTGCTTCCGTTACTGCCAGGCTTGTGGCCGACTCATGGCCAGCATTCCGTCCCGTACAAGGGCCCATTCATAGTGTGGCATGGGAGGTGCACAGCTGGTCATGCGACCGTGATTATTGGCGTTGCCTTCTGCGACAGCAACGCGATTTTGTGTACACACAAGTGAGAGAAGGCCGCGGTGAACTACCCTGATCGCGTCACTGATTCCAGTGACAGTTGCCGTGTGTTCAGTTGACGTTTGCGACAAACACAAACGTGTTTGTGCGCAGTGACCTGTGTAACATCGGCCATCATCGCAAACATCGCAGGAATTAAGGTCCATTCGGGAGCCTATCCAATGCGTTGCAAGGACATACATAGGTGTATCATAAAATTTCGCCAAATATAGTAAGACGTGTTCCTCCGTACCCCTTCTGCGCCGGCCATGGTTGCGGGCTTATCCGATAAATTCACTCATGATGGTTGGGGCATCCGTAATTAGTCCGAAGGCGAGGACGATGCTTTTTCATCGGCTCTCAGTGTCTCGTAACTCTCCTGGCAGATTCTTACCGGGAACCAAGGACGGCGGATCGGTTGTGGGGTGAGAGAGATATCAGTTCAACCCTGCCAAAAATGAAGTGGTCAAAATTGTTTAAAATGTGAACCCGTACATGATTAACACTGGCTGCGCAATGTGATTATGAAAGGAATTGGTGCTGGAATTGAACACGGGTAGGTTGTTTTGTCATCCAATATTTCCATGTATTGAGATTGTTGGAAAAATTGTGATTTTGCGATTAAAAGGCCATTACCTATCCATGGCATATGCAGGAGGTATGCATAATGTCACTGGCAAAAATCCCACAACATCTCCCCCCCGAACTAAAATCTGAATCAGCGACGACTGCTTGGTACCAGTCACAGCCGTATGTAATATCCCTTCTAGATGCGACGTAAGTTGCAGCATGTGGACTTTTCGGACCTTGGCGCGACTATGATTGACGTCGCCCTGATGCAATTATGAACCCCTCGGTCTTGGAACTCGTCCTGCGCGCGTCAGCCACCCCAGTCTAAGCGGACGTAAATCGACGCAACCCAGCTAGTGATTGATTGTTTGTAACAACGACGGCATCAGATATTAGGTGATTCATGTGTGGCTCCATGCATTGAAGTTAGTCGGTGAGCAAACATTGCTATTTGTGATCTCACTGCATACAACGTCAGAACGGCGCGGGCTTGGTGTTGGATTTGTGAAATGGCAAGCCGTCAACCTGTCGGCCTCTACTGGTGAGCTGACAGCACAGCACGTGCATATCGACGCGCGGACACATAGCAGCGAGATTCCGCCGCGGCGGGTATGTGTCATCAAATGTGGAGCGTGCCGGTATGTGGCTCCCGGATTGTTTACGGCCGCCACGTACGGGGAGCGTGCTTGGATCGGTTTTCTACACCGCACTGAGGGCATGCAGAGAGAACTACTGGCAGGGTGAGGCACCTCCAGGTATACGATATCGCCCGATCCACACTCGGATACTGCTGGCTCATTTTCTGTGCGATATATGTGCACTGGGAGTCAGCGTTGAGGTGCTTTCGATTCGTGGCCAACTTGTTTCTTCCTGATTCGATCCGGTTGGAAAGCCCGTGATCACGGCATTTCAGATATACGTCGCGCTGATGGTTACACTGTGGCCGTATTCTGAGTCTCCTCAAGCCTCACCTAACCTGGGACCATCTTCACCTGTCCCGACTTACCTCACTGGAACCGGTTGCCGCGCATTGTCTGTATCCAGCGGCTGAATTCGGCGCTTCTGTCTTTTAGCCGCAGCGCCTCCACACAGCCGCGGAAATACTGGCTGCCGAAGCAGTCGTGGCTGCCGTCACAGAGAAGAGAAAAGAACGTGCTGGTGTTGGAGCCGATGGTGTTGATGTTGCCGGCACGGGTATCGGTCGGACGTTGATTGGGTTAGATGACGTGAGGGCTATAGCCGTGTTTGCGATGTGTGTTGGATGATCGCGGGAGATAGGTGCTGGAAATATGTAGGTGGGCGGATCTCAGGAGCTAACAGTGAAGGCGCGGAGGCGTGGGATCGAACATTTGAGGTAAATGGATGCTGTGGGATGCGCAGAGTGAGAACAATGGACAGCGCAATGCTAGACGAGGAAGAAGGATTTTCCCGTGTCGGTGGTGCACAACAAGTCCAAACCAGTGGATAACCCGAAATAAGAGTTTGAAGCAAAACATCGCCACTCTGATTGGTGGAGTGATGCAACTAAAACTCCCGAGATCCGAAAATTAGCTAAGACATTCCGAAGATCAGAGTAAAATGAAAATAAAAAGTAAAGCACCCTAATCATAGTACATGCATCACTGAAACAGCCAAAGGTGAAAGTCGATGAAGGTGGCGTTTGTCAGAGGCAATAATTCTGGCGTCCATGAACGAGTGGAGGAGTGCAAATCCCTCAGCGTGAGTCGGTACATACCGGCACAGGCCATGTAGCTCTGGCTCCTTGTACAGTTCGTAGCATTCCTTGCAGATGTTGTTCAGCTTGGCATAAACGGACTTGTTGAAGACGCCACGACAGTCGAGCTCGACGAAGGAGCGCTTGGGTCGGCCGAGCACTTGACCGCGCAGCATGAGATGGGCGTGTCCAACAGGCAGTACGAGGCAAATGCCGGCCACCACCACCATTGTGACCATCATACAGCGTAGCAGACGCTGCAACATCCTGCGAAGAAGTCAGGCACGCTGCTCAGCTGAAGGAGAGCTGCTCCTTTACAGCTAGCTTACCTGCGGAGGAAATGTAGCGTCCCCACCCGCAGTAGTGAATGGTAGACAATCACGCAACACCCGTGATGGTCCTGGAGAAGTGACACAGTCACGTAGGAACAAAATACTTTGCAGAATGGAAGCACGAAGTTGAAGGATTCTGGGCATTGCGCTTTTTCAAAGGTGACGCTGACAGCATTGTGGTTGGGTTACTGGCGTTGAAAGTCAAATTTGTTGTTCAAATGACACCAGTAACGATGTTTTTTTTCTCTGCCGGATAGTGATGATATGGAACAAACACTTGCGATGACTGACCCTATTGTATGCAGGGAAAGCTACGAGCAGGTAAAATAATCACGTCAGATTTCAGGGCATTCAAAATGTTATGGAATGGTGACTTCTTTCGTTGGCACCTGCAGCCTTACTGGCGCGATGCCACTGGGGAGTCCCCCCTCATTTCCACTAGCTTTATTAGTTCCCGAGATCTCGTGGAGGGGAGGCTGCTTCTACCTGCTGGTACCAAGTGATGCAACAAGTTATCCAGTCCTTTATTAACGCCATCGAACCTGGCATGTGCTAATGCGCCAAGTTAACCGGTCCTGTCAGATGCCATCAGCTCATCATCTAACATATTGGATACAGAGGGAACACTACGGAGACGTAACTCGAGGTCTGTCTGAGGTGCCACCGTGCTCTGGGGAGGGAAAAATGGCTCTGGCGGAGGAACAACCGGGATTTGGTGGACACGATTGAAACGACCGGAACTCTGACGGAGGAAGAACTGGGTCTGGCCTAGGAACGACCCAGCTTCGACAGCGAGAGAAAGTCGGCGCCTAGCGAAGGCACAGTTGGGGCTCTAACGATTCGACTATCGGCTAGATTTAACAAAATCGCAACCGGTCTTGTGGCGGAGGCACAGCCGCCCCGCCACGACGGTGTGCCGCAAGGCCATTCGCCAGTTGTGCAGCGGCGGTGTTGTGGACATTCGACACTCGATACATTTGATCGCTGCCTGCAGTGTGGAGGCACCCCATCCATTCGTCCACCACTTCAGTGCGGCTGACTGCCGCTTCCCCACCCACCCATTCATTGCGATCCCGCCGTACGCTTGAAAAGCAACTTGACAATTCTGTCACGATTGAATCGTCAACTTGACCACGGATTTATGTGAAAGTTGGCTGCATGTGTGTGACTCCCGCTCTTGATGACCTTGGCACTCGCTAATTGCTCTGATTTCTCCGCGACGGCGGTGTGCTGCCGATCATCGACCGTCATCGACACGGCGCTGTCTGACATTGGGCTCATTGATTACAATGTCGCCCGCATGACACTGGTCATAACTGACGCTAACCTGGTGGCCTGGTCTCAATACCTGCCTGATCGGTTGTGGCATCACGTGCTAATTTGGCGTAATGACGAGGACATACTGCATCGACTGTTGACGCCGGCTGCACCTCCGTACACGGCGTACCGATTCCCCGGAGATTCGCGATGTGAAGTGATGCAATGTGGGCTACTGCGCTGGCGCTTCTCATCTGGCCTGCTGCGGTGACCACTGGCGACCCACGCTGACTTTCGGCGCAGTCTGTTGATTATGTGCATCCATGGCATGTCTATATTGGTTGTGTTCCATTTCCTCCTTGCCTTGTGCTCCTCGGGAGAAACTCCCAATATGTATATTGGGATATATATATATACATATATATATATATATATATATATATATATATATATATATATATATATATATATATATATATATGCACATATAATCAGTCTGGAGACGGACCAGGAGGAAATCAAGATTATGTGCCAGGTTTTCGAAGGTCTCCCAGGAACCAAGATTAATGGTAGAGCTGAGAAAAGGAAGGGTACGGTTTTGCGAGGTCGTTATCGGCTGGCTGACTGGTATTTTACAGCATGGTTCGGCTCGTTTGAACGTGCCAGGAAGCGGAGGCATGGGTGTTGACATGTCGGCGTGCACAGGCCCGATATGAGCCATGTGTCACCGAAGGGACTCATCGGTGTGACCTTCTGTGTCAACGCCGGTGAACGTCATGGACGTCAAAATTGCTGCATGACATTTCCAATCAGACTTGAACGGCCCTATGCTTCGAGGTTCAGTGCTGGTTTGCATGCTTTGAAGGACAACTGTCTTTGGTGGAGGCGTTTCAAACTATCTGAATGAGGAATTGACGCCAACGCGGCGTATCGAGCGCCAATTGTGGCCGCGTGGGCGGCAGCTTTCAGTCAGTTTTAATTCATTTCATACCACGCGCAACGCAGCACTGACCACGCTCCTGTTTAAGCGCTCTATCGCCCACAGCAACGCTTTTCGAACCTTTCAACGCATTCCACGTAGTAACGTGGCTCTGAGTCAAACCACAAGCTCATGTTATACATATCAGGTCATATCAGATCACTGTGAGGTTCGGTCGGCTTCCATGTTTGTATCAGAATAGTCTGTGCATGCTCAGGGTTTACTTTATTGCATTTTACACGATGTATCTAAAAAACTATACTATGCAGTCGAATTGGATGCACACGGCTTTTATCTGGATAACAAATGTCTTGGGTTCAACATTCGCACCACTCGAGACATTTCCAAATCCCGGCCCACCGGCGAAACAGTGTGGACGGCGCCATCAGCCGTGAATGTGCATAAAGTGCGTCGTAAACCATCCAATAAACTATAATAAACAAGCAAACGGCTTTTAAGATGTTCTCCTTCGTCCACGTGAGCAGCGATAATCGTTAATTGGTTCAAGAGATATTAAATTATATATTTGATCTAAGGTGATCTTTGATATGGTCGTCTGATGTCATAAAGTCATAAAGTATTAAGGCTTAATAAGAGCCACGGGGGCCCATCTGGGTTAAGCCTATCTAGAAAAGGTACTAGAAATGTACATACTCTCACCCCAATCAATCCCTTATCCCAAGTTCCTAGGAAGCTATATATCCCAGCCTATCTAGCACCATTCACTTGCTATTGCATAACACCTTCAACAATTACAAGCTTCTCCCATCATACCCATCGTGCTACCATAGACAATCTCATCAGTATCACATCCCGAAGGAAGGTGCTGAATCCACTGCTAGGTACACCCTATATAAAGTTATAAAGCGTTTAGACTTAATAAGAGACTCACTTGCTATTGCATAATACACTCAACAATTACAAACTCCTCCCATAATACCCATTGTGCTACCATAGACAATCTCATCAGGGTTACATCCCGAAGGAAGGTGCTGAATCCACTGCTAGGTACACCCTATATAAAGTTATAAAGCGTTTAGACTTAATAAGAGACTCACTTGCTATTGCATAACACACTCAACAATTACAAACTCCTCCCAACTCCCAACTCCTCCCTGTCGATCAACCGTCCCTGGAATACAGAAAAACAAGCCCCCTATTCTTATAATGATTGTCTATGACGTTTTTAAAGATGTTCAGTGTGTTGCTACTGACAATGGTTCCTGGCAGCTAGTTCCAGTGTTCTATTACCCTGTTGGTGAAGAAAGACTGTCTTAACCTTGTCCTGCTGTGATTAACTTTAATTTTGAATTGATGACCTCAAATTGCATCATTTCTGTTAAATTCAAACATTTCCCTGACATATCCCTGTCTCTGACCATGAACAAATTTAAAAACCTCGATGAGATCTCCTCTCAGCCTTCTATATCTAAGTGAAAACATATTAAATTTCTTCAATCTTTCCTCATATGCCAGGTTGCCTATACCATTAACCATTTTTGTTGCCCTCTTTTGTACTCTCTCTAAAAGCCAACAATCTTTCTCATAACTAGGGGACAAAGCTTGGACACAGTATTCCAAATGTGGCCTGACATATGCACAGTAAAGCTTCCTGATGACCTCCTCACTTTTGTATGACACATTCCTCTGTATTGCCCCAAGCATTCTTAGTGCCTTCTTCCTGGCTTCTTTGGTCTGTTCTGATGCCCCCAATTTTGTGTTCAAAATAACACCTAAGTCCTTCTCCTGCTGAGTCACAGGTAGTACTTGGCCACCCATCAAGTAGGGAGCCTTCATATGCTGCCTACCTACATGCATGACTTTGCACTTATCAAAATTAAACTTCATTTGCCATTTTTCGGACCACTTCACTAGCTCGTCTAAGTCTTTCTGCAACAAAACCTGCTCATTGTGCCCTGTTATTGCCCTAAAGATCTTCAAATCATCCGCAAATTTCAAAACCTTACTGCTTAGGCCACATTCAATGCTATTCACATATATAATGAACAATAGTAGCCCCAGTACCGACCCCTGGGGGACTCCACTAAGAACATTTTGCCATAATGACTTTGTACCATTTAGCATCACTCTCTGCTGTCTATCTGAACGCCACAACTCTATCCATTTTAGGATGCTACCTGCAATACCATGGACCTGAAGCTGCATCATTAACCGTTTATGGGGTACCTTGTCAAAGGCCTTACTAAAGTCAAGATATGCTACATCAACCTGATTTCCCTGATCAAATTGTTCTGTAGCAAAATTAAAAAAGTCCAAGAGATTTGCGAGACACGATCGCCCTTTTCTAAACCCATGTTGAGTATCTTCAATTGATCTGTTTCCTTCCAGAAAACTAACTATTATATCCTTGACAATTGATTCGAGTACCTTGCAGACTAGGGATGTGAGGCTTACTGGCCTATAGTTTTCAACTTTCCCTCTTTCTCCTTTCTTGAAAATGGGAACTACATTTGCCCTTTTCCAATCTGGTGGAATTTCATTTTGTGAAACTGATCTACAAAATATTATACTAAGTGGAATTGCCACTTCCTTTCCAGCTTCCCGCAATACCCTAGCATAAATTCCATCAGGTCCTGCTGCCTTGTTTGGCTTTATTTTTCTGATATAATTGAAAACATTATCACTATCAATGAAATCAACATCGTGTATCTGATCACCTGTCACTGAACTGTGGTTCACGGTTGGCAGATTAGTCACATCCTCCACTGTAAACACTGATTTAAAATGCTTGCTCAGCTCCTCAGCCATCTCACCATCCTCACTCAATATAGTCCCTTTTACTTCCAGTGGACCAATTGTGCTCGACACTTTACTTAGCTTGTAGAAATTAAAGAACTTTTTACTGTCCCCATTACAGTTCCTAGCCAAATCCAATTCTTTTGCTCGCTTTGCTGCTCTGATTTTCTGCTTCACAGCATCTCTAGATTCTTTGTATCCATCTGATGTGATCAGATGGATAAGGTCAGGTGGGTCAGATGCATCTTAGTGAGTCCTTTTGATGCACTGGAGCCCATGGACCTATGTCCACCTGCATCGCGCGCACCTAATAGCACCTAAGGTGGCAACTTTGTCGGCAGAAATATCACTTGTAATTGTTCAATTCTCCGATCTAGAGTCTGGTATGTGGTCAGAAGGTGGATACCCTAAGTATTTATGCGAATGCCACAGGTGTAATCGGGATTTTTTTTTCCGGGTGGTGGTCCCGTCTACCGGGGGTGGGGGCATCCAAGCAAAAGTGGTTAAACGGGGCTGTCCGTAAGCCTCCTGTTCCTGTTGACTTCCCAAGGAGCATGACTGGGAAATGTATTATTGCTGCAACTGCAGCCGAAACACCGACTTTTTCCGCATTTTCCTTGGTCATATTGTTCATCTTGGCTCTCGGAGGAAGTAAAAAAGAGTGGAAAGGGTTGTTGATATATAGGTGCTTGCAGTTTTTATTGCTCTCCCCTCCCCCCCCCCCACCCCCCAAGAAAATAAATAAAAAAGAATCCCTCCCTCTACTACCACCGCCACCAAAGGTAGTGGTGCCTGGCCCCTTAGTTTCCATTTTCATGCGCACATCTGATGTTCATGGATACACTTAGAGACAGGACTAAGCTTCGCAACGACCTTTGGCACCCCTACGTGACATTCCTATGGGAGTGCAGTTCCTCAATCACTGGTATGCGGTTCGGCCAATGATGATGGGTCCTAGATCTTAGATCTAAAGTAAACTTTTCGCTGAATATGGTGCCCTTCATTGGACGTGC
Organism: Ashinkailepas kermadecensis; assembly: GCA_034440615.1. Taxonomy (NCBI): domain Eukaryota; kingdom Metazoa; phylum Arthropoda; class Thecostraca; family Neolepadidae; genus Ashinkailepas; species Ashinkailepas kermadecensis. The sequence continues at coordinate 858,528 of JAOTOM010005109.1, forward strand.
GGTAGGTAGCTCATTCTGGAAGGAGTGAATTTCGCTTATAATTGCCAATGTCATTTAATGCCAGTTTATTGTAATTGTATGAGGCATATTCAGGCGTCTTGGTGCCCCCATGAATGTTCTGAGGGAGGGGTGTTCTGGAACCCCAAGGATCCCCTAGCTGGGCCACTGGTGAAGGTGCTGGTAGCTGCAGCTGCTCGCCAGTTGCACCTGTTGAGCCGCAATCAAAGAAAGCCATGGGGGATCTGAAGAGGTCTGGCGCCGCCAAACCCGAGCTAAGCAGCTTCCATCCGTAACATTCAATGTTGACGGTACCGGTGGACTTTCAAGCAACAGAAGAGGACCACGAAGTTCATCTGTAAGCACGCAAAGCCGCAGCATTGTCCAATATTCTAGCTATGATTGTTCTCGAGAGGGGTCAAAATAAGCATCAGGAACTTTCAACGACAAAACATTCAGTGGACAGCCTGAGCCCTCACCTCACCGAGGGTTTTCATATCAGTTCTATTTATGCATTGGCGAAATGTTGAATTATGTTGAATTTATGATTTCATTTAATTGAATATTTGAATTATTGAATTTATGGCGTAATGTTGCAATTGTCGCGTCACGTCACCTTGTCACCCGTGGTGGCCCGCCCATGCGGTCCGGCGACCGTCGAGTTCGGGTGAACGACCGGCTGGGAGGGCGCTGCCTGAGGTCGAGTCAGTGAACTGGGCTGTTCTGGGGCCGCTGGTGGTTGCTGGATGATGCATCACCTGAGGACTGCGCCGATATCGGGTCTGTGGGAACGTTTGCCTGCAGTCTGGTGACCGTTATCAGTATGGTGAGGCGGGAGCGGGCGGCTGGATACCTACCTGATGTCGCGTTGAGGTGAGTCGTGAGACAGCTGGAGCGGCTGGGACTCGCTGCCGACGGAACGCTGTGGCGGTGGCGAGCTCTTCCACCCAGGCCACTGGCTCGCCGACTGACGTGTGTGTCGCCACCGCCGTGGTACCGCCTTTATAGCACCCCTGAGCCAATCGGAGCCGATTGGGGCCGCCCCCCGCCCACGTCGCCACCCGAAACGTGCGGGGGCGTCACCAGCCTGGGACCAGGGTGGCGCTGAACGTCAGCTATTTATTTTGGTGCGCTCACCACTTGAGCGGCTCGCTCGCATCCTGACCGCATGCGAGTCAAAGACTCGCAAGACCGTCAAAGAGTTGCGGGGGAGTTAAGGCTAAATAATTTGTGCAGGCTGTGGTGGGCAGTTTAAATGGTCGCCTGATGACTGGGGAAAAAAACAGACCAGTTGCTGATTAGTACCTGCTGTTTATGTTGTTCATGGCGATTGTTTTGTTGTTTGCGTCTGCTTTTATTGGTTTGGTCAAGCTTTGACTTTTGTAGTTCAACACCCCAGATTTGTGCAGCACTGCTGCTTTGCCTGATTTCAGTAACGCCAATACTTGACCCGGCATTTGCAGGGTATAGGGGGTGGGATGGGGGCATCTGACGTCCCCTAGCGGATTTTCGCGACAGCGAAGAAACGGTGTGTGCTAGCGGGCCGAAACACGGCATATTCCTCCCTATATTAAGTCTCCATGTTGTGACAACATTTAAGGTCAGGCCATCAAATGTCACTGACCAAGACCAAGTTTACTGAAGTGACGTCCAGGTTGTATTATTCGATTTTAGCAGGCTGTCTTGTATTAACGAATGGAGATTTGGTCATGAACTTATCAGCGTTTGTATAACTAGGTGGAACAAAACGTATATCTCTTATTTTTGATATTTCTAATTTTCTGTGACGTCATTTTTGCAAAATTATGACATTTGGACAAAAGTCGCAAATTATTTCCAAACTATGCTTTTTTATGTGGCTAAGTCGATTTATAATACCATTTATAGTCATGCTCTGCCCATTAAAAAACCATCCGCGGAAGGTTAAAATTGTCTAAGTATTAAAAATCGCCTGCTTTACAATGTTTTTCAGGGACTCTAATCCTTAATTTTCAGTTCTGGTAGCCTGTTTGGGCTATGTACATATGCCGTGTAAGGGGAATATGAAATGTTGACTTCAATATTACGTGATTTAAGCAGATCGTCAGTTTCAAGTAACTTAAGAAAGTGCTCAACTATTAGCGGCGGATTTCTACAGCATTCCTGGGCTAGAATGGGAACTTCTCGTTGGTTGCGTTATTTTATTTTTGGCCCAAGTCAGAAGCTGGGTCGTAACGGACCGATTTTTCCTTAGGGATGTCTGCAACGTCATAGATCAAAGAGGTACAATTGTTTGTGCACACGGTCCCATCTCATTGAGATCTTTAGATTACCGCCAGGAAAAAAAAAATCGGTTGGCAACTTCTCAAGTTTGATAGGAAAGATCTGCTCCCCCTCCCCCCCCCCCCAGTAAATCGTGTCAGGATCGGACGCCAATAAATGCCGATCTAAATGACCCGTGGAATGCAGACGATACACCCTGGATGAGCGTGTGCAGCCTGGTTTGTTCAGCATCTGTAGCTTTGCACACAAGTGGCAATTCTACGGCTTTTAGCGTACGCAGTAGCTTGCGCCAAGATCAACAGAACAAGTAGAATGCTCCTAGAGTAAACGAGGACGAGGCGACCAGACGCGGACGCCGCATACCATGCGATCGTGTGGTGTTAAATATTGCATAATACGAGGAAAACTCAGATGGACGAGGTCTCAGATTATCGCATATAATGGTGAAGTCGAACTGGTCAAGAATTGAAGAGGCTAAGTTGATGCGTTATGGTAAAAATTGTGAAAACTTCACTCCTACTTGCACGTAAGGGTGGAAATGGACGCAAAATATATTGAGCTTCTATGTCAAAACAAGCCTCAGTTCCTCAGAATCCGAAAGTTATCTGAGGTCGAGTTGGGTCAAGTATCTCGAATGGCTCTGAAAGGTCAATTACCTATGAAAAGACGTCAGCTGAATTGTCCATCGTCATACCACGTGGACATTGGTCCTATATGGCCAATAAGTGAGACTAATTGCCGATAATCCGAGATTTCGGCCCAAAATGCATGAGATATTACCTCTTGTGACGACATGGCTCAGTGACATCACATGACATTTTCAGTTTTATATTTTAGGGTCGGCAAGAGGTGCTCCATGAGCTATGCTGAGTGACGGTGCGCTGTTGCGCGCCGTTTTTAAGTTGTGATAAAAACGTCATGTGCTGAGTTGATGATGAGCTCTGACATTCGGGGAAGGCGCCGCGCTCCGGACGTTACATCATTAAGTAATTAAGATACGATAGGTACCGACCGGCTGCCACATTGCCACATCTAGCTTACCCTAAACAGTGACTTGATGTTAAGGGAAACAAAGCATCATCATCATCGGCATTAGCATCCACATCATCATGTATTTAGTACAGTCTCCATGTCATGGCTGTTCAGACTATGTGCCAATATCACAGGCCAACAGGTACACAGATAGTCAATACAGTTCCAACCGGGGTAACGGCATCAATAAAGGGTCATGGTGACTCAGGATCCAAAATCGTTCCGCCCCCATCCGACAGCCGCCGGCACCCACTGTCCTTTACGTCAGCTGGAGCACGATTCCAAGTGGTTTGAGATTGGTAGCCGAACTACCTTCCACCTCCGTGTGCACTATTTGCGGCTGCAGAAGGCCGGCGCGGACGCCGCGAGTGGTCACGTCGCCCCTATAAAACACCATATCACGCAGAATGTCGGAAGTGCGCGGATGGTGCAGTATGCGGTACATCATCGACAGGTCGCGTTCCAATACCAGGTCATCAACAGTCGGCCATTTAAGATCACGCAATAAGGGTGACACGTGGTCGGTTCGCTTCCGGTAGTACACAATGCGAGCACAATGAGTTCATACTTCTTGAATTCGGTACCGTTGTGTGACCCTACACCCACGGTACATCGTCAAACAGCCGACAATCAGTTCAAACTCATCTGGTCATGGTTGAAATGTAAAATCGCGCGTCATGATTATCCCGAAATACTGCGGAGTGCTGTGTAGAACATGTGAAGCGCGTATCAGTTGTGTTTTTATACCCTGAAGACGAGAGTAACCCGGCTGTCACTGGGATATTTTTGCTCACACGAGTCATTGATGGTGCTTTTCCCCCTTGTATTTTTGCAACCAATGAACCGATTACGACGATTCAAGAGGCATTCGATAACCCCATAACTTTAATCGGAGGAAAATTATTTGTGTTCACCCGGAAGTCACTTGTGAGGTCACATGTCATAAAGTAAAATAATGTTGTACTGCTTTCGAGAGCTTAACTTTGTAACGAAAACCAGGGCATTAGGGTAATATAAAATATCAGCTGTGGTTGAATACATGCAGTCTGTACCTAAAATTGCCCATGATACCTTTTCTGGCATCGGGTCAAGTCAGGTCAACTAAGGGAGGTCAAACTGCCGTTTTGGTTCAGCATGCACTGCAATGCATTTTCTCGGCCACATTTTGCAAGGTATCTTGAAAAAAACTGACATGAATATTAGTATATGCTTTGGAATGTTGTATATCTATACAATCTGTCGTACCGCCTATGAGGTCACATGTCATGTCAAGTGGAAATATTTGACTGATTCAAAGAGTGTACATGTTACCGTAAATAAAGGCATTGGAGTAACTTAAGACTTAGGTGTTGGTCGATGCATGCCCTAGATGCTAATAATTATACAATCTAAACTTGTCCTCGGGTCAAGTGAAGTCAGGTGGGGAGAAGATGCCAAATTGCCGTTTTAGTTCAGTACGCAATACGTTGCTACATGTTTATAGGCTACATTTCCACGAAGAGCTGGAAAAACGGACCTACGGAATATTATCTGTCGTGTTCTGTATAAATGTATAAATGACAGTAAGATGTAGATTGTCATAGGTACACGAATTTCCTGAGATCATCGTAATGCAATATACTGAATGGTGATGGTTGGTACATATCACACATGTCTTAGCTCATGTTCTGAAAACTTTTATGCCATTTTCCTCTCTCGTTAGGACCTGGCAGGCATTGACCCCTCTAAAATAATTACAGCTGGATTGAGCTGGATTGGCACGCCAGTATTTGTTAGATTGTATCGGATGATAATAAGCAACCTTTTCAAGAGATAAAAGTGCCACCTGTGGTCGAGTTTGTGTTGCCATTATACTACGTTCTGCCATTCAAACTTAGAGCATACAATATGCATATTTGACCTATGATGACTTCACATGTGAGGACATCTTTGGTAGTCGATATATCGATTAATAACTACTTGAATGTCTTTCAGTCCCAAGCGGTACTTATATTTGATTACATTTTAATATATAAATCGGACTCTGATATAAGTGATCCAGAAGACCTAGTTGAGGTCACACGGTCGCCAAATGAACTCCGGCACACCAGTTGCACTTGCATTTATATGCCGGTATACCTTGGTCCGATTGTGTCTCATAACAACAAGCAACCGTTTGAGACGTTAAAACAGCACCTACGAAATACTTTATGACGTCATTAGGACATGACCTAGGATGACCTTACGGTATTTTTTTTTACGCAAGGCATTCTAGGTGTTCATTTTAAAGTACTGAAAGGAGTTGCTGTGTCAATTGATTTGACTATTTTCGAAGGAAAAAAACAAAAGGAGGCAAAAAGCTCCCTCACAGTGACTCGCGTGTTAAGCATAAATATTATCGATATGATGAATAAAATCTACCTCTAAGCGTAACTGCAAGTGGAACCTATGGCCTAGGGGATGCAAAATTGAGGTCAGTCGCGATATGTTACCACCTGCAACACGCTGGCTTTTGTTTCATGTGCCTAGTACTTCTCTGTTTGGAAACGCTAGGGTTTGCAAGCTGCTGTACCCCTGTACTTGTTGAGATGAGAAAATGCCGCGCAATCAACGAGGGTTGAGAAGCAGCTTTCAAGTGAAAATGTACGCTCGGTTATATTCATGCATTTTGTCACCAGTATGTGCTACGCACTTGTACGATTTATTTATCTGGCCAATCTAGATCTGAATCCGAATTGACTGCTCCTTGTTATCAAGCTGAATATGATTACATAAAGGCCATGAGTTCGAATTCGATTTCCAGTCCAGCCGGACTAAAAATCCGAGTCCAACTGGACTCGGAACCATGTCTCGTGACCGGAATTCATTTTTAATCGACAGAGTATGCACCACAAATGTGCCCAGTGGAAGGCAGGAGCGCAGCCCGTTGCCCCATGGCAACGGGAGGGACTGCGTCTTCTCAGTGGGCTTCTTAAGCCAGATTCACTAGCCCCTGAGGAATGCTCTGAAGGGACCACCTGATCATGCAAACACCGTTTGTAGTTTTGCAAGTATAGCATCCCACAACGACCTTTGAACCCCCCCCCCCCATGTCATCCCAGGGAAACCGAAGAGGCTGTGGGGTGCGACGGAAGAGCCCGGGATCCAGTAAGCCCCTCTCTTGCCTGCGCCTCTTGCCGGAGATGTATCCAACGTGGATGACCGGCATAAAAGTAAAAATCGCTAGCGCTGATGGTTTGGGTTTGGTGGGACAGGTTTGTGGCTGCTATGGGATGGGTCAAAAAACCTGGATTTGACGAGGAATACACGCAACAGCCAAAAACCTGAGTCCGAATCTGAGTCTATCCTCGTGAGTCTAAGTCGAGGACTCAGTCCAATATTTTGTCAAGCTGGTAAGCCAAATTCCATCGTCTATTTATCCTGGAAGAATGCGTCCGAGTCCGATTAAAGAAGGTCATGAGTCAGGACTGAACTTAGTCTGACTGGCTTACACGGTCTGACCACTGACTGCCGCACGGTCCGGGGTCTGGACGGTCTGACCACTGACTGCCGCACGGTCCGGGGTCTGGACGGTCTGACCACTGACTGCCGCATGGTCCGGGGTCTGGACGGTCTGACCACTGACTGCCGCATGGTCCGCGGTCTGGACGGTCTGACCATTGACTGCCGCACGGTCCGGGGTCTGGACGGTCTGACCACTGACTGCCGCACGGTCCGGGGTCTGGACGGTCTGACCACTGACTGCCGCACGGTCCGGGGTCTGGACGGTCTGACCACTGACTGCCGCACGGTCCGGGGTCTGGACGGTCTGACCACTGACTGCCGCACGGTCCGGGGTCTGGACGGTCTGACCACTGACTGCCGCACGGTCGGGGTCTGGACGGTCTGACCACTGACTGCCGCACGGTCCGGGGTCTGGACGGACTGACCACTGACTGCCGCACGGTCCGGGGTCTGGACGGTCTGACCACTGACTGCCGCACGGTCCGGGGTCTGGACGGTCTGACCACTGACTGCCGCACGGTCCGGGTCTGGACGGTCTGACCACTGACTGCCGCACGGTCCGGGGTCTGGACGGTCTGACCATTGACTGCCGCACGGTCCGGGGTCTGGACGGTCTGACCATTGACTGCCGCACGGTCCGGGTCTGGACGGTCTGACCATTGACTGCCGCACGGTCCGGGGTCTGGACGGTCTGACCACTGACTGCCGCACGGTCGGGGTCTGGACGGTCTGACCACTGACTGCCGCCGGTCGGGTCTGGACGGTCTGACCATTGACTGCCGCACGGTCGGGTCTGGACGGTCTGACCACTGACTGCCGCACGGTCCGGGGTCTGGACGGTCTGACCACTGACTGCCGCACGGTCCGGGGTCTGGACGGTCTGACCACTGACTGCCGCACGGTCCGGGGTCTGGACGGTCTGACCACTGACTGCCGCACGGTCCGGGGTCTGGACGGTTTGACCATTGACTGCCGCACGGTCCGGGGTCTGGACGGTCTGACCACTGACTGCCGCACGGTCCGGGGTCTGGACGGTCTGACCACTGACTGCCGCACGGTCCGGGGTCTGGACGGACTGACCACTGACTGCCGCACGGTCCGGGGTCTGGACGGTCTGACCACTGACTGCCGCACGGTCCGGGGTCTGGACGGTCTGACCACTGACTGCCGCACGGTCCGGGGTCTGGACGGTCTGACCACTGACTGCCGCACGGTCCGGGGTCTGGACGGTCTGACCATTGACTGCCGCACGGTCCGGGGTCTGGACGGTCTGACCACTGACTGCCGCACGGTCCGGGGTCTGGACGGTCTGACCATTGACTGCCGCACGGTCCGGGGTCTGGACGGTCTGACCACTGACTGCCGCACGGTCCGGGGTCTGGACGGTCTGACCACTGACTGCCGCACGGTCCGGGGTCTGGACGGTCTGACCACTGACTGCCGCACGGTCCGGGGTCTGGACGGTCTGACCACTGACTGCCGCACGGTCCGGGGTCTGGACGGTCTGACCACTGACTGCCGCATGGTCCGGGGTCTGGACGGTCTGACCACTGACTGCCGCATGGTCCGGGGTCTGGACGGTCTGACCACTGACTGCCGCACGGTCCGGGGTCTGGACGGTCTGACCACTGACTGCCGCACGGTCCGGGGTCTGGACGGTCTGACCACTGACTGCCGCACGGTCCGGGGTCTGGACGGTCTGACCACTGACTGCCGCACGGTCCGGGGTCTGGACGGTCTGACCACTGACTGCCGCATGGTCCGGGGTCTGGCTCGGAGCCGCGTCTGACCCGGCCATCAGCACGGGAGCGACAACGGCCAGGCGAGAGTCCAATATGGCTTAACAACGGCACAGCGCGCGGCGCATCGCGTCGGCAGAACACGGCGGCCACCGACCAGTCGCTGCTGGTGATGTTGCCGCTGTTACCTCATGATGATTGGTTATACATCGCGTCGGCGGAACACGGCGGCCACCGACCAGTCGCTGCTGGTGATGTTGCCGCTGTTACCTCATGATGATTGGTTATACATCGCGTCGGCGGAACACGGCGGCCACCGACCAGTCGCTGCTGGTGATGTTGCCGCTGTTACCTCATGATGATTGGTTATACATCGCGTCGGCGGAACACGGCGGCCACCGATCAGTCGCTGCTGGTGATGTTGCCGCTGCTACATCACGACAATGCGATGATTGGTTATGCAGGTGCGCATCAGCGGATTTAGATTATATATTAGACAGCAGATGTCAATTTCAGACATGGTCAAGTCTGAATCGGACTCACAGTTTTTGATATTGAGCATCAGCCGGTTGCGTGGTACGCGGGGGCCGGTCGATAACCGCATCCCAATGACGTAACTTGCCGACGCGAGGTCGTTTTGGCCAATTAACCGTATCGCCAACGTTTCGGGCGGGAGTGTTCTATCTGGTTAATATAGTATTTTGGCTTTAAACAACGTTGCGTGCTTCCTTGCGCAACCACCATTCGTGTTCTGTTTTGGGGACGCGATTCTTGTATGTCTATTTCCGATGTGGTCTGGATCACAGGATGAATCTAACTGTAGTACCTTTTTCCTGTCCAGCAGCAGAAGAACAAACTCAGTACCATGAGATGTAGTCAGTGGCGGATCAAGAATGCAAGGAAAGCTAGGTTGGGGGGGGGGTTATATCGCACAGGACATAATTTGTGAAGTCCTATCATATTCTCAAACATGATCAGATTTCGGATGGGTTAGGGCTCCGGGAGGAGAAAAACCTCTATTGCATGCTTGGGAGCCGCGGTAGCTCAGTTGGTACTGGGTTGGGCTCGAATCCCGGAACCGGCGGAATTATTGAGTCCACCCGCAGCCAGCCGGTGTAAGGGGTTGGCGACGCTAAATGGTCGAACAGTCGGATGTGTCCTAAATGAACCCAAGCACCACCACTGGATTACATGTATATAAATGAACATTCGATAGCGCAATTGCTTTCGACTGACACCTGTATGTGCCTGTGGATAATATTGGCTGAACAAGGTTCGTACTGCTCGTTCAAACGTGGACTATTGTAACGCAAATTGCCAATATTACAAGGAAAATTGAGTGAATTAATCTGCCTTCGCGTTGTCATCATCAAATACCAGAGGTTCATTGATTGTTATGCTATATGTGCAGCCCAACAAATGTCTTCTATCTGCGAGCCTTCCTTCAGTGTCCAAATTGCGTTATGTTTTCTGACAACGCTGATGTTGACCACGAATTAGTGGCATGCGATAAGCTCCCGACCGCCTGACGGCTAGTTTGTGCGACCTCCACCACTGTACTTCCAATCATAATGCGGCCGTGCGACTGTGTTACCCACCAGAAGCAACACTTCCCCGAACCGATATTGCCAGTGAAGTGACCGGAAGTCCGACCGCATGCCTTTAGGTCCCATGAATAGCAAGCGCACACAGCACTGCGTGACCGATGCAATCGGGTGTCTACTGGACCAACTGGCTGTTGGCACGATGCAATCGTTGCCATGAGGTGTCGGCGTCGCTCTGCCCCCAGGGCACGCCGTCGGTCCGTTCGCTGGTATTGCCGCCGCTTCGCAGAACGGAGAGTCTCCTTCCGGGAAGTGGTGTGCACAGTAATGCACGCTCTGTCACTCAGTTCTCTGGCGAACTGCGGTGTGTCGCGGTCGATATCGTTTTGTTTGCATTGGCCACCGTCGTCTTGATTATCATCAGTGGAACGTCAATACTCGGATACGGTGCGGAGTCCGCAACCCGCTTCCGGTGCGCTGTTTTATCCGTACGCGCTGTTAGCTTCCGATCTAAAAAGATTGGATAAAATGCAACACACCGTTAGAAAGCGTTGGTCATGGAGAGTCTGAAACGTACTTTGCATTTGCATTTTGGCCGACTATGAGGTCACCAGAGACCATATTAGGTGAATACACGTACTTCGAATTAAATCCCAGGAAAATGGAAAAGGCAGCATGTTTTTCCGGCATTATTTTTTCTAGAACGAACAATGAATGTATGTATATTGATCATAGTAAACCAGGGTCAAGGTCAGATCGGGTCAGCATCAGGTTTTAAAACCAGCCTTCGAACTGCATGTTAAAGGCGCAGGGAAATGGAATTGGCAAGTCAATATGGCCTAAAGACCATATCAGAGCTTATTTCTTCGTTTTCGGTCATGCTGAGGTCCTCAAAAGTTCATGATAGGTTAACCCAGTGATGTAACCCTTATATTGGGAAATGACCTGGAGAATATGCATATGAACGCATTGGATACTTTCAACAGACTCATGGAACTCATGCAGATTCATGCAAAACGTGCGCATCTGTTCGATACCCAAAAATCCTAAGGTCAAGGTCACACCGTATGTTCAGGTCAAATAAGTTCAAGCGTAAAACCCAAATACGATGCTTTTGAAGTATACAAATTATGTTCCGAGGAGAACTGGCATGATACTGAAACATCATTGCAGACTGTGCAACTGGCATGATACTGAAACATCATTGCAGACTGTGCAACTTCTGGCCTCGAGATCTGAACTTACGTTACGCTGGGATATATAACTGGATAAAACGACCACTTCAGCCTTCGCCTATGTGTACACTGCTTGGAACGTAATTCCATGGAAAGGTCAGATAAGGTCAGGTCAGTGGTTAGCCATTCAATGTCATGCCGCACGGCTTATGTGACCCTAAAATCGAATTAAGATTAATTCATGAGGACAGCAACATGATGTATCAGATGGCTTAGTGTAGAATATACATTGCAATTCACCTAACCTTATGCTAAAGACGACACCAAATTCAATTTTCCTCACCGAATGCGGTAAAAAGAAACTGGAGGTAACCTAACCCCAGGTCAGTAACCTTGAACTCAATTCAGAGTTATTGATATAAGAGTTGTTCGTCTTGACTGAATAACAGCAATGTATGAATTTGGTATCGATATGTTTCAACTAATCCGAATGGCGCCACTTTGAATATTTTGGAACGTTACTCTCTCTCTCTCTCTCTCTCTGACCCATCCAAGATCAATGACCTTGGCCTGAAATTTGTACGAGATATGCAAAGCAAATGTATATGAAGGCACGGACAGTTCGTGTCTGCGTCTCCTCTTCGGGTGCTATCCCGTAAAAGCCTGACGTGGGTGTGGCTCGAGAGCCCTCACCCCCCGGCCCGGCGAGGGTTAACATGGGCGAGACAGAACGTAGTGACGTGTGCGTACCAGAGTAATAGATAGTGGGCAGTAGGCGTTTTTTGTTGTTGTAGATTTAGCGTCGTAGATAACCTAGCAATGGATGAATTATTTGATAACATGTTAACCCGGCAGCCTGCGTCTACCCATTCGGGCGCCATCCCGGAGAAGCCTGACTGAGATGGCTGGGGGGGTTCGAGAGCTCTCTCTCCATGTTAACCCGGCAGCCTGCGTCTACCCATTCGGGCGCCATCCCGGAGAAGCCTGACTGAGATGGCTGGGGGGGTTCGAGAGCTCTCACCCCGGCGCTATATGTTAACCCGGCAGCCTGCGTCTACCCATTCGGGCGCCATCCCGGAGAAGCCTGACTGAGATGGCTGGGGGGGGTTCGAGAGCTCTCACCCCGGCCCGGCGAGGTTAATATGTTAACCCGGCAGCCTGCGTCTACCCATTCGGGCGCCATCCCGGAGAAGCCTGACTGAGATGGCTGGGGGGGTTCGAGAGCTCTCACCCCGGCCCGGCGAGGTTAATATGGGGAGTTCTTTGATGCACTGAGTTAGCCTACATGGCGAATTTACATACCAACTAGCTGGTTGGTGGTTCAAGTTAAGTACAAAATGCAATGGCACAAGAAACAGCGTAAAACAATTCCACATTGACACGTGTCACAAGATCTATCACCTACTACAGGCTCGCGAAGACATTCAGACGAAACACCCTAAAGTACAAAATATCAATCGGTGGTGGGTTGTCAGATTCCCATGTCACATGCGACTCACATGTCCTGTGTTACAAGCTCCATGTTGTATTTAACAGTGAGTGTTGGGCATTTTACAGCACGTGAGTTTGTTTCCAGTTTTTATAAATCACATCGTTTGGCCTTCCGGCGATTGAAAAATCCAGAAAAGTTAATGTTCTAGATGACAAAATCCACCATCCAATTTTTCTACCATGCAGAAGATTTCTCTTGCTTCTGTTGGAGTGATTTATAAGGCAATATGACGGGGGCGAGTAGGGGATGAAATACTAGGGATACTGTCCGTTATGGGTGTTGAGAACAGTGAATCATGTTCACAATAGTGAACAAAGAACATACCAATCTTATAAGGATGAGAACATCCTTATAGGAATTAGCCACGGATTCAATTCAATTTGAAGAATTCTTGTGGTAGAGGTTGAACAGTTTCGACCGAGTGAACGTTCTTTCTCATTCTTTGTACTCTTTTTCATGTCATCCTTTGCTTTCTCGTGTCAGCTGAATACAGGAGAAAGTAAAGCATGCCATAGTACCATATGCTCTTTTCTAATGAAAATTATAGAAAAATATAAAAAAATGAAGCACGTGAAGTTTTTGCCGCGGTTGCGGCACTATATCACCAATTGCCAGGAATCTGCTAGATTTGGAATATTCTACTATAGGATTCTATAATCCGCCAGATGGCCACCACATTCTAGTAGAATATCGCATATTCTAGCATATGACGTCACCAAGGCACAGAGATACTATATCTGAGAATCTACTAAACTTGGGTGTACCCGTTCTTTAATATACTCTGGTCTGGACCGTCTTCTCAATCAATTTGTAGTGACAGGGATGTAAAGATGAAGATACAGGACGCATACAGCTGCAGAGGAAGTATGTGTAATATGGATGCATTTACGGCGAAGGTGGTAACATTGGCGGATTCCCTTTCGCGTAGTCTGTAAGGTCGTTTTCACACTGTTTGCTACCATTAGCGAGTTTGTCAGTCGTGCTTAGTCGTTTGCTTCGTATTGATTTCATTGAAATTCCAACTGTTTCCACTTATGGAGTTTGTTTTGCAGAACCGACTACTATGGGTGGCTGGAAGCTGGAGGTGTTCAAGATGGGTATGTACATGACGTTCCCGGTGGGGCTGTTCTGGTACTTCAATCAGCCCGAGTATTTCGAAAAATGGGTAATCCAGACCAAGCAACAGCTATATCCGCCCGCCACCAAGGATCATCGAATGGTGAGTTATTACTTTATCCTGTCAGCTAGCTTAGTGCGCTGTTCTGGCAGGGCTTTGAAAATTGTGTGATATATATTTTGTTGAGCACAACATAAAATGATGTTTTTTGTTTTGTTTTGTTATTCGATTTGTTATTCGATTCGTGGTTCCTTGTATTACCATATCGGAAGCAATAGCCTGTCCTATGTGGCTACGTGCACTATCATGGGGTCTTTCAACGTGGGAATTCCTTTGGTGAGCTGCCCATAAATCAGGACAGCTAACACAGGGGTGCCTCAGGATATAAAACAAGATATAGAGTGTAAGCACACAGCCAGTACAATTGTCATCCTGGTTTTGTTTTGTTATTGCGGATAGGCCAACACCAGTTACTAAAAGGAAACGCCACCCTGGACACTGTAGATGCATGTCAAGCTTGTGACGCTCACAGCATTCCCAACAACAAAGTAAAAGCGTCAGGGAGCATTGCATTAATGACTGCATACTCATACAAAGGGAACTCATGCAGAATATATATGGCAGATTTATGCAATCCTATCAATTTCCTCTCATAAAAAAACAAAGAAACAGAATGCACTCTCATACACCAACATATTGTATGTTGGCACAACTTGCACGACTGCTACACCTCAGTTTTCATCGGATACCTGTATTTCCATAAAGTATAGTATAACGCATTTATTCAGCGCTTCTTTTTGTCTGGGCACCGGGTCTATACTGGAAGGTTTTGGGCAACGTACATTGCTCCATAATTTTTTTATGTATAGTATGTAATAACATAGTCCTATATTGTCTATATGTAAATGGTAGAAATAAAAGTTTAATGATTCTTGCATTGTTAGGTATTGCATGTTGACACAATTCAGTCACAGCAGATGGCAACGTGCAAGGAACACATTTGCGAAGCATTGATAAGTTTTGTTTCTGTACCACGTCATGGAACTTAAAAATGTTGCATTTGATAAATAATTCATTTGTAGGGTATGCATAATATCTATAATCCATAAGATGTATTGCACGTTTCTCGTATGTTATCATTTGGTTTTATCTAGTGGGATAATTGTCACCCCATATCACCACCGTAATTTAAATCGGGAAGGGTTAATGAGTAGTGTCAGAACTGCAGCTGTCGACTTGTAATGCACTATTTTGCTCTCCCCATAATACCCCTATAGTTCGCTGATATATATATATATATATATATATATATATATATATATATATATATATATATATATATATATATATATATATATATATATATATATATATAGCGAACTATAGGGTATATATGGGGAGAGCAAAATATGTTCTAATATAAAACGCAGTTCTGACACCTCATTAACCCTTCATGACTGCGAAATTCTAACTAATATCTTTGTGCAAACCAACTGTATCAAAAGCCTTTTTCACTTCAGGTACGTTATGTGCGGCTCTGTGCGGCGCTTCCAATTAGTTGATCACAGGTTGTTTGTGGCGTTTCCAGTTGGCTAATCGTGGATTCTGTCCGGCGTGTCCAATTATATTGTGCATCCAGATGGCATAGACGTACATGCAACATGTCGTTGGCAGAATTTGCCCTGCTAAACCCTGCCGGTATGGGGTCGATTCAAACTGTGCCTGAGGTCTTCCCAGATCACTCTGAAGCGGTTTAAGTTGTCGCGCGATTATGTGTGTCCTACATTCGGTGAGCTCATCTCGTGCAACAAGAGTTTTATTCCACGCTGTTAGGATCACTGTGCTCTGGTGGTTCAGAGTCTGCATGCGCTTTTCCAAACGTAGTTTTTAGACGTACCCTGGATTATTTTGTTTAAAAAAACAACTTAGTAGGAGGTTTTCTGATGGTCCTTAGTTTAAAACTCACCACGAGCAGATGTTTGTCGGCCGGTTTCTACCCGGTAAATCAGTAGATGACAGTAACCAGGTGGTGTTCACCGTGCTACGGTATCAACGCTGACCGACCAGTAACTACGGTATCTGGTCTATGAGCAAGGCCTGTCTTTAGACAGATCCTTCGGCCATGAAGTTCTTCGGCGGCTGGAATTGACGAAATACACAATCTATTTGAATATATAGCTTGTTCTTCAACGGATCTTGACATTCACCAACTTGTCTTCCTTGTCTTTCGGCAGCAGCGACGATTCGACGAATTGTTTTTTTTCCGACCCGAAAAAAAAACAATTCGTTTTGTGTCGATGCAATTCGGGTGTGCAATCGAGTCACCCTTAAAAAGTAAATTCATGTATCTTTGTCTCGCGTCGTCCACTTCTCGTCCATGCAAAGATGTGGAGTTTCGCATACGGAATGCGATAACATCATATATTGTTACCAGTGGATGTGTATTTTGTTTCAGGAGCTGGATGCGTTTAAAAAGAATTACTACCACAAGAAAACGCAAGACCTAGAAAAACAACTACTGGCAACGGAAGAACGATGACGCGTGCTAGATGTCCGCTGAGTGATGCGTTGTCACTTGAGCAGTGTTACGATGTGTCTGTAGCTAGTACGAACCGCCCCCGACTGATTGACTGGTGTAAGTCTGGTGACTATCACTGCTGCGGTGTGTTCGGTGTGCGTGGAGGCTGCGCTTAGAGAGTGACGTCGTGGTGACTGAATACTCAGCGGATGAGTTCCCTCTGGCGCTAGTCGGAAGAACGCCACGGTTTCATCATTGTTTTTCTTACTGTGTGGTCGAGGTATGTACATAGTTGAGCGTTTTGTACGAAATGGTTCCGCCCTCTGCCTTTACCAAGTTCATGACCGACTAAATACAACAAGATATACCTTAATTCAGCAGTTATGGAGAAGCTCTGGATATCACTACATAAGTCAACCTGACTGTGATGAAACGGTCGTTGATGACGTATATGTGCAGGACTCGCAGTTCATTGATGTTCGGAAAGGTTTATTTTAGTTTGGCTGCTGAGAAGCTAGTTGGTCGGCAGACGTGCGATGACAAGGCAAATGCCTATGGCTGTGCGGCCGCTTGGTGCGTCGTTTTCACAGTGGACATCTACGTCGCACAGAGTGGGATACCCCACGGAAATGCGAGACGAGGCGGTGAAATACCACGCTCTGACGCACGCCACCAGTCACAATTGTATTGACGGTGACGTCACCGGACGGCTGCGCACCTACTGCCGGAAGTGCGCTGTGTCATCTGTATCGTCGGCCGTATGGGTATTGTCGCACCGGTCGGCTTTGTCGACATTGTCAACATTGTCAACTTTGTCAACATTGTCGTCATCGGTCGGCTGTGCAATCACCAATTCCGACATTGCGCTTGTGCGAGGCTGTGGCGTGTGCGATCAGTTTCGATGACGACGATAAATCTGGTCAGCTATTGCAGGTGGCCAGGGTCGCCGTCCTCGCCGCTGTCGGAGCGCTGTAAAGTCGCGCGCGGCGCCACCAGCCAGGGCTGGCACCACCAAGTACTTCGAGGGAGGGGACAAACCTGGAATGGGCCATCTGGGGCGACAAAGTCCTCGTGGTGCTCAATGAAGGTTTCTTCGAATCAGGAAATATAATGTTAATTTTCATATTTATTGCTTATTTTGCAAATTTCTGTAAATTATTGGGGGCTTATCCTTGCATCCTGTAGAACTTTTCGTATCTCCTAGGGACATAGTCTTCGAAATTAGGCACATACTGTCCTGCTTTAGGGCCTCTCATTACCTGGGACCTCTTTTCCCGCTCTGGTACCCCCTCTCTTCTATCCTGGTGCATCTTTACGTACCCACCTTGGGGACTCATCTGGCGTCGGTGGGCCTCCTTTCCTCTCTTCTCATAGTTCAAATTAGGAACTTCCCCTCACGTCTTGGGAACCGCCTCTTGCATTATGGGGGCATCACTACTAGTCTTAAAGGCCTCCATGTGTTTTGGAGGTCCACATACCTCTCCTCCACTTCGTCTCATGTCTTACGGGTCTCAGGGCCCACTCTGGATCCCTTTCCATCTTGGGGCCTCTTCTTCTTCCAAAGTAAGGGCCTATCTGCATGTCTTGGAACCTCTTCCTCCATCCTAGGAGCCTCATTCTTGGGCTCCTCAGTCCTGAGGGCCTCTTCTTGCGTTCTGAGGGTCCGCACTTCTATCCTTGGACACTCATCTCCTGTCTCATGGGTCCCCTCTTATTTCCTGGTGGCCTCTTCTGGCACTCTGGTCGCTTCCTTAGACGGCTCAGCCGTGTGAATTGAGGCGCCCGTAAATCCCCAAAATCCGTGTGTGAAAAGGGCGCAAATCTCCAAGTGAGGCAGCAACTATTTATTCACTCCTGGCCCTTTCGCCGGTAGCACCGCCTCTACCCGGCTACTGTTCGACACTGTGTTTGACCCATGTCTGCGTATGTGTGCGATGGGACTGGTGGACGTGCCGCGGCGTCGTGACCCACAGTATGTCACGCTCCCACTGGCCCGAGGCCCTGTGCCGGCCCGCCTGCGTACCACGCGCACTGAATGATGCCGACAGCGGCACGGATGGAGTCGAGTAATGGCGCTGAATGATGCCGACAGCGGCACCGATGGAGTCGAGTAATGGCGCTGAATGATGCCGACAGCGGCACGGATGGAGTCGAGTAATGGCGCTGAATGATGCCGACAGCGGCACCGATGGAGTCGAGTAATGGCGCTGAATGAT
The DNA here is from genome assembly GCA_034440615.1 of Ashinkailepas kermadecensis. Taxonomy (NCBI): domain Eukaryota; kingdom Metazoa; phylum Arthropoda; class Thecostraca; family Neolepadidae; genus Ashinkailepas; species Ashinkailepas kermadecensis. Next base: position 877,103 of record JAOTOM010005109.1, read on the forward strand.
GCCGACAGCGGCACGGATGGAGTCGAGTAATGGCGCTGAATGATGCCGACAGCGGCACGGATGGAGTCGAGTAATGGCGCTGGAATGATGCCGACAGCGGCACGGATGGAGTCGAGTAATGGCGCTGAATGATGCCGACAGCGGCACCGATGGAGTCGAGTAATGGCGCTGAATGATGCCGACAGCGGCACGGATGGAGTCGAGTAATGGCGCTGAATGATGCCGACAGCGGCACGAATGGAGTCGAGTAATGGCGCTGAATGATGCCGACAGCGGCACGGATGGAGTCGAGTAATGGCGCTGAATGATGCCGACAGTGGCACGGATGGAGTCGAGTAATCGCGCTGAATGATGCCGACAGCGGCACATATGGAGTCGAGTAATGGCGCTGAATGATGCCGACAGCGGCACGGATGGAGTCGAGTAATGGCGCTGAATGATGCCGACAGCGGCACGGATGGAGTCAAGTAATGGCGCTGAATGATGCCGACAGCGGCACGAATGGAGTCGAGTAATGGCGCTGAATGATGCCGACAGCGGCACGGATGGAGCCGAGTAATGGCGCTTATACGTGCCGGGATGTCGGTCAGCGTGTGTCGTGTCCGTGAGTGTGTTTCGCTGGCGTCATCGGGGCTGGGATGGCCGAGTGGTTAAGGTGTTGAGCTTTGGGTACCAAAGGTCCCGGGTTGAACACTCGCACCAATCGGGGCATTTCCGAATCCCGCGGCCCACCGGCGAAACAGTGTGGGCGGCGCCATTAGCCGTGATGCTGCATAAAGTGTGTCGACAGCCACCCAATGAACAAACTAACAAACAATAGTTGGCATCATCACCGCGACATCGTTTGGCATGACGCAGTGGTATGTCCGCTCGACTGAACAGATCATCGTCCAGATGCCGGAGCAGCGTTGCAACTTCGAAGTGAGTCGGGTTTAGAATCCACTCAACAAGCTCTGCCTGGCGTGGGGCTTGTCCCTGTAAGGCCACCCAGGGGTGTTGGTTTATAAACTTGTTGTGGGCCGAACCTGGCACAAATTAATCACAAATGAAATGATTAGTAGAATGTCGGGTATTACTCTATCAGGCCATGGTGTAATCATGGACGTGAAGAAATGACTGCATCAAGTTCAAACATGATAAACGCACTTTTCGGTGCAGTCCAGTCTTAACTGAGCGTCAGGGAGCAGTTTGGTGTTATGGATCTGGTAATTGATATTGTCGATTATTATATCATATATATGTCCTATATATATATAGATATCCTATATTTTACCACTACACTCTTTGTACCGTTCCCAACTTGATTTGGTCCACACTTCGAGCGTACTAAAATTAAAATGTATGTTCAGGATAAATTGCCGGCGCGCCACCTTCATAGGCATTTAAAATACACTCAACGCAACATTAACAACGTCGTGGCGACATGCTCCACCTCGTATTTCATAGCCATCACGACCTATGCAGCGCGACAGCTCGAGTGTCAGACGTCACTTACGATAAATCGCCACCACCTGTACAGGTATGTGAGACTTACGTCGTACTTCCTGTATGGTTGCATCTGTTGTATATCACGTGACATCAGTATGTTCTGGCGACACCTGACTAGTGCGAGTGTACATTCGAGCATAGTTTCCAATGACAAGATGTCAGATACTGCATGGACCTGCTGCCCTCCTCGAGGAGAGCAGGTCCATTTTGACGCTGCGGACACGTTCATCTTGTCTAGAATACACTTGAACAACCTCGACAGATGGCCAGAATCCCCGAGGTCCACTCCCTCCCATCGCTAAGACCACACCTCCCACAATGCAGGTCCTGGATCCAGATCGCCACTTGGTTCGGGGCATAAGCGCCGGCACGACCGACTCAGTCGATGCGCCCCTAAACTCCAATAACCAACCAGCCAACGTACTCTGTGACCCATCGACGCCAGAACTTCTTGGTGAATGTTTGCATTTGTCGCCGACACTTCACAGGATGTACTTGGTAATCACGAAAGACGATATGGGGAAACCCGTGTTCGGAATATCTAAGATGTGGTTCAGCGTGAGTGATTCTGCAACTGCAGGGTCCGAACTCGTACCTAATGATAATCCGTATTCGTTTGTAGGGATCAGTATGCGTTCGTAAGACACCGTAGACGTCCTTAAGGGTCCTTAGACGTCTGTAAGGGCCTCTATGCGTCTGTAAGCGTCCGCATACGTTCGTAAGGGCCCATGGACGTTCATAAACATGGGTAGGATATTAACATGTACATAAACATCTCGGGGGGGGGAGCATTTCCCCAAGTTGTAAAAAGTGTCGATTTGTCCCCCTCAATTTCTGTCGCGTCCCCCAAGCCTCGGTTATTAAAATACCTGTGCATGATCGCCGCAAAAGTCTACATAATTATTTATATACCGAAGATATCTATACAAAGGAATCACGAAAAATACTAGAAGCCGATGTATCTAATCAACGGGCTTCACAGGCTATCTGTCGTCACAAAATCTCCGAGTGGTAAATCAGCAAGCGTTATAAATTTTGTTCCAGACCATTCTTGAATAACATGAACATTGACCATCTTGTGTTTTTGCTTGGGTGGGTAATTATGCTTTTCGAGGCGCCAAATTTGCATTATCGCAATGCCTTATACGTCTTAGGCTGCCTTGCTCCGTATGTATCGATGTATTTTGAGCAAACATGACTCTAGGTATCTTTGGATATATCCGTGGCCATGGAGGGCCTTGCTTTAAGGACGTACGCCAAGTTAACGTATTCATATTCGTATTCAGCGACGAGTTCTCCAGAAACGTATTCGTATTCGCATTGAGCAAAAGGTTTATGTTCGTTCGAATCAATCGGTTTCTTCGGTCGCCTCGAATTTTTTTCTCGTTTTCATCCAAACCTGCCCAAATCTGGTATCAAGCGATAGCCCGTGGTGAACCCTGGTACAACATTTGAAACCGGGACATGTCAAAGTCGAACCTCGAGGTTAAAGATTAGCTTGATTTATTATATGGCAACATTGAAGCGATAACGACCAAGCGGGGTTCGGTCGCTATGGCTTCAATTTTCATGAAATGGGCGTCATTCGACGTGGGTTATTGTGCAGTATCCGAATGTTGAGCAATCGAAATATTGTTCGATGTCAAAGGCAAAAAAACAATTTTTTTCCGGTCGCCCAGTATTTTTTTCGATCCTGCCCGAACTTACCCTTATCTACTCTTACCTACCCTGCTTACTCTTACCAAGCTATAGCCCGTGGTCAACCCTCGTGTAACATTTCAAACCAGGGCATGTCAAGGTCAAACAACGAGGCCAAGTGTTCGTTTGACTTCTTCGGTGGCCTCAGGTTTAGTTGCTATGCCTTCAAGTTGCATAAGCTGGTAGTCATTCGACGTGGCTTGTTTCGCTGTATCAGAAAGTTGAGAGGTAAAAATAATTTCGAAGGTCAAAGGTGAGGCTGATTTCTACCGTCGCCTCCATTATTCTTTGTCGCCGATACCTCCCAAATATATTGCAAAGCGATAGCCTGTGGTGAATCCTCGAATACCATTTCGAACCGGGACGTGTCAAGATCAAACCTTAAGGTCGTAAGTGCCCCGCAGTGGGGTCAGCCTCGTTACTCGGCTGGCTATGGAAATGGCAATCCTTTGGGTTAGCATACCCGCCCCGATAAGGGGCCTGGAAGCACCGAGGTGTTTCCGGGGGCTCTCGTAGTCCCCACCGTCTATCCCTCTCTTCCCACGCCAGTACCCATCCCATGCCAGCGTCCCTTTTTATGTCATTTATCCAACCCTGCTAACAACAACCCCTGCCCTATCACGAGCGGGTAGGCCAGCTTCCCCTGGTCTATCCGTCCGCTCAGTTTGCATCGGGGTAGTCGCGTCCCCTCGGCCCGTCCTTCGGGTTTGACGGAGTCCTGGTGGTTGAGGTCCCCCTCCCCACGGTGCTAGTTGTGACGGGGGAACAACACGCCTCATTGGTTCCGATATCCCGGAGGAGAGGGCGGGCCAGTAGGGCCCCATACGGGCCAAGCGACAGGTCGTCTCGGGTTTGGGTCCTAGGCTCTGGCCTGGTGCCTGCCGGCTCGGCCAGCTGGGATCAAGGGGCGGGCGGCGCTGCTAGTGCGGTCGGGGTGGTGAGTCTGTCTCTCTCCCGGCCGCGCGAAGGCGCCGCCTGCCCAGTATAACTCCTCGGGCGCCTGGCGTCCTCCCGTCCGCGAGACACAGCCGTCCCCCCTGTAGGGCCCCTGTGTGGTGGGGCGCCGCGAGGAGCCGAAACAATCGCACTCCATGGCAACTTCCAACACACAAACTTCCCTGGACCTCTCATAAAGGACCAGGACACCAGCTTGCCTACCCTAAGCCGTAACAACTACCCTACACCTGCAGAGGCCTACCGCCCTGCACTTCACCGTTCTTCCCCGTGATCTCTACCATCGCTTCGCCTCGCCAAACCCAGAAACTAGATCAGGGTCTAGGCTGTCGTCAACACGAGTGCTGATCCTCAAGTCGACCGACCATGGAAGAACATTATCAGCACTCTCACCATTTGAACGGAAACGGGGATGCGACCTGCTTGGTAACGTAGTCCGATGTGGAAAACTGAGGGATGGAGCAATTCAAGTGGGATTTGGAAGTTCTGAGGATGCAAGGAAAACTCTGGTCTTAACTTAATTTAAATGCAGTGTACGAGAGCAGGGCAGAAGGTGTGACGTCAAGATACCTATTTTAGTAGGGCCACGCAAGATACATACTTCTTGAAGATGTTATAAGTGGTTTTGATCCGAGGGACGTTTCTGACGCTGAAATTGTCGACGGCTTGTCTGAATCATTGACCTATATAAGACTAGACACACTACTCCCATTGGCGCGGTACCCGGCCGGCCGTTCCTACCTCGCAACACGAGCGCCGCCAAGCGGAGAGTGGCATGAGTTAGCGCCGTAATGTTATTCCTATGGCTGATGGCCGATGTTTGAAGGTGCACGACTAGAAAATGATCCCAGCTAGTGTTTTGAAACTTTCTGAGCTATTAAAGACATAAATTTGGTGCAATCCGGACCAAAAATATTTTCTCTCGGGGCACGAGGAGCGGCATAATGGACCGGTCCGGGAAACCCTACTTATTGATTTTGCGTGGAAATCGTGGGTCTGTTCCCGTGGCTCCACCAGAAGAAACTCAGTGGAGGCAAGTTGAGGGCGGTTGAGACTGGCCCACGGGAACGACCGGTGGAGTTTGGTGGATGAATCAGCTGACAGCAGTGTGAATTCCGCGACAAAAAGGAAGCATTTGACGCATATATCATGAATTGTCCAAATTGCCTTTCAAATGTTTGTCCAGATGATCGCACAATGTACATAGTATGCCTTGTTTTACAAAGTCCCAAATTTGTCTTTATTTCTGGCTATGTATGTATCCTCTGAGACTGCGGGGAGCACACGTCCTTTTCGCCTATGTGATGAACCAGGCAATCTCTCTTTCCTCTCGGTTGAGCATCGTCTCCCCCCGTTTTGCGGTTTGGCCTGCCTTCTTAACGTACAGCATACAATCTAGTGTCTGGACCCGCCGAGCTCCCTCGGCCCCGAGCGCTTCTCTACCCGATGCTGACTTTTCCTCATCTCAACTTGCCCGACCTCGTCGATCGGGTTCGAGTAGGATTTTAGTCGGCGCCAGAACGGCGGTACTTCTGGGCACGGGAATTGCGGCGGATCCGGCCGGTAAAGTAACATCTTCCCTTAGGCCGAATGACGTAGATCAAAGGCCTAAAAAACATGTTTTGTGGTCTGCATCTGTTACTTCGATTATTGTTCATAGTTGTAGTAGTAATTTCAAATTTCCCTGGTATTCAGTTGATGCATGAAGATGAGATTCATATGATGGAGGACGTTGCTTACGCGCAAATATATCGCGCAAGTGCGCCGTGATTGAGCTCAACTGAAAAATCACAGTTTGACTGCTTCTAGGCTGGCGGAGCTTTTGCTCCACTGGTGGAGGTTGGTGGAGGAAAAATCTCCACCGGATTTGCGACGGGAACGACCGGTGGAGGTTTGTGGAGGTTAGTGGAGCCACGGGAACAGTATTGCTTTGCTGACGGTAAATGGGGACAATATTCCGGGGTTATTAATGAAATACAGAGATGACTGAAATAATGAACAATGTCACTGTAGATTACTGGCCTAGGTAAAAACAATTGTGCTTAAAATTGTGTGCGTGATACACAGATGAAGGAGCAGGATAGGGTCGGATACATTTACTCAAGGCTTCAGACTTCGAGGGCCAAACCGTCCAGACGAGGAAATTAGATGATTTCACATGTGACACTGCATTCGCTGTTTCAGTACTTCGCATGGATCTGAGCACTTTTAATGTTGGCATACTGTATGTCCATCTTATATTGCCCCATTGTGTCAAAGAACAATAAGGTCATTGAAAATATAACCTATTGGTGCGCAAACAGCACCTGCTTACACAAGTTGTGCCTCTTGTGGGCACTGTGCAGTCCACTCAAAGTAACATTTTTCGCATAGGCGTAGAGGCGGACACGCAAGTACCTTGCTACGATCTAGTTCACCATTACCACGGCATGGCACTGACCCACTCGTGGTGCAAACATGTGGTCCTGTACTCCAGGGAACAGGTCGTGGGTGCTCTCCGTCATGAACTTTGTCAGAACACTACACTGAATTCTCAGTGACAGATTCGGTCCATCCATAGCATCACACTTCCTTAAGGCCGTCAAATGCCGCTCTGCTGACACTACGATCGCGTACGTCGACGCCGAAGGGATGAGCAGCCCACCATTGTCCCGCACCTTCACAAGACCCATCACTTCATGCGACGGAGGGTCGTCCTCGTTGCACAGGAGTGCACCGATGCACTCACCGCACCCGATCGCGCCAGTTTCCAACAGCTTGCGACACACATAGCCGGAAATGTACCCAACACAGTTGTCCATGAACGACGACCCGGTGTCCCCCGTCGCGAGGAGATGCTGCACTACCGCCGGCATCGGCTCATCTTCGCTGAGCGCCGGCCGTTGCGGTTTTCGACGACGGATTTGAAGCAGGCGGTCGTCGCTGTCGTCCCGTGCCGAGCAGTTCCCAGTGGCAGGTGGCGATATGAAGTTGTGCAGGATGAGTCTGCGCATGGCGTGCTGCGGTTGGGCCACATTTGGGTTGTTGTTGTAGCCACCCATGCGTCGGATTCGGCCGAACAGCAGCTCCAGGTGGTCTTGTGACATCTTGTACGGCAAGACGTAGCTGAATCCATCCTCCTCCAGCAGGGCCTCACTGACGTCCATGACGGTTTGCGCCGCGAGGCAGAGACCCAGGACCGGAGTGAAACGCCGGGTCTGCAATATCGGTTCCTCGGATGCTGTCTGCAACCGGAACAGCGTAGAACTGAAGTTAGCCAGGAACCCCTGTCGAAGCCTAACATAAATACCAATATGTCAGCACACTCAGAATAAAATACTAGTGACGTAGGCTTTACTGTGAACCGATTGCATGGCCATCAGGCGCACGCGCAAAGTACTGTTCATACGCTATTTGCGGACAATTGGCGATAAAACATAACAATTACATGATTATGGTATGTGTCTACGCCAATATTCGAGAATATTTATCTGGTATGATTGCTGACACCACGAATACCCAAGAATACTGACACGCCCATCGGGCGTGTTGCCGTGGGCTCATCTGAAAACGGATGAGTTGAGTTGAGAGGTCTGAAGCTGACAGAATAACTCTACCTGCACTGGAATGTTTTTTCTTATCATTCGGTTTGTCATAGTGAATGACATCCTTTTAATTTTAGCAACAAGAAAACTAGTCACTCATGCCAAATTAAATGATATCCAAAACGAAACCGAGTCAAACTTCAAGTTATGGCCTTTTCGTTGCGAACCTTTCAACTCAGCTCATCCGTTTTTTGATGAGCCCATGGGAGCAGATCCTATGGTTGGGCAATTCATTCATGTTTGATGCACTACGAGAAATATGCTGCTATGCCTTTGATGACAACTTTGATATGGAGGATGGTGCTTGCTAAAATACGTGGGAAATTAGCCGAACGCGTCGTTCAAGCATTGCGATTTTCATTAAATATTAGAAAGTGACTCGGATCGTCCAGGTTGGTTCTTAACCCCTAAGCCGTCCGGGGAGTCAAGGTGTCCCCTCACCTCCCGACATGACAAAGGGCACGAAAATCTGTAACGGCTTGAGGGCTTTAATGCTAATATAATTGAACTCACTCCAAGTTGTTCGCAGTTGTAGGAGCTTTGAAGCCCTTTCCGTATGGGTTGCTGCTGTTGAGGTAGTCAAAAGCCTGATCAATAAGCAGGACGAAGCGCGCCGTCGCTCCAGCTCCGACGAACTCAGAGTGACCTGAATCTTCCAGGTACAGCAGAGCTTTGCCCACCGAGCTGCTGAACAGCTGAGCAGCGAGCTTAACCTTCATTTTGTTTTTTTCGTACTGGATGTGCAGTCGAGAGAGCTTATTGGCCGCCCGGATCCCATCACTCTGTTGCAGGTCGTACAATGCCTGTAAATATACACACAATGGGCATATTAAGACAAGGTTAATATCGTCTTTCTTCACCAACAGGGTAGCTCAACCTTGGAACCAGCCATAAGACTACATTGTTGGCAGCAGTTCTCTAAACATCTTTTAGAGCAGCATATACAGGTATTATAAGGAGCGACAGGTCACTTTTGAGTATTCCTGGAATAGATAATTGACAAATTTTGCAGGCAACTAGTTTTTGGTGTCCACAAAGTGCAACCAAGAAGGGCCCCTGTGACAAGTAGTTTCACTTAACTTTTGTCTTTATATTAGCTTGGCTGCAGGAGATTGACAACAGACATTCAGCAGGCTCAAAGTATATGGAGAGCATTAGAGCATTGTTTTCAACTGTCAAGAAGCCGAGTTTCACATCCATTAAGTCTCATCCATGGTAAAAGGACATCAACAACACTGATAATGACATGCATGTGTGTGGAGATACAGGACGTTACTTCAGCAAAATAATTTTCTTATTACTTCACATATGCTTTTGCCAGCACTGTGCTATTGTGAAATTGTCAAGCGTCTCACCTGAATATACTTCCAGGATATCTCTTCACCATCCAGTTGCAGAGTCTTGAATTCCCCGAGGAGATTTCGTAGGAGCTTCAGCATGTGCACCACATCCAGGAGGACATGCACCTTTGCCTTGGTTGCAGGATGATGGAAGTAGTTCCGGTCGATTGGAAGCTGCAGCTGCTTTGGCTGCAGGTTCTTGACTCCCAAGTGGCCGAACATAGCCAGGTTGGCTTGGAGCCCATCGGCCACGAACGCACGCACCTTCAGTCCTGCGTCACTCAGTGCACATAGGACAGTTTTGGCCAGTTCTGCTTGAGTCTCACTGGACACGTGGTCCGTGAGAAAGTAGGCCACGGGATGGCGCCACAGACCTTTCAGACCAACGGCCATGAACACTAGGGCATTTGTCGCCAGCCTTGATTCCTCCATGTCACCCGCACCCAGATCAACATGGCCAACAAACTTATCTTTCGACTGAGAGTAAACCTGTGCCTTTCGGATGGCCATCTCATCTACCATCAGGCAGCAGTTGGGGTCGATTTTCTTGGCCGTCACCTGGGAGTACAGCGTCTGCAGCACCTCGTGGAGGACGCCCACTTCACAGCGAACGCTTCTAGTCCACTCCTGCAGGGAGGTTGTACCTGGCAGCGCGAAGTTCTTTGACAGGAACTTGTATGCTCTTGGAGAGTAATAGTGGAAAGTGAGACAAAGCTTTTTGATCTCATCGGAATATCTCTGGCCACCACGCATCGTCTTGCCACCATTGACGATTTCGTTGGTGAAAAGTGCGGACACGATTGGGTTTTCAAATCGACCTCGAATCACCTCCAGAAGGTCGGCGTCCACGATGCGACTTTCTTTGAGGGCATCCAGTGTGCTTTTCAGACACTTCAGCCGCTTGTCGCGCCTCTTCAGCTTCTGCCTCAGCTTTTTCTGCTCATAGCGCAAATGGCGAACCTTTTCAGCCATCTTCTTTAGCGGACTCGAGATGTGCCGAGCCACTGCATTGCTGCTGTAGCCGTGATCTTGGAGATGCTGGGGCTCCATTGGAGCAGGTTGCAGTGGTGCCAGCTCTGGAGCAGGCTGTGGTGGTGCCAGCTCTGGAGCAGGCTGCGGCTGTGCCAGCTCTGGAGCAGGCTGCGGCGGTGCCAGCTCTGGAGCAGGCTGCAGCGGTGCCTGCTCTGGAGCAGGCTGTTGCTCCTGCTCGAGAAACAGCCGTCTTACCCGCTTTGGCCTGGGAGGAGTTGGGCACATGCTGGCACGCTTCAGCGGACTTATGCGCGTTGCTGGTTTCTTTTGCTCAGGGAACATAAACCACGATGGGATGCTTCCCTCACGCAGCTTTCTTCGTTCAAAGCATGGGTAAAAATCAGTCTCCGTGAAATGATCACTGCATAGAAGTGCACCCTGAGGGGGCTTCCATGGTCGTCGCCTTTCCCCCTGACGTCTCGTAGCATTGCTCCATTTCCTAAGCATATTCTGGTCATGATGAGGAAATCTGGAATGAAAAGCCAAAATTATTTCTGAGAATGGAATGTGAAATTATTTACACGATAACTCATCACACATATTTGCATAGGAATTTATTTCTGAAATTGAAATTTGTCTGAAAACTTATTTGCTTTTGTATGATGCATGTATATATTTATTTCTCCAAACATTTTATGCAGAGGTGTGACATGATGAAATATGGTGGGTGCAATGGGATGTTGGCCTATCCTACATACAAAACGAGATTTATATCCTGGTATCGGTCATGCTATTGACAGCATTTGTAAATGTGTCCTATAATTGCTCGTAGACTTTCAAAACATCAGTGAATTGCAAAACTACTGTGTAGAAAATTGTTAACGCTATTAAAAAAAATACAATGAACAACAGTGGCCCCAGTACTCCTGGGGAATACATAAAATGGTTAATGTCACCATGTTTCTTTGGCCACATAACAAGCTGAGTAGCATAAGCTAGAAATTTATCTTGCTACTGAAGGGTAACTTGTGAGCAGCGTTAAAATAATGGTTTTTCATTAGGCGTGAGATGTGGAACCAAGCACAATAGGATGTCAAAATTTGCCATGAAATTAGTGTCATTTAAAATGCTTTTCATGTCTTTCAGACTGAAATCTGAGCCAAGGTGTACTTATGACTGTGCCTTTATCATTTGTTTTGAGGTTCATAATTTTGGAAAAGCTATATTCAGGATAAGGAGAATATTACCTATGCTATAAACTGGTATTGTAATGCCATACCACATTATAGGTAATGCCTTTACCTGAAATTGAGTTGCAAAATGTTTGTGCGTCACCATTTGTTATGGAGAGCATGAACATGGCACGTATAAACAAGATACTGTTAGAAAGAAGACATGAAGGCTTCATAAGCACGCATCAAGGAACGGGATGTCGATACTTCTTGGAGAAGGATGTAGATTGAGTGTTCAGAAAGTGGCATTTTCCACCCTATTTCACAAATAATTTATCACTGCTTGTGAGCACAGATGGACAACATATCCTTTCAGATTAAAACTATTTGTTTTCATTTATTATTGTCTAATAAATGTCAGTTTGTTTAAAAAGATGCATGAGGTAGGAGATCACGATCAGGTAAGCTAAGCAAAGAGTGCACCACTACAAATATCCTGACCTTTTGAAGTGATCCAAATCAAGCTAGTATAAGACTATAATATATGTGATGTCTTAACCTTTTAGACATTTGCCATACATTTCAACACATTTGGCAAGTAAAATGTATGCTTTCAATTAACCTGCAAAAGGTAGAAAGCATTGTTAAATTAATATTTTCAAAATCATATGTATTGATTTGCTGTATATTGTGGTGGCATCAACAATCATGTACACATGTAGAACTTCGGAATTTATATTGATGAATAATTATTGGTGCTTTACAACTCACAAACTACTAGAGCTAGAGGCAAAACCATTGGCCAACCCATGCTTCACTAATGCAAACAAAATATGGTTCTTCATTGGAAATATCACTGAAAATCAGCAAGTTTTCATAAAATACTGAGAGTGCATTGAACATCATGCACCTGTTTTGGCTGCGTCATGTTCAGAATCTTTCATTTCTTGATGAATTACTGCTCTGCACCTTTTAACTACAACTATCCCTGTTGGCTAAATGTGAGGTTATATTGCCAGGCATATCAAAATTTGCAAATCTGTGAGATGCCACTGTCTCTTCTATCCTATCAGCTACCAAGTCTATTTTCCCTGAAAGACACACCTGTATTCCCTATTCATCATGTGCAACCTCTTGTCAAATAAGTGCAGCCCATCCCTCCGATATAATTTCCGGAAGCCAAAGAACCTGTCCCACTCATCTGCAAAGCTAATCGGAGCTTGCCTACCCTGGCATTGGCTGACAGTGCCCTAGAGCTCTAATCAGATTTACCACATTCACCCCTCACCTTGGAGCCTGATTATCAATCCTCAATATGAGGACTATCATTTTGAAACTAAATCTTTCACATGGAAAAGACAAGTATTCAGGAATTTAGAACTGTTCAGAGACATGGCTCCTTCCTGCCACACATTCCAAAATCCAGAATTAAATTTTATAGCTGAACCTAACAGGCAATGATAGCATAAAATGCCTAGTTCATACCAGTGGTTGTGGATTTGTGCTTTAGGGCACGTCGACTGCTTTGGTCATTTTGCGCCCATTAGTTCATACCAGTAAGATCTAATGGATATCTCACCAATAAAATTATACACCAAATACCACCAGCTATACACAAAACACAAGCAGTGTTGTCAAACAACTCCATGTCTATTCTGAACTTAAAACGTTCTTATTAAGTCTAAATGCTTTATAACTTTACATAGGGTGTACCTAGCAGTGGATTCAGCACCTTCCTTCAGGATGTGATACTGATTAGATTGTCTATGGTAGCACAGTGGGTATCATGGGAGAAGTTTGTAATTGTTGAGTGTATTATGCAATAGCAAGTGAGTCTCTTATTAAGTCTAAACGCTTTATAACTTTATATAGGGTGTACCTAGCAGTGGATTCAGCAACTTCCTTTGGCATGTGATACTGATGAGATTGTCTATGGTAGCACAATGGGTATGATGGGACGAGCTTGTAATTGTTGAGGGTGTTATGCAATAGCAAGTGAATGGTGCTAGATAGGCTGGGATATATAGCTACCTAGGAACTTTGGATAAGGGATTGATTGGGGTGAGAGTATGTACATTTATAGTACCTTTTCTAGATAGGCTTAACCCAGATGGGCCCCTGTGGCTCTTATTAAGCCTTAACACTTTATGACTTATGACTTTATGACTTTAACGGTATGAAAGTCGCAGGTTGACAATTATGGCGCAGAAGCATACTTCAAATTATAACATTTAAACATAATTAAGCACGCAAAAATAGCAACCTGTGGAATGATAAGTGATCTCCATGTCTTGGCGGATCACCATGCCTCTTCCTGCACCCGATTGCAGAACAAGACTTCGTCATCTTCAATGAATCACGAAGCAACAAACCCTAGCGTATAGGAATTTCAATTGGTAAGGGTTCGCCGCGGAAATGTGCTTGCCACTCTACAGCGTTGGCGGGTGGCACGTTCTGAAAAGTCGAGTAGTGTGTCTAGTCTTGTATAGGTCAATGGTCTGAATACGTCGTTGTGAAAGCACAAAGGACTAAAGTGAGGCGCGGAAGTGATCTGCAAGTCATGAATAATATTGTGTTGACTTTTGACTCCACAGATCTTCCCGTGGCGGTCTACATTGGGTACGTGAAGGTGAAGGTCCGTGTTTTCTGCGAAATCCTATGAGGTGCTTTCGATGCCAAAGATACGGGCACACCACCCAGTATTGCCGTGGTCGCCCGACCTGTGGCAGATGTGGCGCATCAGAATACACCGGTGAAAAGTGTGACTCCGAAGTACTGTGGTGTATAAATTGTGGCCAGGGATAGGCTCCGCACACTGCCTACGACAGAACCCGTCCAGTACATATCAAGGAAAAAGACATTCTTGCATTGAGATGCACCAAGCAGATATATCGACAGGCCAGATAAATTTACATGGATACCCATCCCAAAATGTCGCATGCAGGCAAGGTAAAAGGAACGCAATCTACCACCACTCACCGGGAGCCTCCCAGTGCTTCCCAGTGTCATTCGCAGCTTAGCGACCTATTGCGATCCTTTGGCCTCGTCTGCACCTTGCCGGAACGGTGCCCTATCTCTAATCTTGAAGCGCCTCGCCTCCAGGAGGCAGATGCTGAAGCTCCCTTTAAAGCGCCAGAAACAGACAGCCGTGCCACCGGGCCAGCCGTGGTCCCCTCTACGACGCGGCCCGTGAAGCACCAAGTGAAGACGAGGAGCTTGAAACCCACCGCAACGTCTGTGCCCCCTGCCGTCGTGACAGGGACTGCTCCGCCTGCTGATCTTGCTAATCGGCAGGTGGCAGCTGCCGCACCCGGGATCGAGGTCAGTACGTCCTCCCGCCATCCACCAGTAGAACCATCCAAGGACCGGGCTTCCGGGATTGAGGTTATACCTGGAGCGCCCGATATCGGAGCTGCGGGTCGGTCAGCCCGGCTCCACCCAAAAGGGGCACTTACCGGTGCCAAGTCCAAAGGACCGTCTCCCCAGCCGCACCCTCATCCTCTCCAACGCCAGCACGACAGATGGGCTCACATCCTACACCACCCAGGATTGCTGAAAACCGCACACCAGGTTCTTCACCAGCAATTTCCAGCCGAGTAATGCAGAGACCACCTCCGTGAGAGACGTCGCCTACAGAAAGGAGTATCCGCGATCCCGACCGAGCAGCCACCCGAGCTCCGTGGAAGGTCGCGCCCCGGGGTCGCAGAATTTCAGGACGAAAGCCGGGCACTGCTTTCAATAAGTAGTGCCCGGCTTTCGTCAAGTCACTACTTTCAATATGTAGTGCCCGGCTTTCGTCAAGTCACTACTTTCAATAAGTATTTTCGATACGTACTTAGGAATAGCGACCCAAGATGTCAACCACCCTGCAGAAGTTGCCTGTGCGATTCGCCATGCTCTGTCGCAAAGAAGTCGAGGAAGCGTCGTTAAACCCGAGTTTTTACGACACAAAGCTTTATGGGAGTCGATGCCATTTGATTTTACCACATCAGTGCACCATTCATACAATCTTCGTTTTGCCATGGCAGAACTAACGTGCGCCATCGGATCACTCCGGACTACACCAGAGGGGCCTGCCGGTATCCACAATGACAGGCTGAAGCGCCTTCCGTCATGGGCTCATGTCTCCCTTCTTTCTTCTTTCAATTCATTGTCGCTCGGCGGCCATTTCCCTTCCTCTTAGCGGGAAGCCATTGCACTCCCTATTGTGAAACCAGGCAAAACTGTCCGTGACCCTTTGCATTATCGCCACATTTCGCTGACATCATACCGGCGGCGTCAGGAGAACGGCGTCCTACAGGCAGAATACTTAGCGTTGCGTTGTTTACAATTTTAATCAATGACATAGAAATCGGGCTATCACCGAGTATTAGAAGGTCACTTTTTTGTTCATGATTTTGCTATCTGGTCATGTGCGTTGCGATCATCATCCATGGAGAGACAGCTACAGATGCCTTAGCCTGTCTTGAAAGCTGCACGATGGTAAACGGCATCGGATTCTCTACCTCCAAAACGGTGCCTGTTCACTTTTGCCGGCGTTTTCGCCACTATCCAGAGATTCAGTTGTATGGCCAACAAATATCTGTGCGGCCAGCGGCTCGCTTCCTCGTCGTTAGTATGGACAACTGATTATCCTACGGCGACCATCTCAGCACATTGCGAGATAAGTTCCTCCGAGCAATTAATATTATGAAATGTGTTTCACGAACTGATTACGGAGCTGACAGAGCAACTCTTTTAATGTTATATCGATCACTTATCCGCTCGAAGCTCAATTGCGCATCATTTATATATGGCGGTGCTGGTAGCTCCGTGAAGCGGAAACTCGACACAATGCACCACACAGCATTGCGGATTGCTACAGAGGAATTTCGGACGTCGCCAGCTGCGAGTATTTTGGCAGAGGCCCATGAGCCATCGTTGGCAAGCAGACGCGAGAGGCTGGAACTCCGATGCGCAATAAAGCTGAGGAAGCTTCCAGCGCATCCCATATGTAAATATGTCTTTTCACACCGAATGCTGTCGATCTTCTGTGGGCGAGAGGTGAAAGACTACGACCATTCTGTGTCATTATCCGTTCGCTACTTCAAGAGGCTCAAATCCCACTAAGAGGTGTCGCGAGGATGACACGCATGCAAATTCCGCCATGGGAACGCACTTCACCAGAAATTATTGTCTTCCTCGCGACTGCCAAGAAGGGACACACCGGCCCAGAGGTTTTCAGAGCAGAAGCATTGGAGCTACTAGAATGTTATCGCTGCTACTCTCGAACATACACTGACGGGTCCAAGACAGTCAATGGAACTGGTGGTGCATTTGTATGTCGTACAGCTACGATATCTTTTACTTCACCACCACACCCGTCTGTGTACACTGCTGAGTTGGTTGCGAATATTAAGGCACTATGATTTATTGAGGTTGGAGATGAAGCCCTTCATCTTATTGTAACAGACTCGTTGAGTAACTTTCTGACACTTCACCCATCAAACCATTTTGCTCAAGAAATCCTAGCACGTCTGACAGGTAGAGCGGGTGAATAGTTTATCCTCTGTTGGGTACTGAGCCATACCGGTATCACGGGAAATGAGCTGGCTGACGCTGGCTGCCAAGCGTGCCGCGCAGTCACGTGGGACTCGAGCTCTGCCCCTCCCCACCAGAGATTACTACGCAAAAGTAAATGTTTCCCTCCAAGGAAAGTGGCAAGAAAGTTGAAACTCCCAGATTTTAAACAAACTCCGATCTATCAAACTATTCCTGGCACCATGGACATTATCGCTGGAAAAAAAATTAGTAGAGAAGAGGTGATTGGCACGCTTGCGAATAGGGCACATGTATGCAACGCACGGTTACCTTTTGAGAAGGGAGGCGAGGCCACGTTGTTCCCGACGTGATTCACCGATGACAGTTCGACACATACTGTTTTCTTGCTACAACTTTGTGGTAGAACGAAGACGTTACTTCGGTTCCAATTTCCATGAATTGTCGTACTGTGATGTTTTAGGTGACAATTCGGAGATCGTCCAGAAATTACAAATATATCGACATATATGGACTGCTCAGTTTGACGTAATCTATTCCTCCCAATAATAGACTCATGCCGCCAAGTGTAGTGTGAAAAAGATGTGGGCGCTACATAACCAGTATCAGTTGACGCGCCCCTAAGCCCAAATAATTAATCAATGAATCAAGATCAAAGGTTAGCTTGCATTTTTTGAAGTCCTCACGCTTCGTCGCTATGGGTTAAGGTAGCGCTCAATGACCAAGTGAGTGTCATTCGACGTGGTTTGCCGTACGATATCAGAAAGTTGATTAATTTCATTTTTATTAATTTAAAAGGTCAAAGGTCGAGCTGATTCTTCGGTCGCCTCGCATTTTTCGTTTTCGTTCAAACCTACACAAATCTGGCATCAAGCGATAGCCCACGGTGAACACCCGAGCAACGTTTCAAACCGGGACATGTCAAGGTCAAAGGTTTAATTAAGTTCCTTGATGGCCTTGCGCTTCATCGCTATAGCCCAATTTGCAGAACATGGGTGTCATTCGACGTCGCTCGTTGTGTGGTACCAGAAAGTTCAAAATTCAAAATACTTTCGACGGTCAAAGGTCATTTATTCGGTCGCCTCGCATTTTGCCGTTTTCGTCCAAGGCTACCCAGATTCACTATCAAACAATAGCCCGTTGTGAACCCTCGAGTAGCAGATTGAAACCGAGACATATCAAGTTCAAACCTCAATTCAAAGGTTAGTTTGAATTTTTCGAAGTCCTCGCGTTTCTTCGTTGTGGCTTCAATTTGCATCAAGTGGGTGCCATTTGACGTGGCTTGCCGTACGGTATCAGAAAGTTGAGCAATCAAAATAATTTCGGCGGTGTCGAAGGTCTGGTGTGTGCACAATGACTTAGTGTAATATTGTAATAGGAGGGGCAAATCTCTTTTTGTTTGTGGCCATTGTGATAGCAACCACTCATGCCCTATATGACTAGTAGCTCCCCAAGAGATCCGTGATAACCTACTCGGACGACGCTCTCATTTCTGGCTTTTAATTTACACTGTTACATTGCTGTTATGGAGGCATAAAATATAGAACAGGTTTTTTTTTTCAAGTCGTCCGCTTTATTCTTGTTCAGTGAAGTTGTCAGATTTGCAAGAGAAGCCACACGTAAATGCGCACGATTTTATAACCAGTAGGAGTCCATAAACACGGGGATCAATGCTGTAATCAAGGGTGGATCCAGGAATTGCCGTAGTGTGCACTTGTCTGGAGGGGCGCCATTTCCTTGGAGGGCGCCACTGCGAGAGTACATAGAGGGGAGCCTCGGGCTGAAACAAAAATCCGAAGGGAGGGAGGGGGGCGCACTCGTGCCTTCCCGGAGGTGCACCTTTTTCCCTCAAGGGTTGCCAACTACTTCTACTGGAACATGCTGATGGAGTGCGACGAGTTGGACGACCCGGCCAAGCAGGATATCCGCGTGCACAAGCCGTACCTGGCCGTGATGAAAATATTCACACAGGCGCTGAGCCGAGGCGGCGCCGACTGCAGGGCGAAGAAGTCTGTGTTCCTCTGGTAGCAGAACTTCATCGGCACGTTGGTCAAGCTGAAAACAGTCACACAGGAGAGCGGCAACCGGCGGAAAAGGATTGAGAAGATGCAAATGCTACTAGCTGACCCGGACGCGTTCAAGTTCAACTTGCCTCGTTCGACCCGTGGCCGCTGCCGGTCGACCCCGAGGTGAGGATCTGCGGATCTGCGACATCGTGCCCGACAAGGCGACGTTGTTCAAATCGGCTCTCATGTCTGCCCGCCTGACGTTCCTCACTGACACTGGCGAACAGTTCGTCACCATCTTCAAGTACGGCGACGATCTGCGTAAGGGCCAGCTGATCTTGTAGATCATCATGCTGATGGTCAAGCTGCTGGGCCGCGAAAATTTCGACCTCAAGCTGACGCTTTATCGAGTTCTGGCTACCAGCAGCAAACACGGATTTGTGCAATCTATCGAGTCGTCAGTGGTGGCGCAGATGCTGAGCACAGAGGGCAGCATCCTCAACTTCTTCCGCAACACCACCCTTGCGAGACGGGTCCCTACGCAGCGAGCGCCTACATCCGCAGCTGCGCTGGTTATAGCGTCATCACCTCCCTCTGCCTGACACATTCGAGGGGTACACTCGAACATTCTCGGAGGGGCGCTTAACCGCTGCCTTGCCACTTCATCTTAAACACGACCGAACCCGAGACGGACAGAATAGAATGTGAATATATTTTTGTCGCGGATACCGGCACGGAATGCGCTCAGATTGAGAGACTGAGACCAGTACGAGCCTATCCCCCGCTCCTGTGGATTTCAAGGCTGTGTTGTTTCCGCCGCCTCCGGACATACATTGATCGTGTGCGGCACCAATAACTTGTGGGGGATGGGCCGTTCAGCCGCTATGCGCAAAGGCAAACCGCCAGTTACTCGACGCGCCGAGCCGGCGGCGGCAATAAGGGCCTAACCGCGCGTGCCGCCCACATGGCCTGGCAGCGGTGTGCGGGCCGCGCGGTCACACCGTTTGGAGGACGACGGTGACGGCCGGCCAGCTGCTGGCGATCCGCAGGTTGTCGATCAGTGACTGACCTCGGTCACGTGCTGTAATTCTGCGTCATTGTTGCCAATTTAGAAGATTAACTGGACATAATATTTATTTATTGATATAAATAAATGGATAATTATGTCAAAGACAATGATAAAAACGTCAAAAATATTAACAAGGAAGTCGCCATGACCGATAGTACACTCATCATCACACCTTTTTGAACATATCTAGTCATTTTTGTTCCGCAATGTTGTCGGTGCAATACCATTGTAGTCACCATCCTCTAGACTACTGCAACATTTTCATATAGGTCTATAAGATGACGATAATATCAATAATGACATGTGAAGTGAAAACGTTTACAGCTTATCTATCACATAAGTTGAGTCTACACCATTGCAATGTGAAAATGCTGCTTCGTTGCAATATTGCACAGGTAGCTTTTCTATACTTATAGCCACCACCAGCCTTGGTGCTAGCCCTGAAGTTGTGGGTTAAAATAGTTTAGAATACGATATCTCGAGGCGAAATATATAACTTCGACCTAGGCAATCTGCATGTGCAATAAGTATGCAACATGTTTATCGACATTCACGAAAATTTAATATGATGATGTGACCAGTCCTGGGATTTAACTGACCAATTTTTGCTAGGATTTACGCTTTAGGTGATCTCAAAGGTCAAGAAAGCATTGTCACGCTCTATCTCATGAATATATTCCTGAAGGTTAGGTCCTGAAGGTTAGGTGAAGGTTAGGCACGCAGTCCGTCAATTTATGATTGTGCATACATTACGTCAATGTGGTGACCACCATGAAAGGTACGACTGGCCAGTGCTACTGCTCCCTGGAATAGCGGGCCGAGCCGCTATTAATGTCAATGCATTCAATAGAGTGAATTTGCTGGCTATTTTTGGCGGGCGGACTGTCCAAGGTACACATATAACGGGCGACAGCGTTTCGAAGGCGTCATTCAGACACGGTAATGGGACACTGTGCATGGTGACGAGCTACACCGTCCGATTCAGCCGCAATTGTCGTCAGACGCCAGTGGTGGACATGGGCAGGGTAGGGAAGGGGGAAGCCGATGTCGATATTCTCTTCCCGATTGTATCAGGAGCGGAATTCCATCAAACTTATTGTGGATGTAGCACATTATGGCGACTTTTTTTGTATGGTCTGAGCATGAAAATTTTCCGTACAATATCACCGACGGATGTCGAACAATTTAACCACGTGACCGACCGTGTTCGAAACAGGTAGCTTTCTATAATGCCAATGTCAAGTAGGGGGTCGTCAACGCATAGGAAATGATATTCATTATGGTATCAAGCAACATGGTGTTGATCAGCTCTTAGCTTTTCGTCATGGTGTGGCAATTAACATGTAACACTCCTCAGGGATTAACCTCAGGGAAGTTATTTGTATTCATCAAGTCCGAAAATACCACATTAGTGGCAAAATACTCGACGTTTTAGCACCACACCATCGTCAGGTGGGGAGCAGTGACAACACCACGTCAGCATCACAATATTATGCATGGTTAAGAATGACCGGGCCTTTTGCCGCGCTTTGAGGCGTAGCTTGGCACTAATGGGTCCCCTGCAGTGTTTGGAATCCTGTTGTGAATCCTGGGAACCGCTATGGGTACCACTCGGACCTCAATGTCGTTTGTACTCGGTGACGTACCCAAGGGGAGAACATGGGGCAGGTGCACCTCCCCCAAGAGATGGTGGCTGATGCTTATCGATTGCCCACCGCTCAAAACGCCTATGCTCGTTCGCGTGGAGTCAACAAAAACGGCATCCACATGACCGCCATGCCATGAAAGCAAATCAAACGCCGATTGGGAAACGTCCCCGGCAGCGTAAGGTGCCGCGACTCGACAGAACGCCGAGTCCCCGTCTCACACCGCCGGAACTATCTCCAAGGGCAACTTAAGGCATGGTCTAATGAAATTAACCTAACCGGCCAAACGCTGCCGCCACCGACGGCCAAATGGCACAGCACTCACGTAAAGCAAGCCGCAAGTCCGGCAGAACAGAATGAGAAACGCCGAAATAACAGTGATACAAATCAAGACACAATCCTAAATAAGTTCAGTTTGGTTTGAGTTGTAGCACAGACTTTGATTTATTGGCAACCCAACGCCTCCAGAAAGGTGACAACCCCACCGAGCTGGGTCGGCTCCCTGGCCAAAAGCAAAAAGTCATGAATATAAGTAAGCTCGACCACACCAGGAAATCTAGAGCGCACGATTTTAACAGTAAAATCTGCAAACAGCTGCATTTCGGACAGTGCAATGTTCAAACCCAGAGGCAGTTCGACGTACTCCTGGTGTATCACAAATCGCATGCGAAAGTTTGTTAATCAAGTTCTGAATCAAGCTCAAGAAATCAAGTTCTGTTACTGCGATTGACGCACTTGTCAGCACAAAACTTTCCATTTGTCTATTCATTTCAATTGAAAATATTACATGGAGCTGATTATTTCACAAAAGAATGTGTATGATTCATGAAGAATGGTAATTGTGAACAATCGTCCTGAAAAGAGCATGAAAGAAGGGCATTTGATTGGGTGTTACAAAATTACACGGAGGCCAAAAATTCGTGTCCGAGCACAATCATATCGCACCGGGGGTGCCGCAGAAATCGAGCCGGGGATCCGAAAAATCACGCCGGATCCCGGAAGAGCGATCTGGGCTCTGTGAAATTCAGAAGAGGTCAAGATAAATCGTGTGTGGCCCAGAAAACTCGCATCGGGACCCCGAAAACTCGCACCTGGCCCCAATATACGGTACAGAAGCCCAATAAATCGCCCTGGGGCCCAAAAAAAGCCCTATGTGCTGTCAAAGACAAGTACGTGGCCCCAAATCGCATCGAGGTCCGACAGAAATCAAGCCGGGGCCCCTAAAATATGCAATGATCCTTTATAATAAATGGCCGTGCTAGGATGATTATTCTGGAGCTAAAGAGCCCAAAAATCACAGAAGCCTCGAAGAAGCATATCAGACTGGAAAACTCGCGATGTTGCACACAAATATGCAGCCGAGATCCCGGAAAATATCGTCGGGACCCTGGAATGCAACCCAGGCTCGGAAACGTTCAGAAGACGTCCCAACAAATCGTGTCGAACCCTAGAAAACGCGCGTCGGGGCCCAGGAACCTCGGGTCTGGGCCGTGAAATCGCGCCGGGATCTCGAGAAACCGCAACTTAGCCGAACAAATCGCGTCTGGCCTACACATTTGCATCGGGGGCTGAAATAAACATAGAAGGTCCCTAAAAGCACTCCTAGAGGCCGAAAACACACCGGGGCCTTCCAAAGCGCACCGGTTCTAGCAAAAAAGTGGCAGGGCCTTTCAATATGAGCTGGGGTCCTAAATAAACACGCCGGGAAACCTCAACAACGCATCAGAGGGTCTCAAAGCACATCGGGGCCGCAAAAACAGCATGTGGGACTCAAAAAGCGAGGTGATCTTGGAAAAAAATCCGGCACTAAATAGACCATCGGGTACTTCGAAAACGCGTGTCTTTCAAAAACATCGTGGGTCCACAAAAAGCGACAAAGCCCTAAATGGCGCCGGGACCTCAAAAATGTGCCGGAGCCGTAGCAAGAAAAGCGGTGGGGCCTAAGACATATTAGGAGACGAAATACGGAACGGGTCCAAAAAAGAACTTTGACCAGCGCCTCAGTTCGGTTGCCAATATAGGAACAAATTTAAACAAAAAGATGAGTTGCATCAAAGTTCAGTGGGGTATCCGTATCTCTTTTCCATCAGAAAATGTGGGAATAGGAGAACCAATCTTGTAATCACGCCACTAAGTACTGTGCTACCGAGCAGTTTCCAGTGGCGTTCAGATATAGGTTTCCGTCATCATAAGAAATACCTATTTGTGATTGGGATCTATTGTATCGTTCCGATGTTTGTTTCTATTCCTCCTTCCTTTTGTTCTGTCCTTCCTTCAAAGTTATCCATTCGTGCTCAGAGAGGGTCCCTTTCACCTTAAGGCCTTTTGTGATGGTTGGGGCCTCTTGTGGCCTTTGAGGCCTCCTTCTCTGTGGCTCAGAGGTGTACAGTACTGCTGGAAGGACCCTCGTTCCTCGTTTGAAAGACCTTTTGAGGCGTTGGGAACTTTTTGCAATTGTGCTCGAGAACCTCGTGTAGTGCTATTGCTCAGTGGTCTCCATTAGCGTCTGGAGGCCTGGGACGCTCAGGAAGGCCTCCTGTGGCGCTCCTGAAAGGGCCGAGATATAATCGTCCTCCTCTAGCGTACGCCGTCGTTTGATCTTGAATGGGACTTTGAAGATCAATTGCTACTGAGATAGGGATCACTGTCATCCTGGAGGAAGAGACGGTCCGATACTTTTGATACTGTTTTTGGCTGAATCTACTGGTAATTTTGGCTTTCTACCGTTTCCGGTCATCTAACCCAATTGGGTGCGACCTAAGCGAAATGTCGAGTCGAGATCGTTTGGCGCTGAGTGATCTTCAAAGTCAACTGCTACCGAAGCAGAAATCACTATCCGGGTTTACGTCAGGTTTTTACTCCACGGTCTCGCAGATCCAGGAGTGATATAGAGAGAAGCGATATAAAGGAGTGATATGGAGTGAACAGACCTGACATAATGATAATGGTGAATTCAAAGGGATACGTAACTAATTCTCACAAAAGTTCCGCTTACAACTTTTTTTTTCTATTGAAATTAGGGAATTAATGGTACAAATCCATAGCAATAACGAAACGTTTACAAACTTATGAATGTCTCGTTTCTTGGACAACATATTTCTGTAAAATTTTCACCAACTAAATTTTCCCAAACACGATCGTTATTTTTTAATTGCAAGACAACTTCCTTCAGCCAATTTATTTGGGCTTATATACACAACTGGTCTTGTCGCATATTTGGGCTTATATACACAACTGGTCTTGTCACATATTTCGATCAAGGAAAGTTAATACCCCCCAGGAAATCACGTTCAGTCACCAGCGGTACTAGCCATTTATCAGGGTTACAGGTACAAAAGGTTACAGGTACCTACCAGTGCTTTCCGCGATAACTAATTTTCGGACCTGCGATAACGATAAAACGATAAGAAAGGTTTGCGATAACGATAAACGGTAAACGATAAAAAATTTTCACAAAATTAACAGCGATAGCGATAAAACGATAACGATAATTGTTTTTTTTTAACAGCGATAACGTCTGTTTTGCGGCGCGAGGAATATGCTTTTGACAAACCCTCGTATGTCCATCGTCCCTACCAGTTCTTAAAGGTTTTATGTAAATAAGCCTCAATCAATAACTACAAAATCTTATTTCAAATTCTTTATACTGAGTAAACAATTTTATTTTCAAACGATAATGAAATAATAAAATTATCTCAATTATGATTAACTTTGAAGATAGGCTAATATTAACTTGAAGATATGCATAGTTGCCAGATATGCGGGAGTGTAGAACAATGCCAGTTCTTAAAGGTTTTTTGAAAATAAGCCTCAATCAATAACTACATGTTATTTCAAGTTCTTTACACTGAGTACAGAATGCTATTTTCAAATGATAATGAAATAATCCAATTATCTCAATGACGATTAACTTTGAAAATAGGCTTATTTTAACCTGAAGATTTGGATAGTTGCCAGATATGCGGGAGTGGACCCCCCTGTGACTGACCTCTGCCCGGCCCGCCGCGCAAATTTATACCACCCGTCGGCCGTCTGACAGATCTGTACACTTAGCAGATGGCAACAGGTTGCGCACACACACTGTCGCGCGGCATACACTGTCGATCGTCTTCCATTTTTCCATCATCCCGTTTTACATTTTATCGTTTATCGTTCATAATTTTTGGAACTTGCGATAAGTGGATGAGCGATAATTTTGAAAATTTAGCGATAAACGATAACGATAACCGATTTACTTAACAGCGATAATTATCGTTTATCGTTTATCGCTCATCCTATCGCATGCGGAAACCACTGGTACCTACTAAGGGGAGTGCAGTAAACAAATACATCCTGGATGCGGCACACTAGTTGTCAGGACCATGCCGATCCGACCGATTTGAAACTACTGTGATATCTACCAATACTCTCATTCTTCGCAGTTGTACACCTTTTTTATTTCTGACCATGGGGCTAGAAAAGAAACCATTCCTGAGGGTCCCTTGGGCTAGCATCTTCGAACCTCATTGGCCGTGACCGGAGAGGCACGTGTTCAGTGTGGCCCCCTCTTGACCGCACCATTGGATACGGAGAGCGTTTTCAGACTTTGTTCTATAGAGAAAATAGTGAATTGATTGTGCTGATCTCTGTTATCCGTTTTCGTGCATTTGCGCTTGTTCGGTTTCGGGTGTGGCGACCGACTAGTCTCGGCGATCAGGGTAACTACATCAATGCATAAGGTTGACCGGATGGTATACTGTGTCGATTTCTCTACTTGTGTAGAGACTGTGTCCGTTTCTAATCATGAGTTCGCCCCATCCCAGTTTTGACTTCGTCTATTGAGGACTAAAAAAATACTTTTACCTTTTTAATTATAGAAAGGTATACATTTTTTTAAAAACTGAGACCTGTTAATACTGGCCGCAGTCCGAGTTTTAGTTACTGGAGGTGCATTGACATATCGCCGTCTATGCTTTTTTCTTTCAAAAATAGACATCCCTGACGATGGCTAGTCTTCCCCTGTCGCGATTGCTCAAATTGACCCATCCCGACCTCACGCCAAATTAAATATGGTTGCCCATATCCTGATCGTCTCACGCCAAAACAGATCCGATGGATATTAAGACAAAGCATGGCTTGTCATTGTGCACTGTGTTCCGAAATATATATCATGCGATGTAAGAAAAAGAACGTTTCAAATCCTAGGAAGAATTCGTTCAGACCTTAGAAAGTACTGTTGTCCAAAGTTCACTGGACGTCTACCGCTCCCCTCTCGCGTCACCGAAAAAGGGACTTTCATGCAGGTGCCAGCAGGTGGCGCTTTGGTTGTCATGATGTCGTAGGAGCTGAGGGTGTCGTATGTTGTCATGATGTCGTAGGAGCTGAGGGTGTCGTATGTTGTCATGATGTCGTAGGAGCTGAGGGTGTCGTATGTTGTCATGATGTCGTAGGAGCTGAGGGTGTCGTATGTTGTCATATATATGTCGTAGATATAGATATAGATATGTCGTAGGAGCTGAGGGTGTCGTATGTTGTCATGATGTCGTAGGAGCTGAGGGTGTCGTATGTTGTCATAGATATGTCGTAGATATAGATATAGATATGTCGCTCAACTTACCTGGAGGATCAAGTAACCTCACCTTACCCTAATAAGCGAGAGAACGCTCCAAGTTTTATAGGGTTTGCTACGTAGGTACAGAATACAATTTCCTAAACACAAAATGTTACTTGAATTTAGCACCCAGTTTCAACAATGGTACCAAAGCTCCTGACACCCGCCTGAAATACATACCTGGAGCTATTTGTAGATAAGGAACCCGGGCCCAGGAATGTTAACCGATCTTCAGACAAAAGGAACCCTCGGGTCTGAGGGGCACCATGGACTTTTCCCCAATCGATATTTCCTTGATAACAATAAAGGGTACAATTCGCGGTGGCCAAGTGATGGCAATAAATTAATGTTAGATGATTGCATTTGAAACAAATAAATGTAGTCGATGCAAGCAGAGCAAAATATGCACTATGGACGGGATGAATAGCAAGAAGAAAACATTTACCTCTCAATCATTTTCGAAGAGTTCACCGCTGCTTTCTGACTTCCCATGGGTACATTCTGGTTTGATACCCTGCTAATGTTAACTTATCATTTTCTCTATTCAATCAGAAAATATGTTTTGAACATAAGGCTTGAACTCCGTAGATTCGTGAGAGATTTCAAGCTCTGGCCAGAGCCCCATCAAAAGTATACCAATCGATACCCACGTTTATGCAATTGCGTTGGGGAAAGTGGGGTTAGTTGAGCCTCAAGGACCGGCAGCGGTAGATATCCGGTGAGCCTTGGACAAAATATTTTTTTTTAACGTCTGAAGTAATTTTCCCTTGACTTGGAAATGTCTTTATTTTCCTTCATTGCCAACAGGTACTTCTGATCATAGCACATATTTGTAGGCGTGTGCTTTGTCTTCATATCGGCCCGAGTCACTATGGCGTGTGATGATCAGGAGATGGCAGCCTTATTTTATTTGAAGTGAGGTGGATATGGGGATAATTGAACAATCGCGACCGGGCACGATGAGCCGTGGAAGAGCCATGGTCTATCAATGTGTTGCATGTTGCTGATGTTTTTCTCATGAAGCATGCCACACATTGGCATACAATTGCTGATCAGCCTATTGACATTGAGTAGATTGTTATGTTGTGAGTCATATTGTGATAATACTAGATAAAAAAGCGGTGAAAATATAGGTCGGATTATATCACGTGGTATATTTTGAAAGCTTTTATGCTTTTCCACCAGAACACGTGAGGTGACAGAAAGTGACCATAAAATGCTTGCAACACTAAAAGTAACACTCCTTAGTTGTCGTCAGAGCATTTGTTTGCATAAGTAAGGCTTGTGATCAACTTACCTCACCACTAAGATCAACTTCCCATACGCAACTGGGATAAGTTAAGAAAAGGGTGATACGTCAGAACAACTCAAAATATCACCGATATATAATTGTTCGATAAAAATTGCATGCGACTAATTTGTGCCCAAAAGATCACCCTTTCAGATTATTGGCACACATAAGCTATCCGTCTGATCACATGCGCTCAAGACTCTTTCAAGCATAAATTGGCTCAACTTACCTCAACTTCCCCTGCTGCTGAGTTTTGTGCATAAATAAGATCGGACTCGAAGGCATAACTAGGCATCAAATCGAATAGGACTCAGTCATAGACTTCGTTCGTCTGAATCGACTTAATCATTTTCCATATTTAGCACCATCTGATTGAGTAGTATGCGGGGCATCCAAACACCGCATCCTCCATTGATCTCTAAAATAACTAGACGGCCGACTCGCCGCCCGCCACGCGCTCCGCGCCCTATTCCGGCCGTTCCCGGCTGGAGGCGGCCGAGCGGCGGTATATGGGCAAAAGATCGGGCGTCTCCCCCCCGCACCCGCTGCCATGCAATTTTGGCTCTGTAATTAAACGTCGTAAAACGAAAAGTTGTTGATATATTTTGATAAAAAGTAGTGCAAGATGATGCTGGGTTCATGATGAGCAGATTGAAATGGGGGAAATACCTCGCAAAATATTGTAATTGTGCTTTCGAGGTCTAACTTGTGTCATCGTTTTGCCAACTTTGTGCGGTATTCGGCATGTGTACCACACGTAATTAAGACCCCGAATACCTAATAAACGCTAGCGAAGTAACGCTGGGAATGTTTGTAGTTGACAGCATATGTGTACTGTGTGTGCATCTTATTTCCTAATCCCAATCAGGGGCGGATCCAGAAATTGTCACGGGGAGGGGTATTTGTCTGGGGGAGCCATTTCTTAGGAGGTGCACCCTGCGAAAATACCTAAAGGGGCACCTTCGGTCGAAAATCCGTTTAACGGGGGAGGGGGCGTGCACTTGAGCACACTGAAGGGGTGCTTGTGACTGGAAAATATGAGGGGAAGCACTCGAGCCTTCACGGAGGGGCGCGGATTTCAAATTTCATGGGGACATGTCCCTGAATCCGCACGACCATCATGCAGGGCACTGGCGGATCCAGGGAGGGACCATTCCGGCCATGCCCCCCCCTCCCCGAAGCGCTTAAAAGGGGGCCATAGTGTCTTTTGCCCCCCCGAAACCAACAGAAGTCAACTAAATTAAAATGCACTAACCAATGCCGAGGTTAAAAATAGCGTCTGTATGAAAGAATCCCAATTTTAAAGGATTTTTTTTTAATTAAAAATAATTGTTTGGAAGCCAGTATGGTAGCATAGTAGATTCTGACACACATCGAGGGTTCCATGCTGCTCAAGTTCTGCTTGCAGCAAGAGTTGACAAAATCGGATCCGCCAGTGTGTACACGTGCACGAACGTTGGCGTGGTACAAGACGTTGAACGTGAACATGAACGTTTTGGTAAACAAGAACACAAATCAGGTAACATAGAAACGGTGGAGGTAGGCTGAAGCTCCTACACAGGAAATTATGTTGTCAACATAGGCGCAACGGAGGGGGGGAGCCCAGGGGCCCGGCCCCCCCCCCATGAGACCAAAGTGCCCTTTTGGCCAAAAGTGCCCTTTTGACCGAAAAGTGCTCTCTTGGCCGGAATGTCCCAAATTTAGCCCAAAAATCACCTGCATTATGTGCCCCGCCTGTGCCAAAGGAGCCCTTTTGGCCCAAAACTGCCCTTTTGGCCTAAAAATTACATTCCCCTGTGCCCTTTCCTGTCCTATGCCTGTCCCAATTAGGTGCCCTTTTGATCTAAAAGTGCCCTGTGCCCTGCCCTGTACCCTGCCCTTTGCCTTGTGCAGGGCAGTTCGTGTCAGCTGTTATCATCCTTTCCAGAAATCCACATCCTGCGTACTTTTACATCAAAGGTAAGCGGGCAACCTTCATCTCACGACATAATGCATGCAGGCTGCATGTTTTTGGAAATATTATTGTAAATACAAGGGTTCGGTGCTATAACATATAACGTGTGTTATATGTTATTGGAAAATTCACGCCCCCCCCCCGGTCAGCAAACCTTCCAGTGTGCCCCGGGCCGTAAAGTGCCCTTTTGGAGCTGGTCAAGTGCCCTTTTGGAGCCGGCCAAGTGCCCTTTTCGGTCCGCCCCCCCCCCCAATGGAAAAATCCTGGGTGCGCGCCTGGTTGTCAATTATTGTTTTATATTAATTTTAAATATTATTTTTTAAAATGGGCCCCTTTGCCAAATAGTGGTCGAAATCCGGTGGTTTCAACCAAAACTAGTTGGAGAATGGGCACCCTCAAAATCCGTTCGACCCTCCCTGATGCAATTCCTAGGTACGCCACTGGGGGAGGGGAGGGTGCTGGTGCCGAAAACCGAAAGTTGCCCCCCCCCCCCAAACCGGTGGGCTAGATCCGCCAGTGGTGCAGGGCACGGATTGACGCTCAGGCACGGGTGTTGCTTTATATGCTTTCCAGGGGGAAAGTGCCCCACCAATGTTGGCTTTGCGCTCCCCCCCCCCGCCAATAATTTAAAGCTTTAACATGGTTCCCTATGGAGTGTGCTCCCCCAATCAATTTGGGCCTGCCCATTGCCTTCATGTATTTTGTCCCCTCCCCCTCCCGTCCGAATATTTTTCAGAAATCAATATCCGTGCGCTCTGGACTTCCTTTTTAATTGTAGTTCTTTCTATTAGCCCGGGACCTCTTCCAAGGGCGTAGCCAAGAGGGCAGGTGCGGATTCAGGATTCTTCGTGGAAGGGGATGTCTGGAGCCACCGGATGAGCCCTCAGGGATGCCTTTAGCTGAAAATTTCGAGAGAGGCGCACCCGAAGGTCTTGGAAAGGAGACTTCGGCTGAAAATTCAAGGGGATGCACTCAGTGACTATAAGGGGCACATTTTCACCTCGCCTTTAGCTGACAAATTAGTAAGGGTTGCACGCGAGCCTCACTGTAGGACCACTTTTCCTGGTAAGATGGGCGCCACCTTGTCATGAGCGGACACATGTCCCCTGTTCCCTCTGTCTTCCGCAAGGGGATGAACGGCAGGGACGCGGCAGGTCTGAGTACAGGGAATAGATGATGTGGTTTTTACTTCATATATATATATATATATATATATATATATATATATATATATATATATATATATATATATATGCATCAAGCAAAAGGTTTTTGCTCCATATATGACAATATCATTTGAAAATGATATAGTCATTTTCACCACCTAGAACGCCCCAGCATCGCTTTACATCCACAACATACTGCGCAGCGCCTACTAGCGCCGACGTTTTGCCCATATGCGGCGCCATCGTCGGGAACTTTTTGAAAAGTCGAGTTGTCTGTCTAGTTATATATTGAGGTCAATAGGCGGTTTTACAGCGGATTTTGCTCTGTTGCCAGACCACTCGTTCTCCGAGATAGAGTGACCGGACATAAAATAATGTTAAGTAGAAAATGTAAACGAATAGTAGTTCAAACGATTATACCTGTTTCATATAGGAAATATTTTACTTAACTGAACAGATTGTGAACTCAAAAAGGGAAAATAAATAATAGCATAAACGACGACAATTAACTTTCAGCCTACGTTAACAAACGGGGAGCATTCATAACATCCAGAGTGCATAACGTCCAGAGTTCATTACGTCCAAAGCTCACAACGTCCAAGGATCATAACGTCAAAATGCGAAATAAAGTCCCAAAAAGTCCAAAATGTCTCCGGATAGGGTGAGTTCATAACGTCCAGAGTCAATAACGTCCAAGGATCACAACGTCCAAAACTGGCTTCAGAGGGAGCGTTCATAACGTCCAGGGTTCATAAAGTCCAGAGTTCATAGGATCCAATAACGTCCAAAAATAGTTCCTCAGTTGTCCGCTAGAGGAGCCAGCGAAGCCCTGACGGTGAAATCGTGCGGCTGTGTCTCCGTTTTCTGTCAACAGGTGGCAGTGGCAAACGTGGCGTTCCGTCCATCCCTTCCCCTGCTGAAGACTGCCTTCTCCATCGCACACCCCGGTGCGTCCAATTTGGCATGTGTGTTATCTATCGCTGATAACCCACACCCCACCAATAAACGCACCGGGGAAGCGTCAGTCGCCGACCGGCTGGCCGCAAAAAGGCCGCGGACTGGCCGACTGGCCGACCGGACGGGTCCATGCAGAGGACCGACCGCGTAGCCATTGTTACCAGGTTGATATGACGAGCAAATTTGAGCAGCCTTTTCCTCAGTCTAACCTCAATATTGTTCATGAAGATTATAAATAGAAGAGTATCTGAAACGGAGCCCTGTGGCACACCAATCATAATTCCTCCATTCAGATTCATATCCGTTGCATACTACCTTTTGTTTCCCCCTTAACGATGTTTCAATACAGTCAAGAACTTCTCCATATGCCCCGTGCTGCTGATGAATGAAGTAGGAGACTCTGTTTGGAAACCTGCATGTCTAGTTATATGGGATTGAAAAGCGATGAAAACCATGATGACAAATATTTTAACCACTAGGAACTGCATAATTAGATAAACACGGATATGTATTAATGGGTTGCCAGGGACCGATCCGCTAGGTGCCGATTGGCTATGTATTTCATGAAGTCATGTCTGCGTTCTGACTGTGACGGCTAGGCATAGCCGGAAATAACGAGTGGTTTAATAGGCACGAAACGCGGATGTTTATGGTATTGCATTGAGAAAGACTATGTGAGATGATTGCCTGAGTGGCTGTTGGTGAATCCATTGGTGGATATATTGGACTGATAACTATGGTGGATTCCTGACCTCGAACCAACCGCAATGACACATACCTGTAAACCGGAGGCGGAGGTCTCGGGATCTGCATGTCAATATCGCTGCCAGAGGAATCGAGGATCGGCGGGGAAGGCAGAGGGATTACGACGAAACGTTCTTATCACAACCAACCTGAATTGAAATCACAACTGGAACGAAGAGAGAAATAGTGTTTTGCACCAGTATATCACAATACGTCCATGTGAAATCCAATCTAGCTCTTCTTGAGTGTGCTCTTCAAATCAAACCGAATGAAATTGGCCAAGACCGCCATATGGAATGGGCAATTCCACGGCAAATCGACAATTGAAAGGGCCAAAATAGCACTCAATATTATATATTTTGATGAAAATATTTGTGCGGGGTTATCTGATGAGCCGAATCCAGCCGTGCCATTTTTAGAAAGATCAGGTCAACGGGCAAGGAGTTATAGCCTCGGGAATTTTTTGGATGTCACCCAACAAGAGTGTCTTTTTGGGACTATAATTCAATGAAGAACAATTTGAATTGTGCAAAAGTATATATCGGTGAACTCACAATGACTCACTGTATCTTTTGGCTATTTCAAAATTATCGTTTACTGGATATTTGAAATCGTGACATGGTGACCTTAGGACAGGTGACCTATTTTACAAAAAGGGGATGAGTAATCTATGGGTAAGTTGCCCGTCTCACAATCGAAAGATTGTGGGTTCGAGTCTCATCTGTCGCTGCTCTTCATCCGCGACCAATCGGCGCGAGAGATTGGCGACGTTACATGACTCAACGGTCGACGTGTCGTAAAACCAACAACCAGCACCTTCCGGGACAGTCACAATGCGATTTAAAGAAGTGCATAAATCAAGTTCGATAGAATCTTTCGAAGCCAAAAAAAAGAAGAAGAAGGATTTTGCTCTTAAAACCCTGCATATCCGCTTAAAAATAGGCATGCATGATTGTTTTCGTGCTAGTTTATCGTGACCTATATGAATATGTATTTAGAACGGTATATTGCTGAAATACAATGCTTTTGCCGTTCGAGACACGTGATGGGATGATAATGTCAGTCATCTGATCTTGAATGTTGTGTTGCACAAGTGTTCTCACTCGTGAGGTCAAGGGTCAAACAAAATGTCAGGAATATCTCCAAATTGTGGCAGTAGATGATTTCTGAGTTATACCTTACCATGAATTACAAGGATAGAGAAGCATCCACAATATAGCAATCACATTCCGATAACCGAGAAACCATTTGCACAACCATTTATTACATCACAAAAAAACGAACGTAGTGAAATATCAGGGAGGGCACAAACAAGGGGTGGCACCGTGTTTGGGTGCCCAGTGCTCACTGCTCACTCTCGTTGAACATGCTGCCTGTGAAGCGATGAAATTTCTGATGGTGTCGGACGCAGTCAAGGTGAAAGTATAGCTATTTTTATGAGTCTGATCAGACCAGCCGAATGTGTCTCGGCAGGACCGACCGTGTGACGGTGCGACAGGTTGATGGAACCAAAAGTAGAGTTCAGAAAAGGTTTGCTTTGGAAAACTTGTGTGAGATATATGATATATACAAGCAAAACTCTGAAAACGCTCGCACCGGCTTCTTAACCTCTGATGCCCTTCATCCGAAGCATTGTGTCTTGGCAGGCAGCAGTGGGACGCACTCGGTGTGCATGTGCACTTATCATCAAAACCCAAAACTGCTCATATCCGCTCTCGGCCTTCCCGTTCTCAAATACCGCAACCTCCTCGATCACGCTGTATTTCGCATGTGTGTGTATGTGACACATTGAAAACCGTGATTGCATGATGCACAACTGAGGACTCCCCTGGTGAAGACGGGGTAATACATTTTCTAAGGACTCGCGGACAAATCAGGAGAAGAGAGTGAAGGTGATTTAGCCCCAGATGATGACTTGGATAATTATATTAGGTACAAACAGTGGATGAGCACGCATCGCTGTACACTCGCAGAAATAGTTTAGACCAAAGAGGGAAGCATGCGATATTTCAGCCCGCAAACCGTGAAGCTGATCAAACACCACTTTGTGGCTGACAAACAAGGCCAGCACTTCACCTACGCAAAGGCTATTGCCAAGAAGGATGAAGTGATTGCCTATTACGATTTCGCCGACAATTATTAATTTGTGGTGCAGGATTCCACTGGGATTCGTCCCTGTGTACGGGGCACCCGTTTGTAGTGTACTGGCGTGAGGACGAGGTACTGTGCCATCAGAGCTACTGCTGTATCTCTGAAGGCACAAAGCACAACACTGACATGGTGCATGCGTTCCTGCAACGGCTTATCCCAGAAATTGGGACGGCAGTACCTGACCGCCAAAAATATGTATTTCACAGACGGCAGTACAAGAATAAACATGACTTCGTTAATGTGTGTCACCATCAGGCAGATTTTGGTGTACCCTGTGAGCAGTGGCGTCGCCACGAAATTCTTCCAGGGGGGGGCAAGGTCGGAAGGGGGCCTCCTGTTCCCCGAAAGGGGGCCTCCATTGTGTTAGGGTCTCATATTGCTTTCAAGCTCTTACTATGGTTCGAGAATGGGGAACATGTTTGATATTGGTGTTTTGTTTGTTCTTGGCATGGTGCATTATTTACTCAAAACGCAATAGCACTAATAATTTTCGCTGAAAACTGGGTCATACCAGGGTATAAATAAATAATATTTGGATAAATACATAAGTGCCAAAACAAACCAACGTCTCAATACTTTCTCGAATCTTCCCGCTGGCCTCTAGATTGCAGCGAGCTGGCGGGGCTGGTGCTAAGCATATCTTACAGATATCTGCCATTGATCAACCCACTTTTAAGTCCTCCAAGTCTAACTGAATATAGCTAGATTCATCACTACTGTTATTTATTCCCACCAGCTTGATGTCATAAGCAAAGCTTGAACGATCATTTCTCAGTCATAGGACGACAATTTCGCAAAGGTGACAACGAGAAGTGGATTGCATTGGTTTTCTGAGCGCCATCTTAGGAATTTGTTTATTTTTATAACATTTGGTGCTTGCTGCAAGGCAACTGTCACACGAGCTAAAATATATCCTCAGCGAATAAATTCACGGCAAGAACAAGCATTGAACACCAATGCATAAATGACAATGCAACAATGCAACAATGTCAGTGCATACATAATCCAAACCTTCAAATTCCACGCCGTTACGCCCATCGTTTTCGCTGTGCTGTATCGTTTTGTAAATGACTGAGAAGGTATGGAAGCTGGGAAGCTCTAATCATGCAGGCTGTAATAACAGAAAAGAAGTTTGTTGGAAGAAAATGCATTTAAAAACATCATTCATCCCATTTTATATGGGGCATGGATGTTGTATTGTATGCTTGTGAGGGGTAATTTGTCCCCTCAATGTTGGTTTTGCCCCATGGGCGTATGTTTCGGAAAATTATTGAGGGACCAGTGGAGTACCTATATTTGCGTCAAGCAGGAGGGGGCAAACGGATTTGCAGGGGAGGGGGGAGGCACCTACGCCCATTAAAAAGTCCTTGGATTTCGACCGCTATTTTGTCAAAGGGGACATTTCGAAATAATATAATTAGTCATCAACTAAATTGTCCTGTGGAGGAGCCTAATCTACCACTATGGTTTCTGATTGGTCGGATTTCAACCCTAACTCCACCACCCAGTTCTAAGGTTATCTTTTGGTACCTTGATAAGTTACCTCACATTGCTGAAATTACACCTATACCACAAAACCGGATCGGTATCCCAAAAATTCAAGCTGGAGCCCTCCAAAAAAGGAGAGATTCCAACAAAAAAATGTCCGGATCAGGAAAATGGCTCTGGAGCACCGAACATTTTTCTCCAGATACCTTCAAAAATTGCGTATGGCACCGAAAAGCATGCCGGATCTCGAAAAATCGAGGTGGGATGCAAAAACATGGCTCCAGAGGCTCGAAAAATCAGGCCGGGATTCGGACATAAAAACCCAGAAAAGATCCACAAAAAATCGCGTTGAGCACAGAAAGCTGGCGTTGGGTCCCCGGAACCACGCACCTGGGCGCGATAAGTCGCGCTGGGACCCAGAAAAATCACACCGAAGCCCCAAAATCGTACTGGGGCCCCACAAATGTGCATCAGAAGCCCCAAATATACACAGCCGGACCCTAAGAGTACAACGGTGCCCGAAAATACAACTAACCTTCCAAAGCGCACCGAGTCTCCCAAAAAGCGATAGGGCCTTAAAACATGCGTTGCAGCCCTAAATAAACATGCCGAGAGCTCGAAAAAAAATACACTGCAAGCTCGCAAGGCGCACAGGGGCCATGAGAACGCACAAGAGCCTGAAAAAGAGGCTGGGCCACAAAAGACAACATGGTTCCAAAACGTACAAAACGACCGGGAGCTAAATAAACACGTCAGGATCTTCGAAAACGCCCTGCCACGTAAAACATACTCGGTGCACAAAAAAGCAACAAAGCCCTAAAACGAGCAGTGTTTCGAAGATGTATTAGGCCCACAACTTCAATTTAAAATGTATTACCCACCACTTTAAAATACAAAATTTCACAATTTCAGGCATTCCAGTTCATAGCACCCGGTCGCCACGACGGCAACGTCAGTGCACGTGCACACCCATCTTTCGTATTCGGTGCATTCGCCACACTTCGTGCGATGCTACGGCCTCTGCGAGGCCTTCTGCGTTTTGCTAATTGCTGCCACATGATACAATTGCGCCATATTTGACGTGATGGAATGCTTCGTATGGGCGTTCGCTGCGAAAAGTCGATTGATTAAATTCGATCATTAGTTTCCTACTTTCCACATTTCCTGGTAGTTATGAAATGCGGTTTCCGCTGAGGTTTGATGCACTTCATATCTTTGCTGCTATCCTCCCAGATTGGCTACCGAACCGAGGCCCTGCCTCAGCATTCTTTTGGACCCATTGCGTCTTTCTTGCCCTATGATTGTGTATTATGGCTCCAATCCATTTTTGTTAGGGGCCTAAAACATTTTCGAACCCCCTGCTCGTTTTATGGTTTGTTGCATTTTTGCGCACCGAGGTTTTTTTTGACGTGTCAGGGCGTTTTCGAAGACCCCGATGTGTTTATTTAGCGCCCGGTCTTTTTGTTTGTTTTGGAACCATGTTGCCTTTTGCGGCCTCAACCACTTTTTCAGGTCCTTGTGCGTTATCATGACCCCTGTGTGCCTTGAGAGCTTCCGGTATATTTTTTAGACCTCCCGGTATGTATATTTATGGCTGCAACGCATGTGTTAAGGCCCTGTCGCTTTTTGTGAGACTCTGTGCGCTTTGGAGGGCCAGTTGTATTTTCGGCCCCCGTTGTGCTCTTAGGGTCCCGATGTGTCTATTTTGGGCTTATGACGCACAGTTGTGGGAATTACCCATACGCGAATTCTGGTGGACCGACGCAAATTTTGGTGGTCCCAGCGCGATTTTTGAGGCCCCGGCACGATTCTTGGAAGCTTATCCCTCTCAGGATGGAGGGGGCATTTGCCCCTTTGATATAGCACTGCGGCCACTGAAGGAGTTTTTTGTTGTCCCAGAGTGACATTCCGATTAAGGATTGATTTTTGGGGCAGCTGCAACTTTTGGGGCCCCGGTGCGACCTTCTGGGCCTGCAGTGTAATTTTCAAGGGCTGCGACGCGATTTTTTTTAGTCCAATGTGATCTTTTGGGCCCCGACGTCATTCTCTTGGATCCCTCGCGGGAGCTATAGCGGCCTCGACACTTTTTGGGGGTCCAATGCGCTTTGGGTGCTTTTGGCGTCATTGTTGGGCCCCCAAAGTGATTATCCATGTCCGGATTGTTTTTCGTTGCTCCGGCTTCATTTGTTTTGGTCCCAATCAGACTGTTGGGGCACGGTACGACCTGTCGTGCCCCTGGCATGATTGTGGTGGTCCGGGCGTGAATTTTTGGCACCCCAGTCTCAGCATAATTCGTGGGGGCCCCGCCGGATCTTTTGGGGCCCTTATCGTGATTTTAAAGTACCCAGACACGACTCCTGCTATTTCTTAATGGTTTCTTCTTGCAAATTATAGGCCTCCTGTCGCGTCTTAAGGGTCTCGTCTCATTTCCTAGAGCC
This sequence comes from Ashinkailepas kermadecensis, assembly GCA_034440615.1. Taxonomy (NCBI): domain Eukaryota; kingdom Metazoa; phylum Arthropoda; class Thecostraca; family Neolepadidae; genus Ashinkailepas; species Ashinkailepas kermadecensis. Next base: position 916,349 of record JAOTOM010005109.1, read on the forward strand.
TTTTTACTGGTTTTCGACGTCTCCTTGTGTGTCCTACCCTGCTCCATATTCAATGGTCCTCCTCCCCCGTCTTGGAGGGCTTCCTCTTGCATTCTGGGGACCCTTTAAGAAGGCATGGGGCTTCCTCTCATCTTCGAGGGGCATTCTCTGCCAAATTAGGGGCCTCCTGCCACGCCTCGTGGGCCTCTTCCTTTATCATGGCAAAGCCTTACCCGTTTTGAGGGATCTTCAATTTTGGAAACCTCACCTCTTCCATACCTGCTACCACTCCCATCTTAAGGGCCTCCTCTCATTTCCTGGGAACTCTTTCCGGTTTTCGGGGTCTCATTTGGTCCTGGAGACCTACTCCTTCTTGAGGGACTCCTCTCGAGTCCAGCAGATGCCTCATTTCTCTTCTAGAGGCCTTCTTTTTCAAATTAGGGGCCTCCTCTCACGTCTTGGGGCCTCCTGCTCTGCGTGTGGATTCGATCTTTATCCATCTTAGGGGTGGTCTCTTATCTCCTGGTGGACTCCTCTTCTCTTCCAGGCGCCTCCTCTGTCAAATTACTGGCAACCTTTCCTATCTTATTGGCCTTGTTATTTCCCGGGGACCTTCTTACCCGTCTTCGAGCCTTCTTTTCCGCCTGGGAGCCATTTCTCTTATCCAATGGCCTTTCTCTCCTATTTTAGAGGCCTCCTCGTTCATCATGGGGTCTCATTTCCAATCTTGTGTCGTTCTCTTCCCAATTAGGTGCCTCTTGCCACGTCTCTGGATCGTCCTTCTCTATCTCAGTGGAACCTCACCTGTTTGGGGCCTGCTTTTGCGTCTCCGAAACCTCATCTCATATTCACTGGCTTCCTTTTCCGTCTTAGGGCCTCCTCTCATATTCTGTGGCCTCCTTTCCGGTGTTGGGGCCTCCTTTGCAATCCTGGTTTCCTCCGTGCCATTTTTGACACTCTCTTGATTTTTGGGGACTCCTACCCTCTCCTAGGTGACTCCTTTGTTAAATTAGGGGCCTCCTCTCACGTCATGGGGGCCTCCTTAACTGTGTTTGGAGCCTCATTATCCTCTTAGCAGGGTGCTTTTGCGTCCTAGTCCTAGATTTTCTCTTCTAGGGTCCTCCTCTTCCAAAATATGGGCCTCATCTGGCTTGTCTCGGTGGCCTTCTCTCATTCCTGCGGAGACCTTCTTACCCGTCTTGGGGCCCCTATTGCGTCCGGAGAAATCTCCCCTATCTTGTCTTAATTTTATATTGCAGGGCATCCTCTTCCGTCTTGGGGGACTCGTTTTCCAAATTAAGACTATCCTGCCACCCATCGGAAGCCTTTTCGTCTAACCTGGGTGGCTTCTTGCCCGTATCGGTGGCATCCTTTCTGTCGTGAGGGCCTCCTTTTCGTCCTGGGGCCTCCTTTTCATCCTGGGGGCTACCTCCCAATCTCTGTTCTACGTCTTAGGGGACTCCTTTTCGTCCGTAGGTGCATCCTTTTTGTTCTGGGGGCCTCCTTTTCTTACTGGGGGCCTCCTTTTCGTCCTGGGGCCTCCTTTTCATCCTGAGGGCTACCTCCCAATCTCTGTTATACGTCTTAGGGGACTCCTTTTCGTCCTTAGGTGCATCCTTTTCGTTCTGTGGGCCTCTTTTTCGTCCTGGGGCCTCCTTTTAGTCCTGCGGGCCTCCTCCCAATCTCTGTTCTACGTCTTGGGTGCTTCCTTTGCTTCCTGGGGGCATGCTTTTCGTCCTGGGGGCCTCCTTTTTGTCCTGGGGACCACCTCACAATCTCTGTTCTACGTCTTAGGGTCCTCTTTTTCGTCCTGGGTGCCTCCTTTTCGTCATGGGGGCCTCCTTTTCGTCATGGGGGCCACCTCCCAATCTCTGTTCTACGTCTTAGGGGCCTCCTTTTCGTCCAGGGGGCCTCCTCCCAATCTCTGTTCTACGTCTTGGGTGCTTCCTTTGCGTCCTGGGGGCATCCTTTTCGTCCTGGGGGCCTCCTTTTCGTCCTGGGGGCCACCTCACAATCTCTGTTCTACGTCTTGGGGCCTCCCTTTCGTCCTGGGGACCTCATCCCAATCCCTGTTCTACGTCTTGAGAGCATCCTTTTCGTCCTTGGGTGCATCCTTTTCGTCCTGGGGGGCCTCCTTTTCGTCCTGGGGGCATTCTTTTCGTCCTGAGTGCACCCTTTTCGTCCTGGGGCCCTCCTCCACATCTCTGTTCTGCGTCTTGGGGCTTCCTTTTCGTCCTGGGGACCTTCTTGTCGTCCTGGGGGCCCCCTTTTCGTCCTGGGGGCCTCCTCCCAATCTCTGTTCTACGTCTTGGGGCCTCCTTTTCGTCCTGGGGGCCTCCTTTTCGTCCTGGGGCCCACCTCCCAATCTCTGTTCTACGTCTTGGGGCCTCCTTTTCGTCCTGGGGGCCTCCTCCCAATCTCTGTTCTACGTCTTGGGGGCCTCCTTTTCGTCCTTGGGTGCATCCTTTTCGTTCTGGGGGCCTCCTTTTGGTCCTGGGGGCCTTCTTTTAGTCCTGGGGACCTCCTCCAAATCTCTGTTCTACGTCTTGGGGGCCTCCTTTGCGCCATGGGGGCATCCTTTTCGTCCTGGTGGCCTCCTTTTAGTCCTGGGGGCCTCCTTTTCGTCCTGGGGACCTCCTTTTCGTCTTGGGGGCCTCCTTTTCGTTCTGGGTGCCTCCTTTTCGTCCTGGGTACCTCCTTGTCGTCCTGGGGGCCTCCTCCCAATCTCTGTTCTACGTCTTGGGGCCTCCTTTTCGTCCTGGGGGCCTCCTTTTCGTCCTGGGGCCCACCTCCCAATCTCTGTTCTACGTCTTGGGGCCTCCTTTTCGTCCTGGGGGCCTCCTCCCAATCTCTGTTCTACGTCTTGGGGGCCTCCTTTTTGTCCTTGGGTGCATCGCTTTCGTTCTGGGGGCCTCCTTTCGTCCTGGGGGCCTCCTTTTAGTCATGGGGGCCTCCTCTCAATCTCTGTTCTACGTCTTGGGTGCCTCCTTTGCGTCCTGGGGGCATCCTTTTCGTCCTGGGGGCCTCCTTTTCGTCCTGGGGGCCTCCTTTTCGTCCTGGGGGCCTCCTTTTCGTCCTGGGGACCTCATCCCAATATCTGTTCTACGTCTTGGGGGCCTCCTTTTTGTCCTTGGGTGCATTCATTTCGTCCTGGGGGCGTCCTTTTCGTCATGGGGCCTCCTTTTCGTCCTGGGGGCCTCCTTCCAATCTCTGTTCTACGTCTTAGGGGCCTCCTTTTCGTCCTGGGGGCCTCCTTTTCGTCCTGGGGACCTCATCCAAATCTCTGTTCTACGTCTTGGGGACCTCCTTTTTGTCCTTGGGTGCATTCCTTTCGTCCTGGAGGCCTCCTTTTCGTCCTGGGGGCCTCCTCCCAACCTCTGTTCTACGTATTGGGGCCTCCTTTTCGTCCTGGGGCCTCTTTTTCGTCCTGGGGGCCTCCTTTTCGTCCTGGGGGTCTCCTTTTCTTTCTGGGGGCCTCCTCCTAATCTCTGTTCTACGTCTTGGGGCCTCCTTTTCGTCATGGGTGCCTCCTTTTCGTCATAGAGGCCTCATTTTCCTCATAGGGCATCCTTTTCGTCCTGGGGGGCCTCCTTCCAATCTCTGTTCTACGTCTTTTATAGAGACCTGATTATATTTCCTGGGGGCCTCGTCAGTCTTGAGGCCTCATTGACAGTATGATCTTCTGTCCCGTCGGCCTCCTTGCTCACCTTTTTTGCTGTGCATTTGCGGATGGGGGGCCTCCTCAAATTTCAGGGGGTGGGGGGGGCGGCGCCCCTCCAGTTTCACGGCAGGGGGGGCGACTGCCCCCCTCCCCCCCCGGTGGCGACGCCCTTGCCTGTGAGTGTTTTTTTTGTCACATATCATGGCATGGACGCTTGCGACGGCATCAGGGGCACAGCCAAAGCGCTCGCTTAGCAACCAGATACTGACGGCGGAGGACATGTTTGAGTATGTGTTGCACAAGCTAGCCAGCTGCATCAAATTCATATTTGTATCAAAGCAGGAGGCAATGGACGTCACGACCCACCTCACCGAGCGCTTCCTGAAAGCCATTACGGTGAAAGGAACACATGGGTACCACAAGTTCGCACCATTGACCCACAGCACCGTAATAGTTTATGGACTGCCTACCGATGCGAGGCGTGTGTTAATGGAAGTTGGGTGAAGTGAGACGCGTTGGTGTGCGCGCTGATACAGATTGTGTTGATTAATATTATCGCAGTGACAGATCGTCAGTCCGAACTGGGATTCTGACATGGTATGGGATGATCTGCACATCTGTAGATTATTGCGTTGCATTGCATTATAATGCTGCACTGCAACGAATTATGGTATTGCATTGCATTGTGTAATTATGTTACTATATTCTATTACACCGATGTAGACGGCTCATGAACTAATGCGATTCAGTTTAGGCTCAGCATGTGTCAACGGATGCGTCCGCGCCAAATTTGTTCTCAAGCAGTTCAAGATGAATGGGATTACTCATCGTGATGTGATACCTGCACGTGATGGGATACGTGCCACGAACATCAAAAGGCATGTATTTCAGTAATACACTGTTCTAAACCAATAATGGAACAGCCCACGATAAACTAGCGCAGAAACAGCCATGCATGCCTAATTTCGAACGGATATTTATATTTTTATGGCCAAAACCCTATTTTTATTTATTTTTGCTTCGAAAGATAATATATCGGACTACATTTCTGCGCTTTTTCAAATCGCATTGTGACTGTCCCGATAGTTGAAGTAGGTCACGTTACGTTAGGTCACGATATCACGATTTGAAATGTCCCGTAAACGAAACTTCCGAAAGAGCCAAAGATGCAGTGGATTCGGACAATTCGACACAATTCGGATTGTTCTTCATTGTACTGAGGACCTCAAAAGACACCCTTATTTTGTGGCATCTCAGAAATGCCCGATGCTATAACTCCTTGACCGTTGACCTGTCAAGGAGTTATAGCTGGATTCGACGCATCAGATAACCCCATACAAATATTTTCATCCAAATATATAATATTGGGTTTTGTCGAGTTGTTGTGGAATGGGCCTAAAGAGAAAATGCAGACAATCTGATGTCCACTGCATATGGCTGCAGATCCGGGGTGGGTTGTGATGGTTCAGACCCCTGATTGGTGACTGCTAATGCTAATTTATCATTTACACTTATCAATCTGAAAATTATCTGACCAAAACACCTTTAGTACTTATGCACTGTATGAGAGAGCACTTATGATTGAAAGTGTGAGCACGAGACTTGTGCAATATCAACAGCAATAACACAAGAAATCGTACAAACATATTTCACCACTATTGCAAGCCATTCCCACTCGCACCAAAACCAATGCTGTTCAGAAAGAGCGGGCAATGTTATGAGAAACTAGCCTCATTCACCTATAATGGATGGTATGTTTCAGTAGTTTTCTGTACAAGGATGGACATGGTAAGATTTATAGATATGCGATAATTAACTTGGTCCACTGCGCTATTCCATTTCGTTCCTGCGGAACCCATGCATCGCATGTACTGTGCACAAGATTCATTGCAGCCTAAAACACCCATCTTCGAGTGTGCACTAATGTCAATGTTTCCGATAGTTCTCCCGTGATAACGAAAGCATATACTTTGCCTTGTCTTACCCTGATTCCTTATGATGCTGATTCAGTCCCACTCCCTTCTTCATGCTTTTTAATCTCAATTGCTATTAGGAGTAGCTTCACGAAACTTGGTGGCTGTTCACAGCTTTCATGTACATTTGGTGTCATAATGTCAACTTTTTGTCTCGACATGGCTGAATCTTCAGCAGGCCCATCCACAACAAATCGACAAGAGCATAACACCCAATATTATATATTTTGATTAAAATAATTGTGTTGGGTTATCTGATGCACTGAATCCAGCCATACCGTTTTTAGAAAGATCAGGTCAATGGTCAAGGAGCTATAGCCTCTGGCATTTCTGAGATGCCACCTAACAATGGTGTATTTTGAGGTCCTTAGTACAATGAAGAACAAACCGAATTATGCAAAAGCATATATCGGTGAACTCACAACATTCCACTGCATACTTTGGTTTTTGCTGAATTTTCGCTTACGGGTTCTTTGAAATCGTGACATCGTGGCTTAAATGACCTAATTTAACGTTCGGGACAGTTACATTGCGATTTGAAAAAGTGCAGAAATAAAGTTCGATATTTTATCTTTCTGAGAAAAACATAAAAATAGTGTTTTGTCCCTAAAACTCTACATATCCGTTCTAAATTAGACATGCATGGTTGTTTTTGTGCTAGTTTATCGTGGCCTGTTATGATGTGTTTAGAACGTCATGTTATTGAAATACAAGCCTTTTGACGTTCGAGGCACGTGAGGGAATGAGAATGTTAGTCATCTGATAGAGTGTTATGTTGCACAAGTGGTCTAACTCGTTGTGAGGTCAAGGGTTAAACAGAAATGGCAGAAATGCCTACGAATTGTAGTAGGTGGCCCATTCCACGACAAGTTGATAAGTGAAGGGGCAGAAATAACAGCCCACACTTTATATTCCAAGGAAAATACTCATATAGAGTAAGTTTGTCACTATATTCCAGCTGCTATGCAATTTTGAGAAAGATCCGAGCAACGGTTAAGGAGTTATAGCCTCGGACATACTTGAGTGGTCACCGAACTCTTTGGAGGCCTGGAACTCAATAAAGAGTAGCACGAATTGCACAAAGCTATATATGGCTGAACTCGTCGTGATCCACTGCATCTTGTCAGTTTCGAAATTTCTGTTCACGCGCTTTTTTAAACCGTGAACTTGTGACCTAAGATAACATGACCTAGTTTGAACTTCGAGAGCGTCACAATGCTATTCTGGAAATGCAGAAGCGACGAAGGGTGATTTGTGAAATCCTAGATCGTCACTTGTAGGAAAAACAGAAACATCAATTTTTCACCTGATACAATATATTTCTGCACCAATGCCAGCATATCAAAAATGTGCGATCATATTTTACCGACAACAGTGAATGGATTATAACTCCGCCAACCACTGTAATATCAACATTCTGGTGTTTCAAACCCCACATTCTGGAACCGAAAAGATGAACGTCATTGACTGAGTAAGTGTAGTCATCGTGAACTGTTTGAAAACAAATTTGGTGCGGACGCATGCATTGCAGTGTTAAAATAATGATTTATCGTTAGGTGTGAGATGTCGAAACGAGTACAGCGGGATGTCGAAATCGCCATGGACGTAATGCCATATACAATATCGCTAAGTCCTGCAAACCCAGTTTTGAGACAATTGCGCACATATGACTGTTCCTGTTGTGCGTGTTTTGAAAGGTACCTAATTTGGGGATACCGATATCAACGAAAACGATATAAACACCTATGCTGTAAACATTTATTGTATAACAGCACATCATAGGTAATCCCTTCACCTGGAATTGCGCTACCGGATGTTCGTTATCACGATCCCGGATCCGTTATGGTGAGCAAAAGTATGATATGTATAAACTGGATACAGTTAGAAACGAGGCACGGAGTCTTCACAAACACGCAACAAGAAGCACGATGTCGACACTTCTTTGTGAAGGATGTCGTTTCAGTGTTCAGTAAGTGGTATATTCCACCCTATTCCTCGAATAATTTATCACTGCTCCACATGGTGTGGCTATTCTGAGCCAGGAGTCGCTTCATAAAACAGGTACGCACGTGAGACAATGGACAGTCAATAAGGCACACATGCACATTTCCCCCCCCACACACATATATATATATATATATATATATATATATATATATATATATATATATATATATATATATATATATATATATATATATATATATATATATATATATATATATATATATATATATATATATATATATAACGGATATATAAATCCATGACCAGCAAAGACCCAGGCAAGTGCAAAAACAAGTCATACGCGGGTATAACAACATTTATGATTGCCGTTGTTCAGAAACAAGTTCAGCTTCGCTTCCAATGCGACCGTCTTTGAATCGATCAATTCCGGGGATGGTCGATCATGCTGGTCGGACAGGCGGCACGTGAAAAGTCGGCGTCCAGCCTCGGTACGGATCCGTGGGACGGACAGTCTCCCGTCCTGCAATGTACGCCCCGAGCCGAGAAAACAGCCACCCGAGTGGATACAGGCGGCAAGTGACCACGGCTAACCCGCTCGCCAATAGTGTGGCCGAGTGAAACAGTGGTATTTGGCCAGTCGTTTGGAAGTGAACCAGCCTGGTCCCACCAGGACGTCTGATGCGTGCTCATATTTGCGCCCTCCGGAAGGCACGCGCCGCTAAATTTACTCTTTCTTGAAACTGTTTATGATTTCTATCCGACAATTACCTCCTTGTCGGCACGGTAAAGGCCCCTCGATGCTCCTCGACAAGGGTAGGCTAATGCTGGCACCCAGGAAAATCAACTTCCTCGTCACTCTCAAAATCAATACCACACAAACTGCGTTACGATGGATCCCAGAGATGAACCCTGATAAATCATGATTCATATAAGTTTTGACATTGCGCGACATCCTGATGAATTCTGGACAAAAACACCAGAGTTTGCGAAGCAGGACCGGAGTCAGCTTTATCAAGTTATAATTTGGTCAGGAGCTTGGCATGGTCGATTGCATTATAACATTTCCTTATGCCAATCATGCAAAGTAGAGTAATTTCGTCCAAATCGGTAGCTGAGAGACTGTGGTCGTTCATCGAGGAAATTTTGGTTTAGTACTGTGGCCTAGTTTCACGCTGAGCTACAGAGCAGGGCTGGCAAGTTTCGTCCAGCAGGTGGTCTTAACCATGGCCAAACCGGCTGGGCATACCTAACTGGTACAATCTTGTCGCCAAAGTGGGCAGAACTCACATTCAGCTAACATGCAATATTTCTGAGCTGAAGAGGCATTGATCAATACATTGATCATACATTGATCAATACATTTGCTACGGCCAATTTATTACATGTATTATATGATCTGTTCTGCTCTGTTTCTACCCTATAAACCACTTGCTCTGATCTGCTTCTACTCTATCACCTGCTCTACCTAAATCGATGTACCTAAATCGATGTACCTAAATCGATGCGCCTAAATTGATGCGCCTGGCTAATGGCGCTAACTGTGAAGTGCGACGAATGTGACACAAGATAAGAAGAGAAACCACAGAAACAAGCAAGCTTTGAGCTTGGTAAACTCAGCGAGCATGTAAACTGGAGGGACTAGAAAGCCCTAAAATGGGGAAATATCAGACGAAATGTTTCGGTGCAAAGAAAACAAATGGCATAGTTATATATAATTGAACAGAGCATCTCGGAGGAGCTCAACACTGGTGTAGTTTCATTCTAGGTTGGTTATTCTGCCAGTCAGAACATCCTGCGTGGCCGAGCCCCCTCGCCCCTGAAATCTAGAGATCTAAATGTTTCTAGATTACTGGGCCCTGCCAGCAATTCTGAGCTGTGCTGCTGTTATCAGGTGCGAAGCGTGTCGAGGCAGTGCCATCAGTATCGGCACTAGAGTGGGAAACTTACTTCGCGGGTTGGGAGTCGGAGTGTATACCGCCTTCTTCCGGAGTATATTTTCATGGACATATTATTTTTGTATGCATGTTATGTATCTGTTTAGGTACAAAAGGTGCAAAAGAAGGATAGGAAAGCCAGGATGGCTTATGCCAGATTTGATAAAATCAATAAGGCATTTAGAGTGTTTAAGGAAGCTTCAAATATCATAAATCTAAGGTCGTATCAAAAAGCTAGAGATGCTGTGAAGCAGAAAACCAAAGCAGCAAAGTGAGCAAAATAATTGGATTGAGCTAGGAATTGTAATGGGGACAGCAAAAAATTATTTCGTTTTTGCAAGCTGAGTAAAGTCTCTAGCACAATTGGTCGACTGGAAGTAAATGGACTATATTGAGTGAGGATGGTGAGATGGGTGAGGAGCTGAGCAAACAGTTTGAATTGGTGTTTACATTGGAAGATATGACTAATCTGCCAACCGAACACCACAGTTCAGTGACAGGTGATCGGATAAACGATGTTGATTTCATTGATAGTGATGTTGCTTTCAATCATAACAAGAAAATAAAGCCCAACAAGGCAGCAGGACCTGATTAAATTTATTTTAGGGTATTGCGGGAAGCTGAAAAGGAACTGGCAATTCCACTTAGTATAATATTTTGTAGATCAGTTTCACAAAATGAAATTCCAACAGATTGGAAAAGGGAAATGTAGTTCCTATTTTCAAGAAAGGAGAAAGAGGGAAAGTTGAAAACCACAAGCTAGTAAGCCTCACACCCCTAGTCTGCAAGGTACTAGAATCAATTATCAAGGATAGAATAGTTAGTTTTCTGGAAGGAAGCAGATTTATTCAAGATACTCAACATGGGTTCAGTTCAGGGTGATCATGTCTCACAAATCTCTTGGACTTTTTGAAATCCGCTACAGAACAATTTGATCAGGAAAATCAGGTTGATGTAGCATATCTTGTAAGGCCTTTGACAAGATACCCCATAAACAGTTAATGATGCAGCTTCAGGTCCATGGTATTGCAGGTAGAATCCTAAAATGGATAGAGTTGTGGCTTTCAGATAGACAGCAGAGAGTGATGCTAAATGGTACAAAGTCATCATGGCAAAATGTTCTTAGTGGAGTTCCCCAGGGGTCAGAACTGGGGCCACTATTGTTCATTATATTTGTAAATAACATTGAAAGTGGCCTAAGCAGTAAGGTTTTGAAATTTGTGAATGATTTGAAGGTCTTTAGGGCAATAACAGGACACAATGACCAGGTCTCGCTGCAGAAAGACCTAGACGAACTTGTGAAGTGGTCCGAAAATGGCAAATTAAATTAAATTTTTTATAAGTTCAAAATCATGCATGTAGGCAGCAAATGAAGGCTCCATACTTGATGGGTGGCCAAGTACTATCTGTGACTCAGCAGGTGAAGGACTTAGGTGTTATTTTGAACACAAAATTTGGGGCATCAGAACAAACCAAAGAAGCCAGGAAGAAGGCACTAATAATTTTTGGGGCAATAAATAGGAATGTATCATACAAAAGTGAGGAAGTCATCAGGAAGCTTTACTGTGCATATGTCAGGCCACATTTGGAATACTGTGTCCAAGCTTGGTCCCCTAGTTATGAGAACAAAAAATTGTTGGCTTTTAGAGAGTACAACAGAGGGCAACAAAAATGGTTAATGGTAAAAGCAACCTGGCATATGAGGAAAGATTGAAGAAATTGAATATGTTTTCACTTAGATATAGAAGGCTGAGAGGAGATCTCATCGAGGTCTTTAAATTTGTTCATGGTCAGGAACAGGGATATCTCAGGGAAATTTTTGAATTTAACAGAAATGATGCAATTAGAGGTCATCAATTCAAAATTAATCACAGCAAAAGTTCATCACAGCAGGACAAGGTTAAGACAGCCTTTCTTCACCAACAGGGTGGTAGAACACTGGAACCAGCTGCCAGAAACCATTGTCAGTAGCAGCACACTGAACATCTTTAAAAACAGCATAGACAATCATTATAAGAATAGAGGGCTTGCTTTTCGGTATTCTAGGGAGAGCTGATCAATGGATTTGGTGAGCAACTGGTTCAGTGTCCAGAGTGCAACCAAGAAGGGCCCTTGTGGCTCATAGTTGCACTGATTTCTTTATGTCTTTATGTCTTTATATAAAAATACCTTGCATCACTTGGTTGACAGACAGATTTCAGAACCGAAAAAACTAACACAGCCAATTCTGATCGGCAGACTCTGGATGATGTCTCTTAAAACTCAAATTTCCCACTATATGGATGGGGCGAAAGCAGGTTTTCGGAGACGCGGCTCCAAAGTCGGAGCAACCGGAGAAAATTGTGCTCAGTGCGCAAGCAAGCGCGCCGTCTTGCAAGCGCTGTTGGCGCGTTGTTGTCTGCGTTTCCGGTGGTTAAGATTGAGAGAAGTATGTGAAGCTGTGTTCCGGCTGCTGACTGCTACGAAAAGTGGTCAGTTTGAGCGGTAACCATAAGTGGAATAACCAGCGTTTGTGTGGGTGTCGTTCTGTGTTTGTATTTATTGATATCTTTGTTCCCACATCTGTGTCGGAGTACATGTATTTGTATTTTTGTATTTGCGAGATTTAAAAAACCGATTCCATAAAATGGATTAATGTTTGGTTTGTGTCAGCTTACAGTCAGATACATTTCACAAACATGAGCAAAAATGAAAGTAGCAAAACAACGGTGTACAGGGAAAAACCGAACACGTGAAGTCAATTTATAAGACGTTGTTCAGCATCGCGACGAACTCACCCCGTGTCCGAGAAGGGGAAGTGGCCGGCGGCAGTAGGTTCCAGGCCGAGGCTGCCCGGAAGGAGAAGGCTCTACGTGACATGCTGAGGCGGAAAGGCGGTGGCTCCAGTGCCCCAGCCACCGTCGCACGAGTGGAGTGCCGGAAGACATCCGACCGCCGGCGGGACAGAGAACGGATCGCCTCGGGGGCTCGCGGATCATTCAGGGCTCTAAACACGGCGATGTTGTCGCGGTGGGTGACGAGGTCACGGACACTGCGCCAGCCCAGCGTTGCCACTGTCGGCGAGATATGATCACGACGACGAGCCCCTACGACGATTCTAGCCCCGAAATTGATCGCCTTCTGCACTCTTCCAATGTGACATTGGGCCCATCCTACCCAGTATGAACCCGGAGTGCAAAAATGTTTTCAGAGATAAAACATCTGAAGAAGTGCCTTAATTCCCACCCTGATCGGCTCTCATCACGCCGGCTATTGTCGAGGCCGCGCCATCAGCATCGGCACTCCTCGCGCGGTCTTATCATCCAATTGTTGAATGCCTAATACACTTTTTATAGTTATTCAAATGGTATTCAGTAGGATGTGCTGTCATCTTTGAGTTGTTCTCCGACCAAATATATAGCAGCTAGTATATTGTGGAATGTTTCCACTGTCTCAATGCGCACTTCTTGGGAGTGCGCATATTCATGTTAAAGGGGGCAATCCTCATCTCATTAAATTTTGATAATTTAAACCAGCTGAGATAAGACGTAGGTAGGCGAATGGATTCACAATAAACTTCAATGGTGGGCTCTAAGTACTATTCAGCCAGGAGATAAAGGCACGAAGGCACCATGGATGCATATGTTAAAGTGCAAAGGCGTCCAAACGTCTATGAGCGAAGTTTACGACACCTCGATGCAGTGCGGATTGTGCTGAGATCAGCAACAAAGGCTGCTGCGTCTGGGATCAATCCGACCGGCCCACGTCACGGCCGACCCATCCGCTGCCGAGCCTTCCGTTCGTCTGGGATCAGTCTGAACGGCCCACATCACGGCCGACCCATCCCCTGCCGAGCCTTCCTTGGGTCTGGGATCAGCCCGACCGGCCCATTGATATTAACAACGAAAATACAATGGTGCAATGCAAAATGCTGGCTGCGCTGGTATTCCTGCCTTCCTGCCCTTAGAAAAGGTGCTTGGTAATTTAGAGGATTCCACGGATGAAAAAGCATCAGATGAACGCCTTCTCTCGTTTTCCTACTTTTCGAGGATGTTCACGTCGTAAGGCGACAACGACGGGAAGGGGTCAGGCAACTCTTGGCCTCATAGCATGCAACGTTCGCGAAAGAACACGTGAAGGCAGTGATAGATTATTCACGAAATAGGGTGGAATAAACCAATTACTGAACACTGAATCGACATCCTTCTCAAAGGAGCATCGACATCGTGCTTCTTGATGCGTGTTTGCGAACTCCCCGCGGCCGGGATCTTTTGGCGCGAAAGCAACAAGCCAATCGGAAGGCACGCGTCGCCTTGGCGACGCGCGGGACCATGACGTCACCCGTCTATGCTCTATAAACCTTGAAAAAGGAGTGCACACGCACTCAACGCACATGACCAAGACATAACACCGGAGCGAAATGGCACACGATGTATCGCCACGCTGTTCGAACTATCGTCACAAGTGGTCGTCAGCAGCATGGCAACGGGTTTATCCGCAACACAAAGACTGATGTCACGACTGCGCCAGACCGTCGCAAGTCTTAATAGGGTACGCACTAGATTTCAGCACAAGGCATCTAGCACTCGCCATAGGCGCCCCAACGACTAAAACGTTCCACAATCCGCACAGACATTACACAGTTTCACAATGTGGTGCAGACCCGAAACAAACCGCCCATCCACTAACGCATCCCCGGCGGGATCCTCATTTTCCGCCCGACGCTAGTTATAACAATTAGTGCACTAGCATCTTATTCTAACATCGCGCAACCAGGTGCTCACATCACACACGTTTTACACTGTAACTAACGACTATTCTAACAACACCCAGCCCGGAGCTCGCTTAACCCGGCTCGATCGTCGCAACACAGTTGGCGGTACACTCGGGGGAAGTCCAGGCCCGGGGTCATCTGTCTCTGACTCCACTCCCTCCACGGATGGGACATCAGAGCATTCTATCCCTAAGCTAACCGCAGTGCCCATCAACGCCGGTTCTCTCCTTACAGCGGGGCACCCATTCCCTTCTTCCCTCTGAACGGAAGTTGCTTGGGTGGGACCCAGATCGCCGCTGTTACTGTCGTCACCACCAGCCGCTAACGCATCCGCGCCGAGATCCCCACTTTCCCCAACGACGCGAGTTCCGAGAGCGGTGCTTCCGGAGGAAGGATATGAACCCCCTTCGCCTCCAGATTCCAGCACACCAGGTCGGAATATGTCACATCGAACGGGTGGTGCGGGTGACCCAACCCCGGACGCCGGGGCGAGCGGCTCACCGACGCCCTGCCTCTCATCATCCCACCGCTGCCACCAATGTAGTCGCTGGGTCCGAATTGCAAACATGTCTGACAGATTTCGAGCCCGGCCCGCACGGGCGGACCGCACGTCCGCTCGCAGCCAGCTTTATTCTCACACTCCCCGCGGCCGGGATCTTTTGGCGCGAAAGTAACAAGCCAATCGGAAGGCACGCGTCGCCTTGGCGACGCGCGGGACCATGACATCACCCGTCTACATATATATATATATATATATATATATATATATATATATATATATATATATATATATATATATATCAAAGAACACCTCTGGTCTAGACGCATATGAATGCAAAATGGAAAACAATCCTGAAAAACAGTTGCAGGTTCCGTATCCGCACATGGGTGATAAGGGCGTGACATTCCAACCAGTATTGGTACCTCCGCCGGTAGCCTAAATATAACGTTGGCGTCTTTTCCTGGCCGGATGGGCACAAACTTTCTCATGGGAGGCACATGCCCCCAGTGCCGCACCCTTGTTTACGCTCCTGCACCGAATGGAGAGGAATTATGTTGCAACAGTTGTCTCTTACTTGCTCCTACCCCTTCTTTCCAGCCGTGATCTTCAGTTGGCCTGTCTCACCATACTGCTACTACCCGTGGCACCGCTCGATTCCTGCGGCGCTCGACATGAATGCAGTCAGCGTGGGTCCAAGCAAAAAGTCATGATGTTAGAGAAAAATAAAGTTCATATTCGTAGAAAAGATTCTTCAAGCTTCCAAATAAACCCGATTTGTGTCCAATGTTTACGGTATTTAAGATCGAAAATGTCGTGTGGAAACACGGAAGTTTGGCTGGAGCGCCTACGGGACTGCGCAATTGTCCAGCCCATGTGACGTCACCGGTTGCCAAACGATATTGGAGGGCCCCGAAATAACCGTCGTCCCCAGCATTTCGGACGGTAGCGTGGTTGTGGTGCTACCGAGTTGTTACTTCACACTTGCGACGTCTCTGTTTTCTGTGTGCAATTTTCTCTTCATATGGTATCTCTGATGCAATAACGATGCGGCCAGATACGACAGACTGGATTTGTGCGATTTGTTCAGATTTGTTGTAGATAGATGGGATACGGTTAAGTGGGTAATAGGTGGTGGGTATTGTCGCCAGGAACGGTTGTATTGCATTGGTATTTATTTAACCTTCAAGTTACTAACGGTAACTCGGTACTGCTCTAGGAAATGTCCACAGAGTATACTTCACAGAACGGCTTTTAGTTGGATAGTGGTTCTTAAGAGAAATAACTGCTTCCTGCAACTGCTCACCTTTGTTTAGCCACTGCACAGTGTACAGCACATAATTCTGCAAAGTATGGCTGTCGGCATTACTGGGAAACACCAGTTGTGTCCAGGTGTCTGTGCAAAATGTGGCAGCTGCATGCCAGAATCTCAGAGATATCAAATGCACACATCAGAGAATCTGAATGTATGCCCCAGATTGAGCAGTACATTTGCAGTTAAAGGCAATTTTTGATTAGTTGAAATTTCTTCTAGTGCAATGTTTATCAATGTGGTGAACACTCATTTCCCTGTGAATGTAACTTTTTGGTGGGCAGGCAAAATAACAACAAAAAGTGGCTTGGTGTTTTTGTAATATAGCACCAAAAGTTATGCTCAAAATGAAGACAAAATGTAACATAGCCTAACGTAACCAAATCTGACTGGCAGAGTGGGAAACTTACTTTTCGGGTTGGGAGTCGGAGTGCATACCGATTTCTTCCGGAGTACATTTTCATGGACATTATTTTTGTATGCATGGAATCTTTTTACCAGTAACCGACCGGAAAAACCTAAATCAGTACCTACATAATATGCATAAGTAATATCATTCTCATTTTGGGTCAAATCAAATGCCAAAACATACGAACAAAGAAGTGAACAATGGATGGCACCGCCTGGCAGTGACCCGTAATAATCAGCAGTTTCGTTTCTTATAACTCACAGGAGAAATGCGTTTTCCTTTCACTGTTGGTCTCAGTACAAGGCTAGCCATATAAAAAACAAACAAAAATAATTCACACTTCACCCTCAGCCAGGGTGGGAATTAAGGCACTTCTTAAGAGATTTTATCTCTGAAAACATTTTTGCACTCCGGGTTCATACTGGATAGGATGGGCTTTACATGTACTCCGACACAAATGTGGGAACAAAGATATCAATAAAAACAAACACAGAACGACACCCAAAAAAATGCTGGTTATTCCACTTATAGTCACCACTCAAACTAATCACTTTTTGTAGCAGTCAGCAGCTGGACCACATCTTCACACACTCCAATCCAGAGTGGGAAACTTACTTTCCGGGTTGGGAGACGGAGTGCATACCGATTTCTTCCGGAGTACATTTTCATGGACATTATTTTTTTTATGCATGGAATCTGTTTACCAGTAACCGACCGGAAAAACCTAAATCAGTACCTACATAATATACATAAGTAATATCATTCTCATTTTTGGTCAAATCAAATGCCAAAACATACGAACAAAGAAGTGAACATTGGATGGCACCGCCCGGCAGTGATCCGTAATAATCAGCACTGTTTCGTTTCTTATAACTCACAGGAGAAATACGTTTTCCTTTCACTGTTCGTCTCAGTACAAGGCTAGCCATATGAAAAACAAACAAAAATACTTCACACTTCACCCTCAGCTCAGAGCGCATACCTACCTACCTACGCAGCCAATTTCCCACGTAATATGAACGCAACTCCGCTACCGCACACGCCACAGTTGGATGTGATCAAAGCAAAGGATCAGTCAAGGTCTTGTGTTTACTGTTAACAAGTGTGGACACTGTTAACCATGTGTTCAAAGCTGCTAATGGTTATGACGTCATATACAAAATACCTTGCATTGACTGGTTGACAGACAGATTTCAGAACAGAAAACGCTAACGCAGCCAATTCTGATCGGTGGCCTCCGGTACTCCGGAGACGTCTCTTAAAACTGTCAAAGTTTCCCACTATAGGGTGGCAGGAACACAGGTGTTCCGAGACGTGGCTCCAGAGCCGGAGAACAGTGTTCTCAGTGTGCATGCGCATCATTTTGCAAGTTGCTGTTGGTGCGTTGTTGTCGGCAATTCCGGTGGTTGAGATTGATGAAGTGTGTGAAGCTGTGGTCCGGCTGCTGACTGCTACAAAAAGTGATTAGTTTGAGTGGTGACCGTAAGTGGAATAACCACCGTTTTGTTTTCGGTGTCGTTCTGTGTTTGTTTTTATTGATATCTTTGTTCCCACATTTGTGTCTGAGTACATGTGAAGCCCATCCTATCCAGTATGAACCCGGAGTGCAAAAATGTTTTCAGAGATAGAATCTCTTAAGAAGTGCCTTAATTCCCACCCTGCTCCAATCTCAACCACCAGAATTGCCGACAACAACGCGCCAACAGCAACTTGCAGGATGATGCGCATGCACACTTAGAACACTGTTCTCCGGCTCTGGAGCCGCGTCTCGGAATACTTGCGTTCCTCCCACCCTCTAGGGGGAAACTTTGACAGTTTTAAGAGACGTTCTCCAGAGTCCCGGAGGCCATCAATCAGAATTGGCTGTGTTAGCGTTTTCTGTTCTGAAATCTGTCTGAACCAATCAATGCAAGGTATTTTGTATATAACATCATAACCATTAGCAACTTTGAACATATGGTTAACAGTGTCCACACAAGTTAACAGTGTCCACACAAGTTAACAGTAAACACAAGACCTTGACTGATCCTTTGCTTTGATCACATCCAACTGTGGCGTGTACGGTAGCGGAGTTGCATTCGTATTACATGGGAAATTGGCTGTGAAGGTAGGTATGTGCTCTGAGCTGAGGGTGAAGTGTGAAGTATTTTTGTTTGTTTTTCACATGGCTAGCCTTGTACTGAGACCAACAGTGAAAGGAAAATGCATTTCTCCTGTGAGTTATAAGAAACGAAACAGTGCCGATTATTACGGGTCACTGCCGGGCGGTGCCATCCATTGTTCACTTCTTTCTTTGTATGTTTTGGCATTTGATTTGACCCAAAATGAGAATGATATTACTTATGCATATTATGTAGGTACTGATTTAGGTTTTTCTGGTCGGTTACTAGTAAACAGATTCCATGCATGAAAAAAATAATGTCCATGAAAATGTACTCCGGAAGAAATCTGTATGCACTCCGACTCCCAACCCGGAAAGTAAGTTTCCCACTCTGCCCTCAGCTCAGAGCGCATACCTACCTACGCAGCTAATTTCCCACGTAATACGAATGCAACTCCGCTACTGCACACGCCACAGTTGGATGTGGTCAATGCAAAGGATCAGTCAAGGTCTTGTGTTTACAGTATGACACTGTTAACCGATGTCTTCAAAGTTGCTAATGGTTATTATGTCATATAAAAAATACTTTGCATTGGTTGGTTGACAGACAGATTTCAGAACAGAAAACGCTAACGCAGCCAATTCTGATCGGTGGCCTCCGCCACTCCGGAGAACGTCTCTTAAAACTGTTAAAGTTTCCCACTGTAGGGTGGCAGGAACACACGTTTTCCGAGACGTGGCTCCAGAGCCGGAGAACAGTGTTCTAAGTGCGCATGCGCATCATCCTGCAAGTTGCTGTTGGCGCGTTGTTGTCGGCAATTCCGGTGGTTGAGATTGATGGAGTGTGTGAAGCTGTGGTCCAGCTGCTGACTGCTACAAAAAGTGATTAGTTTGAGTGGTGACCGTAAGTGGAATAACCAGCGTTTTTTTTGGGTGTCGTTCTGTGTTTGTTTTTATTGATATCTTTGTTCCCACATTTGTGTCGGAGTACATGTGAAGCCCATCCTATCCAGTATGAACCCGGAGTGCAAAAATTTTTCAGAGATAGAATATCTTAAGAAGTGCCTTAATTCCCACCCTGCTGACTGGTACTATTGCAGTTCAAAGTAACCATAAAACGAGTTTTACATGCATTTTACCACCAATAAGCACACAAAGGGGTTAGGTTTGGTAAAATCAAGTTAGGTTAGGTTAGGCTTTTGTTGCAAGTTAGAAGAAGATTTCCCAGAAAAAGTGTAGATCTAAAAAAGCTTTTTCTTAACAGTTCAGGCTATAAGTTAGGTTTTTTAAGTGGGAAATTTTAAAGAAAAAATGTTTGGAAACTTTACATTTTTTTATAAAGAATGTTTTCCTACAAGGAAGCTTAGACTATGCTAGGTTAGGCTATGTTGCTTTTTCTTTATTTTGAATTTTTGAAAGTCTGTTTTTCTTTTTATGCTATATTACCAAACAGATCCAATTTTTGGGTGTTATTTTACCTCCAAGCTTAAAGGTATGCATTTGCAAAGGAAATGAGGAAATGAGTGGTCACATCATGTTAAGCACATTCATAAACATTGCATTGGAAAATGAAATTGCAAGAAATCGGAAATTACCGTAAGCTGCAAATTTACCATCTAACATTCCATGCAAGTTCTTTTTAAAATGAAGCATTTTCAACCAATGTTGTTCTAAAAAATGTTCAACTTAATAAATATAACTGAACCTAACCTAACCTGAGTTTTTTTTCTCAAGAAATTCTTCTTTATTTAAATTTTTACAACTCAAAGCAAAGCCCTAAACTAACCTAACCAAGCCTAACCCCTTTGACTGCTTCATGGAGGTGAAATGTATAAACCTGTCTTGTGGATGCCTTAAACTGCAATGTTACCAGCAAAACATTTTTTTATTGGCAAGTTTTCAGACAATTTTTTTCTCCAAAATTTCCTACTGAAAAAGAAACTAAAAAACCTGAACAAAAAAAAGCAATGAAAATGTAACCAGAATAAATCTAGCCTAACCTGTCATCAAATATAAAATTTGATTTTTATTTAAATTGGTATTGTTGAGCAAGGTCGTCACAATACAAATTTTGCACACATTTTGCCTCCATAAAGCAAACAGATGGGATAAGTTTGGTTAGGTCAGGTTAGTTTAGCTTTCTGAAGTTGGAAAATGTGACTTTATCAGGATTATTTTTAAATGTTGGGAATTGTTTCCTTCACAGGTTAGGTTGGGCTCAGTTTTATATCTTACACATTTTGAGAAAAATTGTTTGAAATGTCTGAAATGTTTTATTTTTGTTTCTTCAAAGAGAGGTTTGGCTAGGTCAGGTTAGGTTCTTTTGTGTTTATGTTCTTTTTTAAACAATACTTTGTATGCTATGTTACCAAACTCAAAGCACCATTTTTGGGTGTTATTTTGCTTACAAACTGAAACGTAAGCATTTGCACAGAAAATGAGTGGTCCCATCATCTTGGTCATGTTAATAAACATTGTATTCAAAACAAAAAGTCCAATATTTTATGAAACACCCTAAAGCACAAATTCACCTAGATATTCCCACACACCCCAAAAGAAAACCAACTTACAAAAAACCTAACATAATGTAGCATAACCAAGTTAGTTAGTTATTTGGGCTTTAGGGCGCGTCGACTGCTGTGGTCATTTTGCGCCCATTAACCAAGCCTAACCTAGCATAACCAACCAAGCCTAGCATAACCAAGCCTAACCACTTTGTTTGCTTCATGGAGATAAAATGTGTAAAACCTGTCTTGTAGATACCAGCTGCAATAATACCAATTTAGGTAGCTGTTAACATATAACTCAAACCAGCAGTGACATGACAGGGGTAGGTCTTCCATCACAAGTTCAGTGTTTGTTCAAATACATGCCACATGGAAATTATTGTGATGGGCCAGATTGCAAAGTATGGCACTTGACAAAATATCTTCAGTGGATGTGGGCAGCCAATAGTGTGGCTGGTCCAGCTGTGGTGTGGCTGGTGCTGCAGCTTGTGTGGGGACAGGTGCCTGGTGCAGGTGGACCAATAATCCACTGATCCTTCACAAACAATTTCAAAAATCACAAGATCACAGAAATTGGAAAAGCAAGCAAACAGACAAACAAACAAACAAAAAGTTCAGTGTTCAATGCAGTATTTTATTATTTAATAGTAGTGTGCCCCATGAAGTTCAAATTTGCAAGGTAGGAGGTGCAGGAGGTTGTTTGTGCAGTATTATTGTGCTTTAAGGTGGTAACAGGACACGTTTTTACACACATTTGCCTCCATAAAGAAAACAAATTGGTTAGGTTAGGTTAGTTTAGGCTTTTTAAGTTGGACAATTAAAAAGAAGTTCAATTTTTTTGGCTCAATTTGGAAATCGTTTGTCTTCAAAAGCAGCTGATGCAGCAGCTGATGCAGCAGCTGAGCAGCCTAACCTCCCTTTTTTAGGAAAATAATTCCCCGAAAAAGATTAGAACAAATTTTAAGCAATTTATTTTCTGAAAATATTTGTGATTAAAAAACCTGACACAACCTACCCTAATTAGGTTGGGATAAGTTTTTTTTTTATATGAAAAAAAAATCAGTTAATAAATTGTTTTACATTTTTATAATGTTATTGTTGGATTGTTTTCTCCAAAGGGAGGTTTGGCTAGGTTATATTAGGTTATGTTGCATTTTTTTACATTTCTTTTTATGGTATAATTAAATCAAGGCCCTTTTTGGTGCTGTTTTGCTTGCAACCTAAAAAGTAAGCATTTGCACAGAAAATGAGTGGTCCCATCATCTTCATCACATTCACATACATTGCATTGGAGTTAGTTAGTTGGTTATTGTGGTTTAGGGGTGCATCAACTGCATAGGTCATATAGCTCCCCATTGCATTGGAGTGATAAATTCCAAGAATTCATTGAACACCTTAAAGCACAAATTTACAGTTTGTGCTTTTATCATGTATGCGTATTTTGTATTGATTTGATGTGAAAGATGTGTTTAAGTAGAAAAGGAATTTGCCTTAAGCATCTTGATTTTCTTACCTCATGTTTTTACATTTAATTCAGGCATTTGATCTCTGGTGCAGTTTTTCTCCATCCCTGTGTTTGGTGCATTTTTTTAGAGGCTGGTGTGCCTCATTGAGCTGTTTGCCATGCTTTGTGGTCTGGGTGATTGGAATGGAATGAAGTTGACAACAGCCACAGCAGATGGCTCCAGCAGACAGCTGCAGCTACAAAAAACTATACCATATACATTAATGTTATGGGGCAGATTCATGTAGCAATACATAATAAGGTATTGTAGAATAACAAATAAATGCATGAGTACATAAATGTACTCCATGGCACAAATTTAGCTACAATTGGTGATACTTGTTACATAGCATGGTTCCAACAAGCACCAATTGTAGCTAAGTTAATGTCATGAAGTAACTTTATATAGTCATGCATTCAGCTACAACTTGTGTTTCAATACCTTATCATGTATTGCTACATAAATCTGCTCCATTATATTAATTTATTTGGCATAGTTGTTTGTTGCGGGAGAGGCAGAGAAGAATTTTGAAGAGGCAAGCCACCTTGCAGGGAACAGGCAGGCAGGTTTTATGTTTGATACCAAGTCACCCCTTTCTGATAATAAATTACCAGCATGAGGCACCATTGTGATACTGGAGCAAACACAAGAGACAGTAAATGCCTGATTAGGGGCGAGTACCCGGTTATGGTTTTTGATGCTCCAGGCACAAGATCGGACACCATACTGTGACAGGGAACTTGACCTATCGCAAATACACTCTTGGTAGCTCGCAGGGACATGCACCAGGCATCCAGTTTTTGTATGCTTTGTTAAATGCCATGCCAGCTCATATTGGTGTATGCTAGGTAACCAATCACACATCACCACTATGGGCCAGATATGTTTATATATCTTGGCTCTTGAGTGTTATGTGATTTATGTTTTGCTGCAATTAGTATAGCTAATCTAATGTAATTTATATTTAGAGAACTTATATAGGTATTATATAACTAAGAGCAGTTGATTGCCCACAAGTGCAAATAATCACTCTGGATAATACAAGTATATTTTTTCTTACTAGTGGGGAAATTGTCTGCAATGCAAAATATATGCTCATGGAAGGACACGAAGGACTTGCAACCAGAGCTCACATAATGGACTGCATTCTGGTGATGACCTGATATTGTGATCATTGCTTCCTGTGGGTGTAGGTGGACAGGCAGCCTGCTATGCATCTACCTTGGTATGCCACTGTCACCATGTATTGTGAGCATTGCTTCATTGCTTCCTGTGGGTGTAGGTGGACAGGCAGCCTGCTATGCATCTACCTTGGTATGCCACTGTCACCGTGTATTGTGAGCATTGCTTCATTGCTTCCTGTGGGTGTAGGTGGACAGGCGGCCTGCTATGCATCTACCTTGGTATGCCACCGTCACAGTGTATTGTGAGCGTTGCTTCATTGCTTCCTGTGGGTGTAGGTGGGCAAGTGGCCTGCTATGTATCTACCTTGATATGCCTCTCTGTCTGGACAACTTTTTGTGCATGAAAAACTTCACTTCTGCTGAATTGGATAGCTAGCCAGGTACTTGGAAAACTTCTGGAACATCAAGTGGATGTGTGCCACTGAGCTTAAAAGCTCAGTCTTGATTGCATGTAACAGAGACTTTCTAACAAGATGCATAGCTAGGCAACTTCCATGGAGTAGTTTCTAACTCTCATCATCACCAGAAACAAATATAGTGTGGTGCAATATTGACAAATATAGCATGGCCCGACTTACTTGTATGACTCTCTGGCACCCCCTCAGCACTCTGGCACCCCCTCAGCACTCTGGCACTCCCTCAGCACTCGGGCACTCCCTCAGCCAAGATGTCAGCTGGTCCTGAAAAGTGTTTTCTTGCCCTTGCACCAACCTCCTCACTGCACTGGTGATCTGTTGAGGACCACAGTGTCGTGCTATTGAGATAGTGTGGTGCATGCAGCATATGTAAATAATGATGAATAATAATGTCAGGAGCATCTGAATATTTAATTAATTTTAGTGCATTTAATGCACCAACGTAATACAAAGTAAGCCTTTAAGCTGAACACTGATGGACCATCAGAGCTTCTCTACATTGATGTCCTCTTACTTCTTTGCAGGATTCCCTCACAAGACTCAGACAATGAGTGGCCAATTGCCAAGAAGAATTATTAAGGTATGTGAGGTAAATGGAGTCACCCTTGCACATCACATAGCTCTTAACCACCTCATTTGATGCATTTGCATTGTAGTCTGGCATGGAACTTTGACTGTTGGCTTTTGTATGATGCCCAGTATTTCTCTGTGCAATATGTATATGCATGCTGATCATTGTGATATATGCAGTGGGGATGATTAAAACAATTTATCTCATGGATTCCTAGGCTGCATTAACTTTAATTTGATTCAATGCACACTTAATCTTGCTAGCTTGTCTGACTATCTAACATACGTGCTGAGTCCATACATAGGCATGCTCATTACGCCAAGTGTTTTTAAAAAATCATAGGTTACACAGTTTGACGTATTATTACAGCCATTCGGTCTCCATTGGCACCAACATTTTTGTAAGATGTATAGTTTTCTAAGAGTCTTGCATTAGGCCTAAGCATTTCAGTTTTTATAGGTTGGACTATTTTGCTATCTCAATAACTAATGAGTATAGCCATATAACATACACCTGTCAATTGTCTTGATGAGAAAAGTCGTTTACAACCAAAATTAAGTGAGATTTGACCCATATGTTTGAAAGATATGCTGACTGAAAAAAAAAATGCATGTCTGCCTTTATCAACCTGTAGGCATTGGTGCACCATACCTTGGAACAAAGTTCATAAAGAAGCATAGATGAAAAATTAATCTTGCATAGACTACGATCACCCGATGCTGTGATAATCATGTAAGGTGCTGAAAGAAATACAATATGCATGCACTAGTTTGTTTCAATTTTACTTAAGTACGGCAAACTGACTACGGTTTGCGATCAGAATTGTCATTTGACATATTGTAGGTATTGTAGTATGGCAACTTCTAAATGTAAATTTGTAACCTGTGCATAGTTTTCTTGTGTCGATCCAGATGAGAGAGCCAAAGTTACTACAGCATTACACCTTGCCATTCATTCATCCCACAACATATGAAGCTTTTTCACACGATCATCATGTCTCAGTTCCTATACTGGTCATGTCCCCAAAAGCTAAAGTATTCTTTGCTGTGTCTTCTGTTGCTTCTTTCTTGTTCGATGCTGTAGTGTTCTTGAAAAATAATCGATGTGATATGCGAGGGTACACGGGTACATTACTCACGTGTTAGTTTTGACACATGTGCTAACCGGTATGGAAAATACAGTTAAAGGTGTGGCTGACGCCCACGTAATTGGCCGGAGCTGAAGCTGAACTTGAAATAACTCGTCCACTTGAAGTTTTTGTCTTCGCATTTATATCACAATGACAGTACTTCATGACTGCACATGGTGCACAATGTATGTAGGATTTACTTTTCATGTCAGCATTTTTGTGAACTTGATCATAGGGCCGCAAGATACGGTAATGCATATAGGCCAACATACGCCAACCCGCCAACATACGCCATAGGGTGAAATACGCAGTTTGAAAACGAGCACAACCTTTAAACTGCGCGTCGCGCGGTTTAATTTCGACTCTAAGTGACTTAATTAACTCACCGAGATAGTTCAGAATAGGTGTATGCTGGCATAGTTACTTTGATTCGTTTTCGAGATGCGAAGTAGCAAACAATTTGTTTTGTATAAATAGCGATTGGGCTCTGTGCTCAACCACTATACAAATTTCTACTTTTTACATTTTGGTCCCAACGAACTTGAAATTACTCAAATAATGGGATAAGCCTGTTGAGACTCTTAATTTTCACACTTTTGGCGACATATACATACCTCGTGACCAATCATTGCTATTGCTGGTGTACACATGAACACAAAAAAAGCAGTGAACCATACCCTGAGCTACAATTATGCAGAGTAGTTCTTGAATATATTTTAATTTTTAATGTTTTGGGTAGAACCTGTCCAACTTCTATCACCATATAATGTATGGGGGTGGCAGTCAGGCCACAACCCCCATATCTCTAGTTTTGTTTGTGTAAAATGTGTGTTGTTATTAATCGCCAGTTGACGTTTGTTTCGTTTTTGAGGTAGCTGATTAAGATGGCGGTTCTACTTTGACTGCCCAAGATTTGGGACTCTGATTATTTTCAGGAGACGCAAAGGCTGATGGCCGATCCCGTGCCAGGGATTAGGGCGGTACCAGACGAACAAAACGCCAGATATTTTCACGTCATTGTAGCAGGTAAGGGTTTGGAGGAAATTGTAGGCAACATGTTTAAATTCGGGCTGTAGAATGACAACTAATGTCATCATGCTTGATCATCTTTCCATTGGTGTTACAATTTGGAAGGAAATCGAAACTAGACGTAAAATCTGAAGTGCATTTACAACAATTACTTTCAGCAAGTGATACCATGCGGCAGGACCAGAGGAGATACCGTGAATGGCACGTGTGACAAGTCCACAGGGGCCATTATTAGTGCGGCAGGACCAGAGTGGATACCGTGACTGGCACGTGTGATAAGTACACAGGATCCATTATTAGTGCGGCAGGACCAGAGGAGATACCGTGAATGACACGTGTGATAAGTCCACAGGATCAATTGTGAGTGTGGCAAGATCAGAGGAGATATTGTGAATGACACTTGTGACAAATCCACAGGAGCCGCTGTGAGTGCGGCAGGACCAGAGGAGACACTGTCAATTAGATTGTGTGTGTTTGTGGTAGGTCCAGAGCAGATACTGTGAGCGACATTCTGTATGTTTGTGCAGTCGATGCGCCCCCAAACTACAATAACTAACTATTGAGTGTGTTTACGTAGGTCCAGAGGATTCACCGTTCTCTAGTGGGGTGTTTAAGCTGGAGCTGTTCCTGCCTGAAGAGTACCCCATGTCGCCGCCGAAGGTGCGCTTCATGACCAAGATCTACCATCCAAACATCGACAAACTCGGCAGGATTTGTCTGGATATCCTCAAAGGTAGCTGACGTGAGGCGCCGATCTGCCAGGCCGACCAGAGGCATTTCCGGCTTTCTGGTGTCAATCGTTAAAGCTGGGCAGATCTGGCATGGCAGTTGCCCATTCTCGGCTCTTCATCAACCTGGAGATGTAGATGTTGTACTGACTGCCTGTCTGAGACTGAGCGTGTTCTAGCTTGGTGTCAGCGGACTCCACTTGCTGTATATATTGCGCCCCTGCCACATGCGTACCCCTCCGGCAGCGTGTTTCCGTACTCCTAGATCTTGCTTCATGCTCCACTACTCCACCTGCATCCGGTGGCACCGTATCTCATTTTAATATAGGACCCTCGCAGTCTACTCTTCTGCAATTCTACGAGGTCCCAAATCCGACCAGAACCCGGCACCGATATCCGAACCTTTCGGACCTGACCTGGCCTTGAACTGAGGAGGCGGCTTGCGGCAGGTGGTGCTGTGGCCGAGCGTCTGGCGGGCACGTGGCCTCTGTGTGTCTGGAGCATGGCCAGGGCTACTTGTCTGACAGGACCAGGCTGGATTTACATCTTTGAGTCCTCTCTATTTGAAGAGGATATCTTCTGTCCCGTCACATTCGGTGATGGTAATTTTGTCCTTTCTGACATCAGGAACTTTTTTTTTGGTACTTGGAGATTGAGTTAACTGATGTTGCATTCGTGTTTAGAAAAGTTGGATTTGAAATAACAGGAGAAGTGAAATAAGCATAAGAAGGGGTGGCGCAGTCCTAGTTTTCTTCCATGACTATTCGGTGTATTATTACCGGGATGAAAGTCTGGGTTTGATAATCCAGATGATGGCGAGCTATCAAAGGGCAATTATACTTTGCACCAAGTCATTATCAAGCAGCTGTCTGTCTAGCCGTGAAATGGTCTCTGTATGTCTGGCGTGTGTTCGTGTGTCTGGCAGATCACTGGTCTGGGTTTGTCTGACTCGTGTCCGTGTGTCTGGCAGACAAATGGTCGCCGGCTCTGCAGATCCGCACCGTGCTGCTGTCGGTGCAGGCGCTGCTCAGCGCGCCCAACCCGGACGACCCGCTGGCCAATGACGTGGCCGAGCTCTGGAAGTGTGACGAGGCCGCCGCCGTTCGCAACGCCCGCGACTGGACCCTGCGCTACGCCACGGCCGACCAATGAACCACTGCCAGCGACCGTACCAGCGCCAGCCCCGTGTCCCGGCGTTGGTGGCTGTTCGTCTGATGATGTCCGTGGCTGGACTGCCACACGCGCGCCGACCTGGAGGACGGGTGGTAGCCACCTGGCCGTTTGGTGGTGTCGGCTGGCGTTTCACCGGTAGGAGAACGCATCAGCTGGCGGCTCTTGTGATTACGCCACTGGATGGTGTCAGAAACTGTACCTTCTGATATCAGCGAGCGTGTACTGTGTGGTTTCAGGGACCGTTGCAGCAGTGTGGGTATCAACCAGTGTTTTTGGGTCGACAATTATAATCGCCTACCAGAAAATGAAGACGCAGACATGCTTTTTGTCACATAGATTTAACATGGACTTTCCTCATACCCTCACCGTTCTACTGCATCCCACAGCACATTAGCTACCGAACGTCATCCATCCATCTAGCATTCACTTGGTCTAGCTGATAACAATCATCTAACTATCGGGCCAGCTTCAGCATCTCATTGGTAGCTTTTTGGCATCCGATAACCTGGAACCACCTTCATGACCTGTAGTGTCGGCGAAACGACTGGCCGCACCGGTTGGTGCCAGCTGCCGTGCCGCCCTGAAGGCGCCGGTCCCGGCGGAGACAGCGCACCCCGAACTGAACACTGGCCGCATCGACTGGTGCCAGCTGCCGTGCCGCCCTGAAGGCGCCGGTCCCGGCGGAGACAGCGCACCCCGAACTGAACACTGGCCGCATCGACTGGTGCCAACTGCTGTGCCGCCTTCCCCGGCGGAGACAGTGCACCCTCTAACTGAACGCTGGCCGCACCGATTAGTGTCAGCTGTTGTGCCGCTCTTCGGCGGCCGCCGCGGCGGAAGCAGTGCACCCCCCCCCCCCCCCAATCTGAGAACTGGCCGCGCCGGTTGGCACGGGTCGTCTGGAGAGGCCGTGGGTGTGGTGTCGCGGGGTGTGTGCTGCGGCCGCTCCCCGCCGCCTGAGCAACATCCAGAGCTCCACCGCGGCGCCCGGTACACAGTCTGGACACGTGCGTATGTGTCCGCTGAGCTCGTGGCCACCGCTGGCCAGAGTGGCTGGTGAGCGAATGTCACCACCGCCGACCTGGAGCCGGTCAGTGCCGGCGGAGCGTCCTGCAGCCCACCAGCCTGGTCTGGTCTTGTGGTGGCTCACCGCTGCATGGTCCTGTGATAACCATCACTATTACTCGAGACGTCGCCCCGCCCGGGCGATGTGTGCCTCAGGCAGGGCGCCCTGTGACCCCCTACGCCGTTCGAAGGTCGAACAGTATCGTATTGTATGCTGGAATGAAGCTGTGTGGCCGGTGGTACGAGTTGTTCTCTCTTCTCTTCTCCGGAAGTTTCCCTAGAAAGAGCATTGGTTCGTGTGGTAATTGTTCAGCTGGATTGTTCCGGTGCCACTGATCGCGACGCTGAGCGCTTACGAGGCCTTATCGGCGGCTCCACCAGGGATAACGTGTCCTGGAGCACGTAGTCTGTCACGATGATCCGAGAGGGATGTGCCCATAAATGGCGTTTACAGAGCGCTTTCTCCGAAGAGGGCATTGGGTATACGATTGACAGGTGACTTCAGGAACTTTGCATCTCGCAAGGTCTGGAGCAGGAACCGGGTATGGGCCGGGAATTGGATGGAGTGGCGAGCGGAAAATGCTGGCTTTGATTTGAATCCAATATGATAGTCGCAGTATTATTTAGAATACGGTCGTTGGAATGAGGCAAGTGTGCGTGCTCCCACTTTTGGAAAACAACATTCCAATATAATTACATAAAAGTCATCGACTTCAAGGTTACCGGATACTTTCGATTTTTATCTGAAGGAGTTCGTGCAGACTTGGTCGCATCGAATATTCGATCGAAAATGTATACCGGCTTGGCCGACGTGATAATTAGTCATTCGATTCCGATCATTATTCGACGTCAAAATTACCAACGACCGTAGATCACTTATAAGCCCCGCCAGCAGGGGTGTTGATCGAAAAACGTGTTGAAGTGCCAACGCACTCGGCCCACCCCCTCCCCCGCCCAACGAAAAACTTCGGATTCAGACCACCCTATTTCAGACCTCGGGCATGCTATCCTGGGAAGTCAAACTTTCAGCCTTGACTCTATACAACGCGAGGTAATTCTCTATCCACCACAGTGCTGGTAGTTAATTTTTCCAGACCCCACTAACTTTTTCTGAGCAAGATAGAGATGCGTTGTCATGATGCAGCCACGTCCTTGAAGTTGTAGAGACTCGATCTCTTGTTGGCAGATAATGCTTCTCACCGGGACTCTAACATGCATAACCAGTGGTGCTAAATAAGCCTATAAACAATCCTGAGCCTCTGGGCCGAGTGACGTGCAAATTCAGGGAAAAGTGGAGAACAGTAAATGGAAGCAATAGGATGCAGCTATCACTTATTTTGGACAGCACGTACATGAAGGAATTGGGCACGGTCAAATAGATTGAGGGGACGGTGACTTACCAAATAGGTCCAAATGTTAAGTCTAAATTATTTTTTGGGGGGGGGGCACCTTCAGAAAGGCATACAAAGCTACACCCCCGTTGTAATGCGAGGCAGGCGGCAGTTCAGGCTGCCTCTTAATTTGAACAGAAACTGACCGGAGGCAGCTGGCGCCGCGCGGTGAGACGGGCTGCAACAAGTCGACCTCGCCACCACTCCTTGCGTATTTGTTCGTTCTACTGAAGGTAAGCAGATGAACAAGAATATTACCGTCCCAATGAAGAAAGGCGCGAGTTCCTTGTGCATTCGCCGCAGCACAGCCTCTATGCCACGAACAGTTGTAGTGAGTGAAGGTGGCTACTCGGCTAAGGAATGCTGTGATCACCCATATGGATTCGAACCTGTTGGAAGTGCACTACAATTGCACTGACCCAAACCGGTGTTATATGTTTTTCTTCTCTGGGACGGCAGACATAAATATATAAAATCTGCTGACTGTATTTTGAGCTCAGCTAGTTTTGGCTCTCGCGAAGCCAAGCATGTTTGTCGTCATCGGCACCATCGGTCCAGCCGGCTAGACAGGCGAGCTGACGAACGTGGCTGTCGCGAGGCCAGGCTTGTATTGTCATCGGTACCACCGGTCCAGCCAGCTCGACAGGCGGGCTGCCGAACGTGGCTGTCGCGAGGACAGGCTTGTATTGTCATCGGTACCACCGGTCCAGCCGGCTCGACAGGCGGGCTGCCGAACGTGGCTGTCGCGAGGACAGGCTTGTATTTGTCGCCATCGGTACCACTGGTCCAGCCGGCTAGACAGGCGGGCTGTCGCGAGGCCAGGCTTGTATTGTCATCGGTACCACCGGTCCAGACGGCTAGACAGGCGAGCTGACAAACGTGGCTGTCGCGAGGCCAGGCTTGTAACGTCATGGCCGTCAGTAATTCCAGCTGGCATTCTACAAACTGGAGATGCAACAAACATCCTGGCCAGCTTGGGCTACCAGTGGAGAATCACGACACACTCGGCAGTGGCGAACCGAGGAAAATTATATCAACACATTCTTATAGGAAGCCTTCTCTAAGAGGCTTGAATGGTAGCCCAACAATTTGGCTCACATCTCGCATGTCACGAACTGTTCCGCAGGGACAAGCAACTCGTGGAAGCCTGCAAAGCGAATCCTAATTAAAAACAGAACTGGACCAAGTGCTGAGCTGGATCATATACGATGATCATACATGCAAGATAGCCAACGGCTGTACACATTTTGTGTAATTTACGCGTGCAACAAGAGGTATCGACTGGTTTAAATTGTATCCAACTTATTGCCAACAGGTTCATGACTTGTTGACATTGTTGTGAACTGCACATCCGCAGAGTACCCTCGTACAGCAAGCCAAATTACACGTAGTCCAGCATTCACGAACACTCTTTTGCATCTATTGCTGCAATTTAGGACAAAACAGCACAGCTTTCCTCACGTTCAGCTGACGCACTTTCTCCGCTGTCCACCTTACTAATAGGACAGAGATCCTCATGCACATCCTTTGCGCCTCCCTCATCACTAGGCTTCTTTGTGACCTCCATGGTGGCGTCTGCCTTCTCGACGGCACCGCCCTCCGCTCCATGCTGCCCTCCAACGGCATCAGCCGACACCTTAGCTTCCTCCATCTGCCGCCAGAGCACCGGATCACATCGCTCAAGTAGCACGACCACTTCGGTGTGCGGCGTCTGAGGGAACACGTCGACCGGCACCATCCTTCGCACAACAAACGGATAGCCGACGTAATGGTTGCTCTCTGGTCGCGCCAAGTCCAACAGGTTGCGCAGCGCCTGTTTTAGGTCGCACGCAACGAACACGACGCGTCGGACAGCGTCGGCGCGGCGCAGCGTCTGCGTCACCTCGCGTCCGAGCCCAGCGCGCGGAGGATCCACCACGGCCACGCAGCGACCGTCGCCCGCCTCGCCACCCTCGAGTAGCGTACGCAGCAGCGCCTCGGCGCGGCCGGCGAAGAAGCGGCAGTTGGTGATGCCGTTGCGGTCGGCGTTGGCGCGCGCGTCGGCGGCGGCGGCCGGCACCAGCTCCAGGCCGAGCACGGCGCGCACGCGGCCGGCCAGCGCCAGCCCGATGCTGCCCGTGCCGCAGCACACGTCCAGCAGGGTGGTGTCGGCGTCCAGTGCGGCGCACTCGGCGATGGCGTCGTACAGCACCTCCGTGGCAGCCGTGTTCACCTGGCCAGGGGTGCGGTCAAGTGGGACATCGGCACCTTCAGTGACGGTGCGCAAGGGCGACACAGAGTGGCCACACCAGCGGGAATTAACTCACAATCGACGGTGAAAACATTCCAGTTCATGCCTGGCAAGAATGGGTGGCAAAAGAGAGGAACAAGAAAACGGACTCTGCCAGTACGTCAGACAACACACTGGCATGGGGGAGGAATGTGAACCAACAGCACAACAATAGAAGACACAGATGAAGGGGAACTTGGGGTTGCAGTTTCTTCAAAACTGAATGAACATGCTATTTTGGGAAAGTAACTATCTCCGGCCTCAGGGAGCACCAATTCTGGGTCCCATACAATGTACCTGTACACACACCCACAATATATATATATATATATACACACACACAAATGTATGTGTGTATATATACATATATCCCATGCATGCATACCACGATCAGGGGTTACTCATCTATAATTATGAGCATGCTCCTAAGCTTGTACAATATATGCCTTTTCTCAGAGAGGAGCCTGAAAATCCATGAGCGCGTCATATACGAAACCGCGACGATCAAGACCTTCAGGAGCAATCAAGACCTCGGCGAATGTAGTCGCACTGGTATCGGGCTAGGAACCAACACAATTCGGTCTCTGGCCAACCGCTGAATTTATCCCGGAGTTAATTTATCCTGAGACAGCTTAGCCCGCGAATTACGCGCATCGCCACCAAGCCAGCTTCAGCGACACCACTGTCCTCTGGTAGACACCCACCTGGAAAAAGGCGTCTGGCGAGACTCGGAACTGCAGACCACACAGCGTCTCGGTGACGTGTCCTACGCCGTCCAACAGGTCGTGGGGCCGCGGGCCGGCCGCCTCCAGTCGACCGGCCGACTGCCAGTGCACCGACGTGGCGCCGCACGCCTTACCCTCGCCCTCGGTCATGAAGAGTCGCAGCTGCTGCCGCACCTCCTCCAGCTCAGTCTCGGCCAGCTCCTGCCGGTGACCAAACGCAGCATTAGAGAACCGGAGCTCGCACAAGGCTTCAGAAAGTTATTATCTAGAATTGTCCGCGAGATATTTTATACAACACAATTTCGAATAACTATTGTCTACCTGAACTTATATTCCTGAAAAAAATGTCCGGGAGTGCACAATAAAACATCTGAAAAAGTATATTTCCTGGAAGTGTTCGTCATTTCCTATCACACTGATCATTTTTAACCTGTTCTGAAAGATCCACTACACCCACCTGGGGATGGAAGGCTGCCGACAGCAGCAGGTCTCCTCCGCGAGTGGTCCGAACCAGCAGCTGCCTCCAGTGGCCCTCGTGCGTGACCGCGTTGAACGGAGCGTATTTGCTGGCCCTGACATGGCGCTGGAACAGCTCGGCGGCGCGCCGCATCCTTTCGGGCACGTGCGGCAGCTCATCCAGCGGCGCCACCGCCATGCTGCCCTTGACGTAGCTGGCCAGCCGGAAGCCGACCACGCGCTCGCCAGTCTCCGGGTGAAACCCGACGCTGAACTCGCACTTGTTGCGGTACTGTTCGGTGTCGGGCGACGGCCTCACGTCGTCGATGGCGGCCGCGTTCTTCTCGAGCCACCGCGCCAGCGGGAAATTGAGCTTGCGCAGCTCGCGTCGGTAGCTGGAGAACACGTCACGCACGTGCTCCGCCTTGCGCTCCAACTGTCTGGCGTAGGGCACGTTCCACCAAGGCACGACGGCGTCGCGCGTGCGCTGTGCCAGCGGCACCTGCTCGCACGGCTTCTTGACCGCCTGGTCGCCAGCCTCGTCCTCCCGGCGGCGCTTCTGGCGCTGCGCCAGCAAGGGATCGGGGACAGCGGCTGCCGGACGAGCCGTTAGCAGCGCCTTCTTCCACTTGCAGCCATCCAGCGCCTTGAGAGCCTGCTGGCGGGATTCCTCGTCGCGCAGCGTGACGTACACGCCCGCATTGCGGCCAGGCAATGGCTTCATCTTGTGCACGTTCAACTGGAGAGTGCCGGTGAGGAACTTCTTCAGCTGGCCGATGCCGTAGTAGCGCGGCATGTTGCGGATCTCGATCTTGAAGTTCTCCGATGTGAATTCGCTGCGTGTCGTGTACGCGTACGGGCTGATGTTCTCAGCCGCCTGCTCGGGAGCGGACTTGCAGTCTGCAGCTTCCTGCACTGGTGTAGATTGGCTCAGCTTGGTCGGCTCAGACGTCGGATCAGGCACAGTTGTTCTGTCAGCACTGCCAGACTTCGTAGAGTCCTGACCAGTGTCACCATGGGTCTTGGAATCACCTGAGTTAATAGTGTCTGAGGTTCCATTTATCGTATTAACGGGGCTCTTTGTAACTTCACCACTGTCACACTTCACATGCTTTTCTTCAATACATTGAATACCGGCTTCTGACTCACAAGCAGTGACTGAACCACTCTCCATGTCTACATCACTTGGTTCACTGCTTGCAGACATCTTTCAGGGCTCGGAATTTCATCTGCAGTGGTTAAGCCTGCTCTTCATGCAGTTGTAGTTTTTCAACTTACTTGTAGAAATTGTTATTAAGATAGGAAAACAACAATCTGCAAGTAGCATGCATAATTAGTTTGTCATTATATCAGTGTACCTTGGCACATATATTCATTCCAGTGTGACCCCCCCCCCAATAAAAAGTTTGTCAATAACATGCACTTAGCTGATCAATGTCATACCATGCCTCACTCTAACCAATGCATTCCAGGGATACCAAAACATACTAAACAAGTATCAACATCATCATACCACAAAAACGGATTGGCACCAACAAAACCAGCTGGAATGAAAA
This sequence comes from Ashinkailepas kermadecensis, assembly GCA_034440615.1. NCBI lineage: Eukaryota > Metazoa > Arthropoda > Thecostraca > Neolepadidae > Ashinkailepas > Ashinkailepas kermadecensis. The sequence goes on from JAOTOM010005109.1 coordinate 952,642, forward strand.
AGCAGCATGGAATGCTTAGTCTTCACATGAATACTGAAAAGGAACATTTACACAATTCATATACTTTGCAGGCTGGCTTCTGTCTAGATATTTCCTGTGCTTCATATGTTTTTTTTAGGTGGTATTCAACATCAACCAAAATGTTCATGTCATCTTCGATTGCCACACATATTTTGCTCCATGAGGTTGTTTATTTTTATTCTAATTGGTGGTAGTTGGGGTAAGATTTCTGCTAGTAGATGTGCACTGTGCAGTCCTCTATAAGCAGACATAGATGTAGGAATATGAAAATATTGATGGCCATGGGTCTGGTGTGTTATGCAATAGCAAGTGAACAGTGCTAGATAAGTTGGTGTAAATAGATCCTTTGAAATTGGGATATGGTATTGATTGGGGTGTTTCAGTGTCCTATTTTTCTCATCTTATAATATATCTCCTTTATAGGCTTAACTCAGATAACCCCTGTGGCTCTAGTTATGCCTGATCACTTTATGTATTGATGGATTTCAATTGCATTCCAAGTTTGAGCCAGTTTTAGATGGCTTAGCCAGTTTAAACCAGCCTTAGCCACTGCCATGGCTAAGACTAGTTTTAGCCAGGTCTTTGCCAACCCCAGCACAAATGATCTTGGAAAAGTGAATGGCATGCATGTTGGCTAAATTTTACATCACCCCTCCCCCAAGCACAAATCAGAAAACAAATGTAGGGACTGAACTTGTTGAAGCTTACTTAGGAACTCTTCCTTTACCATGTCATTGGGAAATTGTATATGAACAATATATCCACTTCTTGACATCATGCTACTCAGCATCAGCACCACAGATGATGACTCTTTGGTGATATAATATTAGGTGATCCAACATCAGTAGGCATCCCAGCATCAGTATGTTAGGCTAGGTTTTTGTTGGTAATTTTACATTACTTTCCATTATATACTGCAGCACACCACCCAACCTCATTCTGTAACCTTTCCAATATATTGCTGAGGGAGGAAACATGCATCAGCATTGCCAGACATGTTGTATTGGTGTTATTCAAGTCATTTGCATGATTCTGATGTTCTTCCATGAGTAAAATGACTGCTTGTTGGTTGGTTATTGGTTTTACAACACGTCGACCGTCGAGTCATGTAGCGTCGCCAATCTCTCACGCCGATTGGTCGCGGGCGAAGAGTAGCGACAGGTGAGACTCGAACCCACAACCTTTCGATTGTGAGACGAGCATCTTACCCCAAAACCACTCGTCCCCCAATGACTGCTTGTTGAAATCAGTTATAGATAGAGATATTTCTGAAATAAATGAATATAAAATTGATTCAAATCACATCAGAAAACATCAGGAAAACAAATACTGGACCAAACATTGGCTAAAGAGCTTCTTTTATATATTTCCAACACATTGTACTTCAAGCATACATTATTCAGATCCTCCAATTGTAATGTTTCTTTTCTACAGCACTCGGAGCCATATTGGTATTAGGCTGGTATCCATGCATGGCTAGGGACAGATGCAGGCATTGTCACTAGACAGAGGACATAATTCCTGCTATTAGTGTGCTTTGAGGTATCCAGAAGACAATTTTTGAAATATTACCTCCATGAAGCAAGCAAAGGGATTAGGTTGGGGTACGATTTTTTGTGGGAAAAATTTCAAAAATGTTTTTTTTTGTAAGCAAGAAACATTCAAAAACAGAATAGGGTACATTTGGTAATGTTGGGTTGGGTTTGATGAATTTGAAAAATCAGGAAAGAATTGTACGAAATTTGTCCAATTAAAAAATGATAGAATTCATTAGGCTAGGCTAAGTAACATGCAAGGCTAGGCTTAGTAACTGTGCATATGCTTACTTTTCAGGTTGTGAGCAAAATAATGCCAAAAAGAGGTTTGGTTAGGTAGCATAACATGAAAAGAAATGTTTTTAAAAATAAATAAAATGCAACATAACAACATAACCTAACCTAACCTAGCATACCTTTGGAGAACAAAATTCCAAAAATAAAATTAGAAAAATGTCGAGCAATTTATTTTCTGAAAACTCAAATTTAACAAAGAAGCCCAACACAGCCCAACCTAACCTAACGTAAGCTACTTTTGAAGAAAAAAAGCATTTTGTAATTTTTTCTTTGGGATTAAAAAAAAAACTTCAGTATTATTGTGCTTTAAGATGGTAACAAGAAAAGTGTTTACACACATTTGCCTCCATAAAGCAAACAAATGGGTTAGGTTAGGTTAGTTTAGGTTTTTTAAGTTTCCCACAAAAAAAATTGCATTTGCACAGAAAATAACTGGTCCCATCATCTTAGTCACCTGTAAATTTTTAGATCAAGGTAAAATTTGATTCCTTGGATTTTTTTCTCTCGAATATGATGTTTTTGATGTGAAGACTGATGTGACCATTGATGTTTTTGATGTTTTTGATGTGACCATTGATTTCCTCTGCAAATGATTACTTTTAAGTCAATGGCGGCCCATACAGTTGATGATATCATATGCAAGACATGGAGGAAATGTGCTGTGATAGAAATGGCATTTCATGAGTTAACACGTGCACTGGAGGGGGGGGGGCGGCGAAATCCGCCCACCCCTCCGGTTTTTCGTACATAATTGTAGATTTTACCGGTCGATATAAGCGATTTTCTGCGTACCTGCTTAGAAATGACCGGCGCGTCGTTTAAAGCAAGAAAAATGGAAATCGGCCGAACAAATTTTCAAGTTAGGGGCCGTTAAAGTAAAAAAAAATTCCTAGCGTCAGAACACAAAAATCGGCGCTGATGCGCTTCCCGTATATTTGCAAAAGGGGGGTGTTTTTGAAAACAAACAAAAAATTTTTTTTAAAATAAAAATAAAATTTATTTTTAAAAAAATTTTATTTAACAAAAAAAAAAAAAAAAAAAAAAAATTAAAAAAAAATAAAAAAAAAAAAGATCAACTGGAATGTTGTCGTAAATGCACTACTGTTTGTCATTTGTACTGTTTGTCATTGCGTTTCCATACTTTATGCATGTACTTCACTCCTTTCTTCGCGAAGCCGATTGCGCCGAGCTGCCCGACGGAGCAGTCGTGCGGGCGGCCCGGTTCCGGTAACTGGAACAGGTAACTGACCTGATAAAGTGTTGCTATATAGGTGACCTGAGGTCAAATGTCGGGTCTAGCATCTGTATTGCATCATTAGTAATGTCCAAAACATCATTGATGGCCATTGTGGAGCATTTAAACACAATCACAGCGATCCATAACAATGACATGTCAAGCAAAACAAGAATATTTTGACAAATGTCACCTCATTTGACCTTGAAGATATTGACCTAAGGTCATGAAATTCGCACACGATAGAGTTCACTACCGTACCCATCCACCTTGCGAATTTCGTTCCTCCAGCTTTAATAGGAGCCGAGATCTTAGGGGGGGGGGGGGCGCAATCCGCCCCCCTCCAGTGCGCGTAATTTTCAGAGGCCCTCCAGGGCGCGTGTTAATGCTGCAAACATTTACATACCTTAATGGGATTGTCCGGGCTGTGGCTCATCTGTTTATACCTTGATGGTGTCGGACTGACCAGCACAGCATTTGGACTGTGGCTAATAAAGCTTTGATGCTTCTGGAAGGATATTATGAATCTTGCGGCCATGGAATCCCTTAAAAAAAACAAATACTGGTAGATCTTGGAACAATTGAGCGAATAGCCTCACTGGGAACGACACTGTTTTCAGATTTAAAAAAATAAACTTGAGTGACTGTCCTCAAAAGAAAGCTTAATAATTATGTGAGATACTGGAGCGCAACCTGCACACAGCGAAGCTAAGCTTACACTGATACTTGGTGTATCTTGCACGTGGCTGGGTCTGGTTATGCGACAGGTGTAGCTGCTGGTTTCACCCTTCGACAATGTGCCTTGGTTTAGCTGAGGCAGTGGTCCAGACAATTGTTGAACATGGAGGTGATGGCATTGCATTTATTTGCACTGACTGCTGAGCTGCTCATTCCTCAGGAGGATGGGGTGAGTCCTGGAGCATTTGGGCAGCTGCACCAGACAGTGAAAACACTGTGCAAGCCTGTTGAGGCACTGCCTGTCAGGTGCAGGCATTGATGTCTGGGGGGTCTGGTGTGGCAACTCAGGCTCATATATCTGAACCTAGTCATGAGAAGCTCAGAATCGAAATAAGAGAGGAGTTGAGAGAGATGGAGGAGCAGAAAAAAAGCAAGGACTCTATAATTATCTGTGGCTCTGGTGCTAGATCCCTGCCTGCAGTTCAACAAAAAGTAAAGGCAACAGCAGAGGATCATGGGCACTGAGGTTGTCCTGACAGATATTGTCTGCATTAGTCAGGAAAAGGATATTTATAGGGCTAAGATAGCTGATAGTGCTAAACGAAAATTGCTTCTAGAAAAGGCTCGAGGAATGGCAAAACATGATGATTTAACGTCCCTTTACATTCATAGGGACATAACATACACCCAACGACAAGAGTTTTACAGACGCAGGCATGGAAGCATGGGGGAGCAAAAACCTTTAAACTAACATGTAGGGCTCCCTTGAATACTATCAGGCAAGTTTTGTGCTTGTCCAGAATTTGCATATCCTTAGTAAACCTTACTTGCATCCAAAACAAAGTTCTGTCTGCAACTGCCTTTCTCTCAGATATAAAAAATTAACATACTGTCTGTTAACGAAACTTGGTTGTTGCCAACAGTTCCTAGTTCGTTTGTAGATATAGCAGGTTACGAGATAGTGAGAACTGATACAACTGGTCCTATTCCCAAGCATGGTGTTTGTTTAATGTTATTTTTCTGAAGGATTTCTGCCCATACATAGTGTGTTTACTGCCCTCCCTCAAACTCTGAGTTCCAGAACCAGGCATTTATAACTTTTTTAAACTGATTTTTGTGATGGAAGAGATAATTATTCTAGGAGATGTTAATTTATCATCAGTGCACTGGCCACATGGTGTTGCTGACACAGTCGGTATTACTCCCACAGATAGATCTTTTGTTGATTGTTTTCATATGCTTGACTAAACTAAATGGATTCACCAGCCTACCTTTGTAAATTCTGGAAACACACTGGACTTAATTTTAACATCTGAAGTAGACAGGGTTGGACTGGTAGAGATCTTGCCCCCCTTTCCCCAATGTCAGCACTGTCCTGTTTTAATCTACTAAAATCCATCCCTTCTGCCGCCTTATAGAACCATGAAGCTCGTGACCAACTAACCTGTGCCGACTAACTGAGGGAAGTGGAGTGTCATGAGAGCCGGCAGAACAACAAGGGAGAGCACCTGCCCCCCCCCTCCCTCCCATGCCAACCGTATATGCCCGGGACTCGTCTGGGGCAGGCCAATTCCATTCCGATGCCCCCCCCCCACCCCACAAAAAAGGCTGCTGATTGGACAAAGACTGATTGGCTGATTGGCCCTAGCAGTCACATTTCCTCCTGAGGTATATTCTTTGACAAACGAGGGGACCCTCAGCAGGCATAGGAGCACATGATGAACATTGACTGGGCCGAGGGGCCCCGGAACAGCCATTGGAACCCTCTGAATAACTGTCAGGGGCCCCCTGCATGACCCCATTGCAGCTGCCACGTCTCCCATGTTAACCCTCGCACGCCCGGGTGGGTGGGTAAATACCTACACCCCCCCCCATGACGTTTCGTACCATACTAAAAAAACGGCTTGCACTAGAGCTCCGAAATTTACGGTACCTTAAGCTACATCAATTTCACACATCCTCCAAAATTATCAGGTCAAGCTCATGTCAGGTCAATGACCTACAACACTTTTAGTAGCAGCATGTCGGACCAAACTGCGGAAAATGTCACATATCGTGACCAGGGTGGGAATTAAGGCACTTCTTAAGAGATTTTATCTCTGAAAACATTTTTGCACTCTGGGTTCATACTGGATAGGATGGGCTTCACATGTACTCCGACACAAATGTGGGAACAAAGATATCAATAAAAACAAACACAGAACGACACCGAAAAAAAACGCTGGTTATTCCACTTACGGTCACCACTCAAACTAATCACTTTTTGTAGCAGTCAGCAGCCGGACCACAGCTTCACACACTCCATCAATCTCAACCACCGGAATTGCCGACAACAACGCACCAACAGCAACTTGCAAAATGATGCGCATGCGCACTGAGAACACTGTTCTCCGGCTCTGGAGCCACGTCTCGGAATACCTGTGTTCCTGCCACCCTATAGTGGGAAACTTTGACAGTTTTAAGAGACGTCTCCGGAGTCCCGGAGGCCACCGATCAGAATTGGCTGCGTTAGCGTTTTCTGTTCTGAAATCTGTCTGTCAACCAGTCAATGCAAGGTATTTTGTATATGACGTCATAACCATTAGCAGCTTTGAACACATGGTTAACAGTGTCCACACTTGTTAACAGTAAACACAAGACCTTGACTGATCCTTTGCTTTGATCACATCCAACTGTGGCGTGTGCGGTAGCGGAGTTGCGTTCGTATTACGTGGGAAATTGGCTGCGTAGGTAGGTAGGTATGCGCTCTGAGCTGAGGGTGAAGTGTGAAGTATTTTTGTTTGTTTTTCATATGGATAGCCTTGTACTGAGACGAACAGTGAAAGGAAAACGTATTTCTCCTGTGAGTTATAAGAAACGAAACAGTGCTGATTATTACGGGTCACTGCCGGGCGATGCCAACGAAACAGTGCTGATTATTACGGGTCACTGCCGGGCGGTGCCATCCATTGTTCACTTCTTTGTTTGTATGTTTTGGCATTTGATTTGACCAAAAATGAGAATGATATTACTTATGTATATTATGTAGGTACTGATTTAGGTTTTTCCGGTCGGTTACTGGTAAACAGATTCCATGCATAACAAAATAATGTCCATGAAAATGTACTCCGGAAGAAATCGGTATGCACTCCGTCCAGCGTTAAAATATTAGTTTTTCGTTAGGTGTGCGATGTCGAAACGAGTACAGTATGATGTCGAAATTCGCAACGGAAACTATGTCATTTAGCATAATTTATAAGTGCTTGAAGCAAGTCTGATCCAACAGCTTACTCACACGTCGTTCCTTGATGTTGAGATACCTAATTTCTTGGGTAACTATTTTAGCGATAACGATACAAAATACGCATCCTTATCGACTGATTACATAACAGATCACATCATTGACAATCCTCTTACCTGGAATTGTGCTAAGAGATGTTCGTGCATCACAATCCGCAATGGTGGGTATCAGGATGATACTTATCGACAAGATACTGTTGGAGATTATATATGAAGACTTCATAAAGACTCACCACGAGGCACGATGTCGATGCTCCGTTGGGAGGGATGCCAATTCAGTGTTCAGAGAGTGGTATATTCCACCCTATTCCACGAATAATTTATCACTGACTCCGTCTCCCAACCCGGAAAGTAAGTTTCCCACTCTGATCGTGACAATATAGATACACGATCGATCAACAGATTGCATATCGTTCTCAATAACCATTGCACACTTTGAAGCATACCTTACCATAATGACCCCAACAAGGTAATCATAGGTCTCCGACCGACTTCACCTGAAAATTGACTTTGACCTTTGAAATCACATGACAAATTTCTCGCAAAAGCTATAAAATTGTCAGTACCATGCATTGGATACATATTTGGTGTGGCGAATGTCAGGTGCAGGTCATCCTAGGTCAGTGACCTATGCAGTGCCGATAACATGTTTGATAATATGGTAAACTGGCTTCATTTGCCTCCGGTTTATCAAATTTTGAACTGTCACCTCAGGTCATTATAGGTCAAGGACTAAATTGATCTACAAATCAGTTTTGGCCGTGCAGTGGAAGAATAATTGTGCACTATAGTTCTTGAAGTCTTTGTGCCGCCTGCGCTATCAATTTGTTTTTGTCTGACCTGATATGACCTCTACGTTGACCTCGGATCAAAAAAAGGACTGAACCAATTCCTTCTTAGAATCACCCAATCTATCTGATGCCGTTATGTATATGGGGAGGGGTAGGTAACCTACCCACCTCCTCGGCCGGAAGGTAGGTAACAACCCCCCCCATCCCCGGCCGGAAGGTAGGTAACAACCCCCCCCTCCCCATCCCCGGCCGGACGAAGTTTGCGCGGAGCATCGGCCGTGCGAGGGTTATGATCGTCGGCGGCGGGCTGCTAGTGGGTGAGGTAGCTAGATTAGGTGCCGCGACCCATCGGAATAACGACGCCATGCGAGTACTGGTTTGTAAATGTTCAATTTTGGGCACCCATAATGCGATATTATTGGGAATGATTTCATTTAAAAAACAAGCTATTGACCCATCTCCATAAAAAAACTCAGAAGTTCTATAATATTTTATTCTTCTTAAATATGTAGCGACGGCAACCCGATGAGAACCAGTGTTGGAAAAACTGGCGTTTGTTGGTGTTATGCATACCAATAAATTTTGTACTCCAGGATTGTGACTGGACAAAATGAAATATTTTGTACTCCAGAAGGGAAAAGGAAGAACAACATTGTTTGGTTGAGTTCTACCACTCTAAGTCCATACCTGAAAACAACTAGCAGTTTCAGCAGTCCGTATGCGCCCACTCACCAACAACCCCTGTCGACCATAACAAAACTTTGAAACGCGTACAGCCTGTATAGCATGCCATACCAAGACATGTTTCTCGGTGTTGCGCTAAAAACGTCTCCGCTGGCCAGTTACAACTGGCGGCATGTGACGTCATGTGAGAAGATCCTACTTTTGTGTCACTATATCGTCAATATTTAATTAAATATGTATTCAATATTTATTCAATATTTATTCAATATTTATCAATATTTATTGTTATATATTATGCATTTATATTAATCAACATTTATTCAATATTTATTATTCTGAGTCATGGGCAAATATCCTAGTTGGCAAAACTGGCGGTACTTGGTATCGCCGGAGTAAATATTTCAGGCCCCGTTTGGCAATTCAGATGCTTTGAATGCGCAATCGAAGGTCATTTTGTTAAAGAGACAACTTTTTTAGACACCATGAGCCCGTTCAATGCAAAAAGTCACTTTATATTTCCTCAAAGTGACTTTGGAGCAATGAAGTTCTCCGAGGTGACAACACCAAGAAACCAATGCCATTTGTGAACTTATGAATGACTGTCCAATAATATTTTTGAAATCTGTGCTAAGATAAATTGTGCGCCTTGAAATATAACTGCATTTGGAGTTCATCAGTGTCGGTGAAGGGTCTGTAATACCTGTTCCGATTTTACTCCGACCCATCTGTTGCCGGCCCGGTAATCCGCCGTAGTTTTACCGCTGGGGTAAGCGAATCAGACCCGGCTCTATTTTCCAGTACATCTTTGACAACTGTTGGGAGGGACGGGCTGATGGAGTTGGTGAGTGTTTGTGGGTTGATTATTTTTTAGGTTTGTGGTGTGGGTACCCAAATGTGTACTGGCAGTGATAGCTAAGTGTGCCCATTCGGTTTCACTCTCTGTCGATTGTCATCATGAGATGTGAAGTCGTATTTCCATAAGTTTGGATCACACTGGCGAGTGTGGCAGGAAGTGGCGCACGATAGAGACCATTGTTCAGAGAAGTAGGGGTTGGCTGTGGTGTTTGCCACGCCTGGTTTTTTCCCCTGTTGTAAATAGATCAGCCGGAAGGTTTTGTTTGCCTGGTGCGAGGTTGGTGGTGAAGGTGGAATGGTGTAAAGCCTTGGCTCGGCGGTTGTCATGGGTTTCGATTCCTTGTGGTGCTCGCCATCCCTCCCAGGGTCCACTGATGGGGTCCACCCCAGTTAATTGTATCTTGCTGTGAGGAGCTTGTAAAACCATTTTCATCATTTTAAACTCATCTTTCTACTGGAAGTCTTCCTGATAGTTAGAAAACCTCACAAGTTATTCCCATTTTTAAAAGGGTTCAAGGCATGATGCACTACATTATTGCCCAGTGAGTCTTACTTGTGTCCCATGTAAAATTCTGGTGTGGTAAAACGTGTAATTGTTGAGCATGTAACAGCATGAAATGCTAACATTGATTTGTAATTCCATTAAAGCAATGCTACCTAATTATGGACAACTCCTCATTTTTTTACTGCAGCAAAATTTTGGACATGGATGTTTGCCAAGATGTTTATGCATACAACAATGCTATCATTGGTTTTCAGCCCCATTAAAACAAGGTTAATTGTCGGCAAGTGCATTGCTATTTTTGTATTCCAGCTCAACATTTTGTACTCCAGTTAAAAATTATGTACTCCACTACCAAGAAAAAAATATGGAAATCCTACACTGATGAGAACCGAATCAAACAATCAGACAATCTCCGATCCTTTCACCTACAACCTTTCAAAATATTCACCCATGTACCTTAGGTAAAGATTGCAATATTTTATGTCAGACAATTCTTCCTTCAGACTGCTCCTCAGCCTCAATTCGGACATCCTCCAGCCAAAACCCTTAGTTTCAGAGCTGCATATGCAGGTGAAAATTGGTACATTTACGGCGCACCCTTTGACCAATGCTTCAAGCCGAGCAAAAGCTCAAACAGACTAAATACCACTGATTCAGATTTTCTCGTGATTTAGAGTAAATAATTGGGCAATGCAATGGAGAATTACATGCTTCACTTGATCCAAAACACATAAGTTGCTCCCCAAAACACACACAACGCGCCATAAACGTAGTACACCACGCCATGCATTTAAATGTTCCCTGAAACAAAGAAATGAAGGCAGAGATGTTTTTAATTAATTCCTTACTGCCACAGAGTTCCATGCAGCAGAATCACGGTTCCCTAGCTTCTCCAAAAAGCGGAAATTGGCCGAAACTAAACCACGCTTTACTCTCCAATGTGGGAATGTGCTGCTGGAATCAAACAATATCCTATCCAGGATTAGCTTCGGCCTCCAACCGCTAGGTGGCAATAGCCCGTCCTTGGTCGCGATTCCGGAGTTTCCTATCCGTTTACTATTATCCGTGCTGTTAGAAAGGAGACACAAAGACTTCATAAGCATGCATCAAGGAGCAGGATGTCAATACTTCTTGCAGAAGGATGTCGATTGAGTGTTCAGAAAGTGGTATATTCTACCCTATTTCACGAATAATTTATCACTGGGTGAGATTGATCGAGGTTGGCAAGGCCCGAGATAGGCGTACTGGGGATTACCAAAGCATCTAAGAGTACAAGTGGAGAACTGCGAGGGTGCAAGCTAACATCGCTGCCGAGGAAGACTCAACCGGACTGGACAGGACACCTGAACCACTTGTAACCTAGTTGGTGAGCCTTAATTGCCTGAGCAAACATGTCCAGAGGGCAGAGGGGGCGTGCACGAGGAGGTGGTGCCCGTGGTGCAGCTCAGTCATCCCAGAGTAGTAGTGCTAACCCTACTACTAATGATGGGACAACCTATGCAAATGTGATGACAGGTGGTAATGATTCAGCTAACACAGTGCTCTACTTGTGATGTCACAGTTGCTCTGGATGCCATAGGATGCGACAGGTGTAGCTGCTGGTTTCACTCTTCAGCAATGTGCCTTGGTTTAGCTGAGGCAGTGGTCCAGGCAATTGTTGAACATGGAGGTGATGACATTGCATTTATTTGTACTGACTGCCGAGCTTCCAGTTCCTCAGGAGGGACAGGGTGAGTCATGGAGCATTTGGGCAGCTGCACCAGACAGTGAAAACATTGCGCAAGGCTGTTGAGGCACTGACTGCTCAGGTGCAGGCATTAATGTCTGGTGGGTCTGGCATGGCAACTCAGGCTCATATATCTGAACCTAGCCCTGAGAGGCTCAGAGTAGAAATAAGAGAGGAGTTGAGAGAGATGGAGGAGTGGGGAAAAAAAGAAAGGACTCTATAATTATCCGTGGCTCTGGAGCTAGATCCCTGCCTGCAGTTCAACGAAAAGTAAAGGCAGCAGCACAGAGGATCATGAGCACCGAGGTTGTCCTGACAGATATTGTCTGCATTAGTCAGGAAAATGATATTTATAGGGCTAAGATAGCTGATAGTGATAAACGAGAATTGCTTCTAGAAAAGGCTTGAGAAATGGCAAAACATGATGATTTAAAATCCCTTTACATTCATATGGATCTAACACACACCCAATGAAAATAGTTTTACAGATGCAGGCATGGAAGCATGGGGAGCAAAAACCTTTCAACTAACATGTAGGGCTCCCTTGAATACTATCAGGCAAGTTTTGTGCTTCTCCAGACTTTGCACATCCTTAGTGAATCTTAATTGCATACAAAACAAAGTTCTGTATGTATCTGCCTTTCTCTCAGATATAAAAATTGATATGCTGGCAGTTAACGAAACTTGGTTGTTGCCAAGTTAGTCTTTTATTGCTATCCTTAGTGAATCTTAATTGCATACAAAACAAAGTTCTGTATGCATCTGCCTTTCTCTCAGATATAAAAATTGATATGCTGGCAGTTAACGAAACTTGGTTGTTGCCAACAGTTCCTAGCTCGTTTGTAGATATAGCTGATCCACTAAATTATCGCCCAGCGAGTCTTACTTCTGTCCCAGGTAAAATTATGGAACGCGTAATTGTTGAGAAGCTCACATAATATATGGAGGTCCATCACTTGCTGGACCAAGGACAATTTGGCTTCCGTTGTGGACGTTCCGTAGAGGATCAACTACTGCTAACATATGAGACAGTCTCTACCTGGCTAGATGAGGGCTATATGGTGGATGTAATTTTCTTTGATTTTTCAAAGACATTTGATGTTGTTAATCATGTGCTGCTACTAACAAAACTGAGAGCTCTGGGAATTTCAGAGATAATCCTCACCTGGATCCAAAATTGTATCTGTGGGAGGGAAATGAAAGTGCTTGTCTCTGACTCTTCCAGCAAACCAAAGAATGTTCTAAGTGGAGTACCTCAGGGCTCTGTACTAGGTCCTGTGTTATTCTTGATTTATGTGAATATGTACTTCATGGTATACACCCCCAGTTCAAGGTTTTTGCAGATCACCTAAAGATATACATGAAACTGAAGTACACATCTGTCACAGACCTGCTGGCTGGCATTTCCCAGGGCCAAAAAGACATTGATACACTGGTTAGTACTGCCAAGTCATGGGGACTAGCAATGAACTCCAAGAAATGTGCAGTTCTCAAAGCACACTGTGGCTCATATGACTGGAAAATCTTGACCCTTATGCACATTACTACCTAGATGGATTTCAGGTAAGTTTTGTTGAGATGCATACTGATCTAGGCTTCACAGTAGATAAAAACTTGTGTTTCCATCAACACATTGCTGGTATAGTACAGAAAGCTGGAAGTCTGGCCAGCAACCTACTAAGTTCTACTTTATGTCGTTCTACTGAATTTATGAAAACCCTATACATTACTCATGTCAGGCCTCTTTTGGAGTTTGCATCGTGTGTTTGGAATACAGGTTACATAGGTGATTTAAGGTGACTAGAATCAGTACCGAGAAGGTGGACACAAAACATAGAGGGGATGGAAGGTCTGGATTATGGTGCCAGATTACGGAAACTAGGTCTGTACTCGGTGAAAGGTAGACTGATTCAAGCATGCATCAAATGTTGGAAGATTTTTCATGGCCATTCTGCCATTAAGATTCCCAACATGTTTGTGCTGGCAGCATTGGTGAACACACGTGGACACTTGCTAAAATTGGCTCACAGCATGCATCAGTGGATTGTAGGAAGACATTTTTTAGCCTCAGATGCTGTGCCACCTGGAACTCATTGCCTGATGATGTAGTAGCCTTAATGGACTTGGGTGCATTTAAAGCTGCACTTCACTCAAATCTCTGCACATTGTTGTATGAATATACTGAATAGATTAAGCATGATAATATACTAATCAAACTTGAAGAGTAACTTCACTTCTCTATATTCAGAATATAGAGATCTATATATATATATATTAAACCTCTGCATTCAACATCTATATTCAATATCTATATTCTCTATTTCAGAAATCATGACTGACAACATATTAGCAGATGTAGTGGCTACTCCAAGCATACAAATTCTGCTTAGGGTACACTTTCCAGTTCCTGTGTCTTGCCCTGTCTATCTGATGACCATATTTTTATTTAATCTGGGGGACTCGCATACCTGCAGATACGGGCTCCTCTTGATCGGGCACGGAACTCATCTCTGGGTGAGTGATGCTTGATTATATGGGGAGCCAACCAGGTGAGAGAACCAGGTGAGAGAGACAAAACAGTGCTGATTATCACAAGTCACTGCCGGGCAATGCCATCCATTGTTCGCTTCTTTGTTCCTATGCTTTGACATTTGATTTGACAAAAATGACAATGCATATTACTTATGCATATTATGTAGGTACTGATTACATAGGTTTTTCCAGTCAGTTACTGGTAAACAGATTCCATGCATCACAAAATAATGTCCATGAAAATGTACTCCAGAAGAAGTTGGTATGCACTCAGACTCCAAACCCTGAAAGTTTCCCACTCTTGTATTGAGTGCATAATGTGATGGGCCATATTTCTAGTGAAGATTATGATGGTGTACTTCTTCGCCAAATGACGAGTAATCATTTGCAGAGAAAATGAGTGGTCACAGCATCTTTTTCATGTTGTGGTTGGTGGTTATTGGTTTTTATGACATATCGACAGTTGAATCATGTAGCATCGCCAATCTCTCAAGCCGATTGGTTGCTGGCAAAGAGTAGCAACAGGTGAGACTTGAACCCACAATATTTTGATTGAGATGGGCAACTTGGTAATCTTTACCCTTTGGCCGACACATACTACCAAGGTTAGTGATTTGTAATGAGGTGTACAGTGGGGAACAGTGACGTCACAGGAGTCAGGGAAGTGATGTCACAGGAGACGGGTGTCGGTAAAGATTACCACCTAACCTAGACTAAGATAATGTAGCATAATATACAAAATGTATCATAGCATAATATAATCTAACCTAACCTAACCGGAAAACCAGAATCCTCCGAATCTTGTGACATCGTGACGTCACTTCCCTGACTCCTGTGACGTCACTGTTCCCCACTGTACACCTCTTTACAAATCACTAACCTTGTCAGTATGTGTCGGCCAAAAGGTAGATTACCAGCAACTTACCCCTAGACTACTCATCCCCATCTTTTTCATGTTAAAATATATTGCATTCAAAACAAAATTCCAAAGAAACAAATTTTACCTTGATCTCCAATAATACCTAGTCACCTTCGTAAACATGGTACCTATTCTGAAGAAAAATTCCTTTTTTTATAAAAGCACCTACAGATTAACTGTAAATATACTGTAAATAGGACCAGCTGAAATCGGTAATCTTTACCTTTCGGCCGACACATACTGCCAAGGTTAGTGATTCGTAGAGATGTATAGTGGGGAACAGTGACATCACAGGAGTCAGGGAAGTGACGTCACAGGAGTTGGGTGTTGGTAAAGATTACCACCTAACCTAGACTAAGATAATGTAGCATAATATACAAAATGTATCATAGCATAATATAATATAATCTAACCTAACCTAACAGGAAAACCAGAATCCTCCAAAGCAAATTTTGTGGCCATGACGTCATGAAATATATGAGACATTGTATGCGACACCTCTTTCCAAATCGCTAACCTTGGCAGTATGTGTCGGTCAAAAGGTAAAGATTACCCTGAAATCACTTTTTTTTTGTTATTTTACTTGCTGGCTAAAAAGTAAATATTCACAGATGAAATGAGGGTAAATTTTTATTAAAAGGTGTTCTTGGAATTTTTGGATTTTTTTCCGGCAGAACATGTTTATGAACGTGATTCGGAAGATGTGATCATTCGTTTTCTCAGTAAATGCTTACGTCTCGGTTAATCTTAGCGATAATATCTATAATACACCATATATGCCACACCGCTGCTCTTTGTTGCATAATTTATCCATCCTTCACCTGGCACTTCTCAGACGTGATTAAAGGGGCATTCAACACTTCACGCAGTTGATTCAACACTTTCACGGTATTCTTTTACTTTCTGCCGTAGCGTTGTTTACACTAGATATGTAACCGAATGTGCCGCATATGGGCAGGAAATGTCGCACTGTTCAAATATACCACTGAATATGGATGCAACGTTTTGATGACGTCACAAACAGTCACAATATACGGCTTTTTCGCTCATCTCCATTGCTTTTTCACCCATCTCCATTGGAGCCATGCTATGAAGTCATGCCATGAAACCATGCCATGCCATGAAACCATGCCATGCCATGAAACCATGCCGTGCCATGATCCAGGGAACATATTCTGGCGGTATTTCCACATGGGGATCACGAAAAGTGCATAACGCCAGCAAGTAAAAGAGACGGTTATACCACATTATGTATACGTTACGGCAGCGAGAAACCACCATGAAACCATCGCAGTGGGTCCAGATCATCAGGACATCTTCCAATATATCCAGTGATCATATTCTGAAGGTATTCCTACATGGGGATTACGAGAAGTGCATGACGGGAGCAAGTAAAAGAGACGGTTATACCACATTATGTATACGTTACGGCAGCGATAAACCACCATGAAACCATCGCAGTGGATCCAGATCATCCGGACATCTTCCAGTAGATCCAAGAATCATATTCTGGCAGTATTTCCACATGGGGATCACGAAAAGTGCATGACGGCAGCAAGTAAAAGAGACGGTTATACCACATTATGTATACGTTACGGCAGCGAGAAACCACCATGAAACCATCGCAGTGGGTCCAAATCATCAGGACTTCTTCCAATATATCCAGTGATCATATTATGAAGGTATTTCCACATTGGGATATCAAAACGTGCATCACGGCAGAAAGTAAAACAGAAGGTTATAACACATTATGTATATGCTAGGGCAGCAAGAATCCATCATGAAACCATTGCAGTGGGTCCAAATCATCAGGACTTCTTCCAGTAGATCCAAGGATCATATTCTGGCAGTATTTCCACATGGGGATCACGAAAAGTGCATGACGGCAGCAAGTAAAAGAGACGGTTATATCACATTATGCATACGTTACCGCAGCGAGAAACCACCATGAAACCATCGAAGTGGATCCAGATCATCAGGACATCTTCCAGTAGATCCAAGGATCATATTCTGAAGGTATTTCCACATGGGGATCACGAAAAGTGCATGACGGCAGCAAGTAAAAGAGACGGTTACACCACACCATGTATTCGTTACGGCAGCGAGAGACCACCATGAAACCATCTCAGTGGGTCCAGATCATCAGGACATCTTCCAATATATCCAGTGATCATATTCTGAAGGTATTCCCCCATGGGGATTACGATAAGTGCATGACGGCAGCAAGTAAAAGAGACGGTTATGCCGCATTATGTATACGTTACGGCAGCGAGAAACCACCATGAAACCATCGCAGTGGGTTCAGATCATCAGGACATCTTCTAATATATCCAGTAATCATATTTTGAAGGTATTCCCACATGGGGATTACGATAAGTGCATGACGGCAGCAAGTAAAAGAGACGGTTATACCACATTATGTATACATTACGGCAGCGAGAAACCACCATGAAACCATCGCAGTGGGTCCAAATCATCAGGACATCTTCCAATATATCCAGTGATCATATTCTGAAGGTATTCCTACATGGGGATTACGAGAAGTGCATGACGGCAGCAAGTAAAAGAGACGGTTATACCACATTATGTATACGTTACGGCAGCGATAAACCACCATGAAACCATCGCAGTAGATCCAGATCATCAGGACATCTTCCAGTAGATCCAAGAATCATATTCTGGCAGTATTTCCACATGGGGATCACAAAAAGTGCATAACGCCAGCAAGTAAAAGAGACGGTTATACCACATAATGTATACGTTACGGCAGCGAGAAACCACCATGAAACCATAGCAGTGGGTCCAGATCATCAGGACATCTTCCAATATATCCAGTGATCATATTCTGAAGGTATTCCCACATGGGGATTACGAGAAGTGCATGACGGCAGCGAGTAAAAGAGACGGTTATACCACATTATGTATACGTTACGGCAGCGAGAAACCACCATGAAACCATCGCAGTGGGTCCAGATCATCAGGACATCTTCCAATATATCCAGTGATCATATTCTGAGGGTATTCCTACATGGGGATTACGAGAAGTGCATGACGGCAGCAAGTAAAAGAGACGGTTATACCACATTATGTATACGTTACGGCAGCGAGAAACCACCATGAAACCATCGCAGTGGATCCAGATCATCAGGACATCTTCCAGTAGATCCAAGAATCATATTCTGGCAGTATTTCCACATGGGGATCACGAAAAGTGCATGACGGCAGCAAGTAAAAGAGACGGTTATATCACATTATGCATACGTTACCGCAGCGAGAAACCACCATGAAACCATCGCAGTGGATCCAGATCTTCAGGACATCTTCCAGTAGATCCGAGGATCATATTCTGAAGGTATTTCCACATGGAGATCACGAAAAGTGCATGACGGCAGCAAGTAAAAGAGACGGTTATACCACACTATGTATACGTTACGGCAGCGAGAAACCACCATGAAACCATCTCAGTGGGTCCAGATCATCAGGACATCTTCCAATATATCCAGTGATCATATTCTGAAGGTATTCCCACATGGGGATTACGATAAGTGCATGACGGCAGCAAGCAAAAGAGACGGTTATACCACATTATGTATACATTACTGCAGCGAGAAACCACCATGAAACCATCTCATGGGTCCAGATCATCAGGACATCTTCCAATATATTCAGTGATCATATTCTGAGGGTATTTCCACATGGGGATATCAAAACGTGCATGATGGCAGAAAGTAAAACAGAAGGTTATACCACATTATGTATATGCTAGGGCAGCAAGAAACCATCATGAAACCATCGCAGTCGGTCCAAATCATCAGGACTTCTTCCAGTATATCCAAGGATAATATTCTGGTGGTAATTTCACATGAGGATTACGATAAGTGCATGACGGCAGCAAGTAAAAGAGACGGTTATATCACATTATGCATACGTTACGGCAGCGAGAAACCACCATGAAACCATCGCAGTGGGTCCAAGTCATCAGGACGTGTTCCAATAGATATGTATGTATCGTAACGTATATACATAATGTGGTATAACCGTCTTTTACTTGCTGCCGTCATGCACTTCTCGTAATCCCCACGTAGGAATACCTTCAGAATATGATCACTGGATATATTGGAAGATGTCCTGATGATCTGGACCCACTGCGATGGTTTCATGGTGGTTTCTCGCTGTCGTAACGTATACATGTGGTATAACCGTCTCTTTTACTTGCTGCCGTCATGCACTTCTCGTAATCCCCATGTGGGAATACCTTCAGAATATGATCACTGGATCATGGCACGGCATGGTTTCATGGCATGGCATGGTTTCATGGCTGACTTCATAGCATGGCTCCAATGGAGATGGGCGAAAAAGCAATGGAGACGAGCGAAAAGCCGTATATTGTGACTGTTTGTGACGTCATCAAAACGTTGCATCCATATCCAGTGGTATATTTGAACAGTGCGACATTTCCTGCCCATATGCGGCACATTCGGTTACATATCTAGTGTAAACAACGCTACGGCAGAAAGTAAAGAATGCCCACTTTCACATCGAAAATGCTTCATTTCTGCCTCTTTGCCACATAGATGACACCCTACTATTCCACCACAATGCCAAAAAAACTAAACATACAGCACGGCCAAGGCGATATATAAAC